>OW121744.1:38242745-38636493 GCA_933228675.1 Stomorhina lunata
TGGAACGCGAACCGCTCTACTATACAGGCGTTCCAAAAGAAACAATAACCAAAACTATTCAAATTTAGCTACACTTGACCTACAGAAAAAATAGTTTTGTTTCTTATCACACATAAAAATCAATAAAAATAACATGAATGCTCAATGTTGCCTATAAGCAACATCTCGTAACGTTAAGACCAGAAGTGATAGAGACTAGGAATTTTTATCGGTTTATATTTAAGGCTCATAGAATGACCTAATATAATCAAAATATCTTTAACCACGCTGACTCCAATGTTGACATGAAAGGATTAATCTTTTATAGAAGTGTTGTCTTACTAATATCCTTTAGAAATTATTTCTTCCTGATCCTGAGATTCTTACAATGCTTTGGCACTTGAAACAGTTCAAGGGTCAAATATTTAAGATACATTTTTGTTTTTTTTTTTTGAAAAACAATAAATCTGTTTTCGTATTTGTTTTTGTTCAAATGTGATCAAAAACTATTTTAGTTGTTGTACTATTTATAAGTTTTGCCTCAAATAGTAAAGGCCTATATTATTGGGAACTCTCTTTACATGTCACCATTTTTTACTGAATAATATTTATATTAGAAATTAATAAATTTTTGCTAAATTTTATTTTCGCTTTGTCATTGATTATTTATATAATTTCATATAAACAATACAATGTATATTTTTCGTCATAAAAACAAAACCTGGCGTCATTTTAGCGGAATTCCCATCTTTTTTTTTTTACAAAATATTATTGTTTTATAATATATTTGAAAAAAAAAAAACAAATATTTTTATATTTTTTACACAAAAAAAACGCACCTAAACTAAAATTATTATCGTCCAATGGCGTTTCAAGCCGGTTTCATTATGTTTTTTTTTCGTGCCTTCAGAGTTTTTATCTCTGGATTTTACTTTCGCTTTAATTAAATTTTAGAAATTGTATATAATTTTTTTTTCTTATGGGTTATACTGACATTTGTCTAATTAATTATATTTTTTTTGAAGTTAAAGAATTTGTTTTAAAAAAGTAGCATGTTTTACATAAAAAACCGAGAAAAAAAAAACAAACAAAAACAGAAAGGAATGTGGTTGGTATTAAATGAATCGGGGTTTTCGAAAATTTTTGGTAAATCCCTGTTTCGTTTCAGAGTTAATTTATAAGTGTGTTAAATAAAACTTCAGTCATTTAAGAGAGTTTTGAAAATTATATAATCAAAAGTTTAAAGCCAACACTAAACAAGTTGGTATCATAAATAAAGGAAAGAATTTTAATAATTTTATTTCTAAAATATTCTAAAAAAATTGGATTAGATAGCTTTAAAATGTAATATCTTTGGTAATATCATTCATATCAGATTACACTGTGGCTTTTTTGAAAGTAGACATTAAGCCTCACACGCCTAGAAGAAATTAATAAATTCTCATTAATTACTAAAAAGTTATAAACATAAGAATATGCATATTTCAAACTAAATAAAAATTTTAAACAAAATATAATAAAAAGGTGAAGGCGATTAAAGAATAATCAAGTTTACAAAGATGATTTCTTAACTAGAAAAACTTCACCGAAAAGGGTTCATGGGATATATAAAGCATTTTCGATATAAAAAATTCTGTATTGAAAAATTTTCGATATAAAAATTTTTCAAAAAAAAATTTTCGATATTAACATTTTTCTATAGAAAAATTTTCGATATTAAAATTTTTCCATAGTAAAATTTTCGACATTAAAATTTTTCTATAAAAAAATGTTTGTTACAAGAATTTTTCTATAGAAAATATTTCAATATTAAAATTCTTCCATAGAAAAATTTTCGACACTAAAATTTTTCTATAGAAAACTTTTCAATTTTAAAATTTTTCTATAGAAAACTTTTCGATTTTAAAATTTTTCTATAGAAAACTTTTCGATTTTAAAATTTTTCGATAATAAAATTTTTCTATACAAAAACTTTTGATAATAAAAATTTTCTATACAAAAATTTTCTATAAAAAAATTTTCGATTTAAACATTTTCTATAGAAAATTTTTCGAAATTAAAATTTTTCTATAAAAAATTTTCTATAAAAAATTTTCCGATATAAAAATTTTTCTAAAGAAAATATTTCGAAAAAAAAGTTTTTCTATAAAAAAAAATGTTCAAAATTTTCCTATAGAAAAATTTTCAATATAAAAATTTTTCTATAGAAAAATTTTCAATATAAAAATTTTTCTATAGAAAAATTTTCAATATAAAAATTTTTCTATTGAAAAATTTTCAATATAAAAATTTTTCTATAGAAAAATTTTCAATGTAAAAATTTTTCTATAGAAAAATTTTCAATATAAAAATTTTTCTATAGAAAAATTTTCAATATAAAAATTTTTCTATAGAAAAATTTTCGATATAAAAATTTGTCTAAGAAAAATTTTCTATACAAAAATTTTTCTATAGAAAAATTTTCGATATAAAAATTTTTCTATAGAAAAATTTTCGATATAAAAAATTTTCTATAGAAAAATTTTTGTAAATAAAAATTTTTCTATAGAAAAATTTTCGTTAATAAAAATTTTTCTATAGAAAAATTTTTGTTAATAAAAATTTTTCTATAGAAAAATTTTCGTTAATAAAAATTTTTCTATAGAAAAATTTTCGTTAATAAAAATTTTTCTATAGAAAAATTTTCGTTAATAAAAATTTTTCTATAGAAAAATTTTCGTTAATAAAAATTTTTCTATAGAAAAATTTTCGTTAATAAAAATTTTTCTATAGAAAAATTTTCGTTAATAAAAATTTTTCTATAAAAAAATGTTTGTTAATAAAAATTTTTCTATAGAAAAATTTTCGTTAATAAAAATTTTTCTATAGAAAAATTTTCGTTAATAAAAATTTTTCTATAGAAAAATTTTCGTTAATAAAAATTTTTCTATAGAAAAATTTTCGTTAATAAAAATTTTTCTATAGAAAAATTTTCGTTAATAAAAATTTTTCTATAGAAAAATTTTCGTTAATAAAAATTTTTCTATAGAAAAATTTTCGTTAATAAAAATTTTTCTATAGAAAAATTTTCGTTAATAAAAATTTTTCTATAGAAAAATTTTCGTTAATAAAAATTTTTCTATAGAAAAATTTTCGTTAATAAAAATTTTTCTATAGAAAAATTTTCGTTAATAAAAATTTTTCTATAGAAAAATTTTCGTTAATAAAAATTTTTCTATAGAAAAATTTTCGTTAATAAAAATTTTTCTATAGAAAAATTTTCGTTAATAAAAATTTTTCTATAGAAAAATTTTCGTTAATAAAAATTTTTCTATAGAAAAATTTTCGTTAATAAAAATTTTTCTATAGAAAAATTTTCGTTAATAAAAATTTTTCTATAGAAAAATTTTCGTTAATAAAAATTTTTCTATAGAAAAATTTTCGTTAATAAAAATTTTTCTATAGAAAAATTTTCGTTAATAAAAATTTTTCTATGGAAAAATTTTCGTTAATAAAAATTTTTCTATAGAGAAATTTTCGTTAATAAAAATTTTTCTATAGAAAAATTTTCGTTAATAAAAATTTTTCTATAGAAAAATTTTCGTTAATAAAAATTTTTCTATAGAAAAATTTTCGTTAATAAAAATTTTTCTATAGAAAAATTTTCGTTAATAAAAATTTTTCTATAGAAAAATTTTCGTTAATAAAAATTTTTCTATAGAAAAATTTTCGTTAATAAAAATTTTTCTATAGAAAAATTTTCGTTAATAAAAATTTTTCTATAGAAAAATTTTCGTTAATAAAAATTTTTCTATAGAAAAATTTTCGTTAATAAAAATTTTTCTATAGAAAAATTTTCGTTAATAAAAATTTTTCTACAAAAAAAATTTTCGTTAATAAAAATTTTTCTATAGAAAATTTTTCTATAGAAAATTTTTCGTTAATAAAAATTTTTCTATAGAAAATTTTTCGTTAATAAAAATTTTTCTATAGAAAATTTTTCGTTAATAAAAATTTTTCTGTAGAAAATTTTTCGTTAATAAAAATTTTTCTATAGAAAATTTTTCGTTAATAAAAATTTTTCTATAGAAAATTTTTCGTTAATAAAAATTTTTCTATAGAAAATTTTTCGTTAATAAAAATTTTTCTATAGAAAATTTTTCGTTAATAAAAATTTTTCTATAGAAAATTTTTCGTTAATAAAAATTTTTCTATAGAAAATTTTTCGTTAATAAAAATTTTTCTATAGAAAATTTTTCGTTAATAAAAATTTTTCTATAGAAAATTTTTCGTTAATAAAAATTTTTCTATAGAAAATTTTTCGTTAATAAAAATTTTTCTATAGAAAATTTTTCGTTAATAAAAATTTTTCTATAGAAAAATGTTTGTTAATAAAAATTTTTCTATAGAAAAATTTTCGTTAATAAAAATTTTTCTATAGAAAAATTTTCGTTAATAAAAATTTTTCTATAGAAAAATTTTCGTTAATAAAAATTTTTCTATAGAAAAATTTTCGTTAAAAAAATTTTTCTATAGAAAATTTTTCGTTAATAAAAATTTTTCTATAGAAAATTTTTCGTTAATAAAAATTTTTCTATAGAAAAATTTTCGTTAATAAAAATTTTTCGTTAGTAAAAATTTTTCGTTAGTAAAAATTTTTCTATGGACAATTTTTCGTTAGGAAAAATGTTTCTATAGACAATTTTTCGTTAAGGAAAATGTTTTTGTAGAAAATTTCGTTAATAAAATTTTTCTATAGAAATTTTTTCGTAAATAAAAATTCTTCTAGAAAATTTTTCCATAAAAACTTTTTCTCCATATGTATCTTAGCATGTGTCTTATTCCACGTCTTCGTTAACATCTTAGTCTCTACATTAATGTATGTATATCTTAGCCTTAAACTTAATCTGTTGTAAGTTTTTTTTTTAATTTTCAGCACCAGCATTTAACGATCTCATTACAAATATAACAAAAATATTGAAAAAAAAAATTTCCAAAATATAATAAAATTGAACTTAGATTTATGCAGATCTCTCTATCTCTATCTCTATCTGTCCATTTATTAAACTAGACACCAGACTAATTTATGTCATTGTCTCCATTTATCTAATCAACCAAAATGACACAAAAATAGCCCAAAAGCAAAAGAGTCCATTGTGGCCACGTGTTAGTTGTACAATTTAATATGAAATTTATGATTTTTCATATGGTCATTAATAGGCTTTTGGACAATTATTAAGATCAAGTCGACAACTACTGCTAATGCTGATCACTTTTTTGTTACCTCTATCCATTTGTGTCTTATATTCGACTTTTGTGCATTCAAAGCCTAAAGCGATACAAAAATTGTGAAATTCTTTTTATAGGTTTTTTTTATAAATATCAAAAAACACAATCTTTGATTGTATTGAATTTCATCGAATTTCATTGTGGACCCAACGGCAGCAGCTATTTAACAAATCTCTAAAAAAAAGATTTTGAGAAAAAAAAAAACATCTAACGAAATAAAAATGACAATCAAATGCTTAAAGTCAGTCAAAATCTTATCATAAAACTCGCATATGTGTCAAAATCTATAATTTTAAGTATAAATAATTTTACAATAATAAAATAGGCAGAAGAAGAAGAAAAACGACTAAAAATATTAATAGATCCGAGTGTATGGAAAACAATACCATAAATATGGCAACGACATCAACAACAACAAAAACTTACGATGAATATTAACAAAATTGTATAAATAATTAATAACTGAAATTAACATATTTCAAATGAAATACTTGAATACTTGATCGTTAGACAGTTGGCTTGATGTCAAACTCATTGACGGTCAAATAGACGTTCAGATAAAACCAACGGCTGGACAGACACAGCGATCATCATGACCGGCCAAGCGACTGAATTAACAGATATCATTTGATAGTTCGATTGTTGGATTAAAATTGAACCTTTTCTCTATTAACAAATTGACACATTCGCTTTTTTTTTTGATATTTTAAAGATATTGTCTTAGACTATTTTAAAAACAAATTATTACAATTTTAATTAATAGACTAAGATATATACTAACAAATAGACAAAGAAATAGTGCTAGACATTTTTCGACAAATTTTCTGTTAAACATTTTTAAAAAAAAATTATAGCGAAAAATTTTTGTATAGAAAAATTTTTAGCGAAAGATTTTCTATTGAAACATTTTTATAGCAAAAAATTTTCTATGGAAAAATTTTCTGTAGAAAAAATTTTATAGCGAAAAATTTTCTTTAGAAATACTTTTATACTGAAAGATTTTCAGTAGAAAAATTTTTATAGCGAAAAATTTTCTGTAGATAAGTTTTTGTTTATTTGGGAATTAATTATTCGAACTTTAGAATTGATTGAAAAATTAGGTTTAATCAGGCTTGAGTTCATTTAACTTTCAAAATCGAGCAAAACAAGTAATAGGAGAATACACAATCAATTAAACGTAGTAATGTTCGATCAAACTCAATGAGTTAAATTGATGATTATCTCTGCAATTTGACAACTCGACTGTGGTCGAGGGCGCTAAGTGCTGATGACGTCCTGTGGCGGGACAGAAATTGCAATCCACTGAGCCGCGTTCAAAAATAATTTTTTCAGTTTTTCTCCGCAATTACTTTTCAAATTTTCAAAATTAATAATTTGAAAGTTAAATGAACTCAAGCCTGATTAATGTGGGGTTTATATAACTCAAGCGTCTGACGATTGAGTGAAATTTACATGTGTTTTGTTATTGTAACAAAAACAAAATACATGTAAATTTCACTCAATCGTCAGCCGCTTGAGATATATAAACTCCACATAAACCTAATTTTTCGATAAGTTTTTATAGCAAAATTTTTACATTGAAAAATTTTCTATAGCAATATTTTTATATTGCAAAATTTTCTATACAAATATTTTCTACCCAAATATTCATCTAAATTTTTGTATCAAAAAATTTTCGTTTTAAAAATTTTTATATCAAAAAATTTTTATAGAAACATTTTTAAAGCAAAAAATTTTCTACGGAAAAATTTTTATAACGAAAAATGTTCTATGAATTTTTGTATCAAAAAATTTTTCAAAGAAAAATCAAACAATTTTTTATAGAAATATTTTAATATAAAAAACTTATTTAATTATAAATTTTCTATAGAAAAATTTTTGTATCAAAAAATTTTCTATAGAAAAATTTTTATAATAAAAAAATGTTCTATAGAAAAATTTTTATATTAAAAAATTTTCTATAGAAAAATTTTTATATTAAAAAATTTTCTATAGAAAAATTTTTATATTAAAAAATTTTCTATAGAAAAATTTTTATATTAAAAAATTTTCTATAGAAAAATTTTTATATTAAAAAATTTTCTATAGAAAAATTTTTATATTAAAAAATTTTCTATAGAAAAATTTTTATATTAAAAAATTTTCTATAGAAAAATTTTTATATTAAAAAATTTTCTATAGAAAAATTTTTATATTAAAAAATTTTCTATAGAAAAATTTTTATATTAAAAAATTTTCTATAGAAAAATTTTTATATTAAAAAATTTTCTATAGAAAAATTTTTATATTAAAAAATTTTCTATAGAAAAATTTTTATATTAAAAAATTTTCTATAGAAAAATTTTTATATTAAAAAATTTTCTATAGAAAAATTTTTATATTAAAAAATTTTCTATAGAAAAATTTTTATATTAAAAAATTTTCTATAGAAAAATTTTTATATTAAAAAATTTTCTATAGAAAAATTTTTATATTAAAAAATTTTCTATAGAAAAATTTTTATATTAAAAAATTTTCTATAGAAAAATTTTTATATTAAAAAATTTTCTATAGAAAAATTTTTATATTAAAAAATTTTCTATAGAAAAATTTTTATATTAAAAAATTTTCTATAGAAAAATTTTTATATTAAAAAATTTTCTATAGAAAAATTTTTATATTAAAAAATTTTCTATAGAAAAATTTTTATATTAAAAAATTTTCTATAGAAAAATTTTTATATTAAAAAATTTTCTATAGAAAAATTTTTATATTAAAAAATTTTCTATAGAAAAATTTTTATATTAAAAAATTTTCTATAGAAAAATTTTTATATTAAAAAATTTTCTATAGAAAAATTTTTATATTAAAAAATTTTCTATAGAAAAATTTTTATATTAAAAAATTTTCTATAGAAAAATTTTTATATTAAAAAATTTTCTATAGAAAAATTTTTATATTAAAAAATTTTCTATAGAAAAATTTTTATATTAAAACGTTTTCTATAGAAAAATTTTTATATTAAAACGTTTTCTATAGAAAAATTTTTATATTAAAACGTTTTCTATAGAAAAGTTTTTATATCAAAAATATAGTAAAGAAAAATTTTTATACAGAAAAAGTTTCTTTAGAAAAATTTTTATATTGAAAAATTTTCTATAGAAAAATTTTTGTAACAAAAAATTTTCTATTGAAATATTTTTAGGGCGAAAAATTTTCTATTGAAACATTTTTATAGCGAAAAATTTTCTATAGAAAACTTTTTAATATCGAAAAATTTTCTATCGATTTTTCGATATCAAAATTTTTCTAAAGAAAATTTTTCGATATCAAAAATTTTTATATAGAAAATTTTTCGATATCAAAAATTTTTCTGTAAAAAATTTTTCTATAGAAAATTTTTCTATAGAAAATTTTTCTATAGAAAATTTTTCTATAGAAAATTTTTCTATAGAAAATTTTTCTATAGAAAATTTTTCGATATCAAAAATTTTTCGATATCAAAAATTTTTCGATATCAAAAATTTTTCGATAGAAAATTTCGATATCAAAAATTTTTCGATAGAAAATTTTTCGATATTAAAAATTTTTCGATAGAAAATTTTTCGATATCAAAAATTTTTCGATAGAAAATTTTTCAATATCAAAAATTTTTTTTCAAAAATTTTTCTACAGATTTTTGATATCGAAAAATTTTCTATAGATAATGTTTTTTATCAAAAAATTTTTAATAGAAAAATTTTTGATATCGAGAATTTTCTATAGAAAATTTTTCTAAAGAACATTTTTCGATATCAAAAATTTTTCTATAAAAAATTTTTCGACATCAAAAATTTTTCTATAGAAAATTTTTCTATAGAAAATTTTTCGATATCAAAAATTTTTCGATATCAAAAATTTTTTCGATATCAAAAATTTTTCGATAGAAAATTTCGATATCAAAAATTTTTCGATAGAAAATTTCGATATCAAAAATTTTTCGATAGAAAATTTTTCGATAGAAAATTTTTCGTTATTAAAAATTTTTCGATAGAAATTTTTACAATATCAAAAATTTTTCTACAGATTTTTGATATCGAAAAATTTTCTATAGAAAATGTTTTTTATCAAAAAATTTTGAATAGAAAAGTTTTTGATATCGAGAATTTTCTATAGAAAATTTTTCTAAAGAACATTTTTCGATATCAAAGATTTTTCTATAGAAAATTTTTCGATATCAAAAATTTTTCTATAGAAAAATTTGTATAGCGAACAATTTTTTAGAGAAAAATTTTTATAGCAAAAAACTTTCTATAGAGCAATTTTTATAGTAAAAAGTTTTTGATAGAACAATTTTTATAGTGAAAATTTTTGATAGAACAATTTTAATGGCGAAAAATTTTCTATAGACAATTTTTTATAGCGAAAAATTCTTTATAGAAAATTTTTTATAGCGAAAAATTTTCTATAAAAAATTTTTCTATACTAAATTTTTTATTGCGAAAAATTTTCTATAGAAAATTTTTAATAGCGAAAAATTTTTAATAGCGAAAAATTTTCTATAGAAATTTTTTTGTTATTTTGTATAGAAAAATTTTTATATTTAAAAATTTACTATATAAAAATATTTATATCGAAAATTTTTCGTTGATAACATTTTTATATCGAAAGATTTTCTTTAGAAAATTTTTTATATCTAAAAATTTTCTATAGAAAAAATTGTATATTGAAAAATTTTCTATAGAGAAATTTTTGATAGAAACATTTTTTTATCGCAAAGTTTTCTATAGAAACATTTTTATATTGAAAAAATTTCATATGTATACATATGTATTTTGATCGGTCAATAGTTTCTATACCAGATGCTTGTTTTTTTTCTTTCTTGCTAAACCTCAAAGAAATTAATTGCAAAGACAATAAAGCATTGAAAATCATCAAATTAATTTGTAGTAAATACGATAGAATCTCGATAGTTTTTGCTAGCGAAGAATTTAGGGTTTGTTATTGATATTTTCTTCTTAAGGTTGTACGAACTATCGTGATTCTACTTTATAAGTATCTTTACATTATGCCAAAACAGATGCACGTCTATCTAAAAGAGCTGAAAATCTAATTCAGATTTATTCTCCCCATTTTTGGGGTCAATAGAGCAACAGAGCAAATGATTGACACTCGTTTACACTTTATATACAATGGCAGCAATTACAAAAATGTTCAGACATCTGACAGACAGACAAACAGACAAGCAGGCAGGCAGATCAACAGACACAAACAACAGATGGATGATGGATAAATACATGAATGAACAGACGTCCGATATAGATACTACTATATCTAGTATGTATGTATATAGTAATACTATAGACAGATATATACAAATAAATAAATTTGAATTCAAATTAAAATGAACATGTAGCGATCACTGATCGCACATTCAATTTAAAGGAAGACATGCATGCACTTTTATAAAAGAATTTAAATTAAAGACAACCGAGAGGAAAAACATTTAAAATAAATATTAAAAATGCTGTTCACTCAAATCAAAATCACCTGAGTAGCATTTTAATTTCGAAATGTTGGATTTTTTGTTAAAATGCAAAACGTTTGCCTTAGAGATCTTACAGATCCATTTTAACTAGCATTCTAACAAACACTGAGAGAAATTTCAAATGTCAAAAGAGAGAAAGAGCGAGTGAGATCAATGACAACTTGTATTTGGTTGTAATACAAAAATTAAACTTCATTGCACTAGAACTTCGCCAAAAGATCGTTATCGGTTGAGTGAATAACGACGTGCTCGATCAAAGTGATCAACCACAAAATATTAAATTAGCTCAAAATTTGTTTGCTTGTATTGTAGATTCGTTTTGCAATTGCAATTTTTTTATTATTTATGTAAAGATTTCAATAAAAACAAGTAAGAAAGTGCTATAGTCGGTCAAGCCCGACCATACGATACCCTTCACCACTAAGGGCAAAGGTGTTCTTTTTCTTGTATAAAGACAAATATTTGCTAAATTTTGCCATCCTACAAACATATTCTCAAAACTTATACATTTAAGCTGTTTCCGCCATTTGGACTTATATGAGAGCTAGGATCAAATGTGGACCGATTATCTCGAAATTTGGCAAATTGATTACAGTTGTTACAAAAATACAAAAAAAATTAAAATTCTCATTATCTTCGGATTTACGAGCGTTTTAGTGAATTTTGACTCATTTAGTGCGTTTTGAGAAAAGAATTTGTATGGGAGCTATGGTCAACTGTGGACCGTTTTCAACGAAATTTGGTACAGTGATTTAAGCTTACATAAGCAGTATTTGATTTAAATTTCATGAAAAAATATTGATTTTTGTTGCCAATATATCAATTCCGGGAAGTGGGACCTATAGGAGGTACCATAAATAATAGACCGATTTTGACGAGTTTCAATAGCCATCCATCAAATTATCCTTAGAATTGCGACCTGTAGTTTGATTACAAGGTTTACATGGGGGTCCAGCCAGCCAGACGGACGGACATCGCTAAATCGACTCAAAAAGTGATTCTAAGCCTTTTTGTACACTAAAAGACAGGTCTAAGATTTCTAAATATTACGTTACATACATCAGCACAAACTTAAATACCCTTTCCACCTATGGTGGTAAAGGGTATAACAAGCAAGAGTGTTATATTCGGCTGTGCCGAATCTTATATACCCACCATCAAGTTATGTTAAATTTAGAAAAAAAAAACTCTCATATATCTACGAGGGGCAGCTATTTCAAAATGTGGACCAAATCCGAAAAAAGTTGTTACGCTAGTTGGTGTTCTTAGTAAATTATTTGGACTAAATTCGGTTGTAGGAGCTTTATAGTTCTTACATTTTTTTTTTGTTTCCGGGAGTGTTTTTTATATGAAAGCTAAAGTAAAATATGGACCGATTCCTATAAAATTTGATATACTGATCAATAGTTGCATAAAATTTCTCTATTCTAAATCAAGTCGTCATAGCTATTACAATTGTATTCAATTTATTAGCATTCATGTGTATCACGGGGCGGGGTTATATGGGAGCTCTAACTAAATGTGAACCGATTTCGCCCATTTTCAATACACAACCTTTTCAAGATACCGAAAATACTTTTGAAAAATTTTGTCTCTCTATCTCTTTTAGTTAAGGCGCTATCGCGCTTTCATTTGACTGACATAAACCCCCTATCTTCTCGGTAATTTTGTGATTCCGTAAATTTTTTATATGAAACCTATGGTCAAATCGTGACCGATTGTAACGACATTTTTCACACTGGCTGACATTGACATAAAACTTGCTTTCGTTAAATTTAGTGGCCATAAGTGTAAAAGTTTATCATTTATTGGCATTTTTAAGCATTTTAAGTGTATTTGAGGTGGAATTATGCTGTTTCCGAAGTGTTTTGTATGGAAGCTATGGCTGAGTTTGAACCGATTTCGATGAAATTTTATATGCTACCTACTGCTCTTGTAAAACTTCTCTGTACTTAATTTTATTAGCATACCTATTATAATTTGTCATTTATTAGCAAATAAACGATTAGTTCAATTTCAATACCAAAATTTTCCAAGAAATGAAGAGTATTTTTGATAAGTTTCAGGGACCTAACTAATTTTTTAGGACCTATCGTGCCTTCAACAGACAGACGGATAGATGGACGGACAGACAGATGGACGGATAGACAGATGGATGGATGAATAGATGATGGAGACAGACAGACAGACAGACAGACAGACAGACAGACAGACGGACAGACAGACAGACAGACAGACAGACAGACAGACAGACAGACAGACAGACAGACAGACAGACAGACAGACAGTCAGACAGTCAGACAGTCAGACAGTCAGACAGACAGACAGACAGACAGACAGACAGACAGACAGACGGACAGACAGACAGACAGACAGACAGACAGACAGACAGACAGACAGATGGATGGACGGACTTCGCTCAATCGTCTTAGAATTTTATAAGGATTCAGAATATACTTAAATTTTGAGCCAATATTAAGGAAATTACAAACGGAATGACAATCTCAATATACCCCCCATTCTTTTCTTGGGTATAAAAATAATCTCAAAAAACAAAGATCATGATTAAGGGAAAAGATTTTTCTTTTTTTTTTTTTGCTCCAATCAGGCCATTCGCCCAGACATTCGGCCAGACATTGGCCAAATAATGATATTAGTCATTCAAAATTTTTTGGAATTTCTTGTTGTTGTTGTTGCTAAATTTTGTATGTCAGACATGACTTGACATTATTTGCTTTATTTATTTTGTGTTTCATTATTAAATGAAGATCATTTGTATTTCGGCGTATGATTAAGAGTCGATGGTATTTTCAATTAAATTTATTACTTTCAAACCGAATAATTTATATTGGATTTATAGCCTTAAGAAAATTTTGGATTTGTTTTTGATTTATTAGATACACATTACAAATATGCAATCAGCGTTAAGGGTACTTAAAGAATTTTTTGGTTTTTTTGAAGAATCGATGAGGCCATCACAAAGATTGAAAACAATTTTAAACTCAAGTAACCTTTTGGAAATTATTTGGTTAGATTTAAAAAAAAAACATGAAGTGACAAGCCATAATTTCTGAATGCTAGAATATGAACGTATCTATAGCCTGAAAATTTATTATACCCTCCACAACCATAGGTGTAATATTTGTCTTAGACCCACCTTTTAGTATACCAATAGGTTTAGAATCACTTTCTAAGTCGATTTAGCGAGGTCCGTCCTTCCACCCGTCTTGGTAGACCCCCATGTAAACCTTGTAATCAAAGTGCAGGTCGCAATTCTAAAGATAATTTGATGAAATTTGATAATTTGATTATTTTTTTGAGCTGGCTATTGAAATTCGTCAAAATCGGTCCATTATTTATGGTACCTCCCATAGCTCCCACTTCCCGGAATTTATATATTGGCCACAAATATCAATATTTTTCTTGAAACTTAAAACAAATCATGTAAACTTAAATCACTGTACCGAATTTCGTTGAAATCGGTTCACATTTGATCATAGCTCCCATACAAACTTATGTGTCAAAACGCACTAAATGGGATAAAAATCACTAAAAGGCTCTAAAAACTGAAGATAATGAGAATTTTAAGTTTATTTTTTTCAAACATAATTTTTGTAACAACTGTAATCAATTTGCCAATTTTCGAGATAATCGGTCCATATTTGACCCCAGCATATAAGTCTAAGCTTAAATATTTAAGTTTTGAGAAAATGTTTATATGATGGCAAAATTTGGCAAATATTTGTCTTTATACAGGAAAAAGAACACCTTTGACCTAAGTGGTGAAGGGTATCGTTCTATTTGTTAGACCATGAATTAGTCTATTGACTATACTAAGAACTATGTTATGAAATATATAAGGAGCTAGACCAACGAAAAAAAAACAAATAATTTTTAAAGTTCTAAAATGTCATGGTGTCATGAGCAACTTTTGCAAAAACTTGGAAAGCTACCTAATAGGGGTTATATGCCAAAGGGAGGACATACAAGAACCTTTTTTAAAGATTTCAAAACACGTGCAAAATTTTGAGATATTCGCAAAAAACTGTTTTCGGGTAAGTCGTAGTACTTTAGTACCTCCAACTCCAACATTTGCAGAGCGATCAAGGGATCAAGCTTTTGCTAGCTATATACATAGGGCATATATTTTAAGAAGTTAGGTAAGTTTTTATCAAAAGTTTCGGTATTTCTTTTTAAATTTTTCGTTACGGTATCGCAAATGACCAACTTTTGTAAAAACTTGAAAAGCGATCTAGTGGGTGTTATAGGCCAAGGTGAGGACATACAAAAACCATTTTTTAAGATTTCGAAACACTTGCAAAATTTTGAGATATTCGAAAAAAAACTGTTTTCGGGTAGGTCGTAGTACTTTAGTACCTCCGATTCTCACAATTGCAGAGTGATTTTAAAATTTTAAACAGTTTTGGAAAGTCAAAGCATCAAGACACTTTCGATTTACAAATGTGTCAAAAATGATAAACGCAATCTGTTTTCTTTTATTTGGTATTAAAAAAAGTAAAATCAGATACAAACTGGCTGAGCTACTCTATTCTATAGAAATTTTTTTTATCAAAAAATTTGTCTATAGAAAAATTTTTTTATAAAGAATTTTTCTTTGGAAAAATTTTTCTATGGAAAATTTTTTATCAAAAATTTTTCTATAGAAAATTTTTTTATCAAAAATTTTTTAGAGAAAATTTTATTATCAAAAATTTTTCATCAAAAATTTTTCTATAGAAAATTTTTTTATCAACAATTTTTTATATAAAATTTTATTATCAACAATTTTTCTACAGAAAATTTTTTTATCAAAAATTTTTCTATAGAAAATTTTTTTATCAAAAATTTTTTTATAGAAAATTTTTTTCTATGGAAAATTTTTTATCAAAAATTTTTCTATAGAAAATTTTTTTATCAAAATTTTTTTAGAGAAAATTTTATTACCAAAAATTTTTCTATAGAAAATTTTTTTATCAACAATTTTTTTATATAAAATTTTATTATCAAAAATTTTTCTACAGAAAATTTTTTTTATCAAAAATTTTTCTATAGAAAATTTTTTTATCAAAAATTTTTTATAGAAAATTTTTTATCGAAAAATTTTCTATAGAAATTTTTTTTATCAAAAATTTTTCCATAGAAAATTTTTGTATCAAAAATTTTTCTATAGAAAATTTTTTTATTAAAAATTTTTCAATAGAAAATTTTTTTATCAAAAATTTTTCTGTAGAAAATTTTTTTATCAAAAATTTTTCTATAGAAAATTTTTTTATCAAAAATTTTTCTACAGAAAATTTTTTTATCAAAAATTTTTTATAGAAAATTTTTTATCGAAAAATTTTCTATAGAAATTTTTTTTATCAAAAATTTTTCCATAGAAAATTTTTGTATCAAAAATTTTTCTATAGAAAATTTTTTTATTAAAAATTTTTCAATATAAAAATTTTTCTATGGAAAATTTTTTTATCAAAAATTTTTCTATGGAAAATTTTTTTATCAAAAATTTGTCTATAGAAAATTTTTTTATCAAAAATTTTTCAATATAAAAACTTTTCTATGGAAAATTTTTTTATCAAAAATTTTTCTATGGAAAATTTTTTTATCAAAAATTTGTATATAGAAAATTTTTTGATCAAAATTTTTTCTATAGCAAATTCTTTTATCAAAAATTTTTCTATAAAAAATTTTTTATCAAAAATCTTTCTATAAAAAAATTTTTTATCAAAAATTTTTCTATAAAAAATTTTGTTATCAAAAATTTTTCTATGGAAAATTTTTTCATCAAAAATTTTTCTATAGAATATTTTTTCACTAAAAATTTTTCTATCGAAGATTTTTTGATATAAAAATATTTGTATCAAAAATTTTTACAGAAAAAAATTTTAAAAAGAAAAATATTTTTAAAAAGTTTTACTGTTGTGTATTGCGCTAAGATCCCAATTTATTACAATTATTTATTATTGTAATAAATAGTTTTTTGATAAAGCCAAAAAATGTTATTGGGAAAACCTTTCCTCGGCGCGTTTCTATGGATGGTTAGGCCATCTCATCAGGAGGATTATCCCTAATTCTAGACAGAGCGAAAACCATACATTATATCTTATATTGAGGGACAGAATAAATACGAATTATTATTGTGTCCAACAATATCTTGTTGGACACGATATCTTGTTGGACACGATAATAATTCGTATTTATTCTGCCTCTCTTAGCCTAAGCCAGAACGAACTATTCACAAACGTTTCTGAGGCTATTTTATAACTAAACTATGAATTAGTTTAGACTATGAACTAGACTACAACCTGGGCTTTAAACTGGACTATTGGTTGGCCATCGAACACGGCTATAAAATAGACAATAAACTAATTAGACTATCGATTAGACTATGAATTAGACTATAAACTAGACTATAACCTGGACTCTGGACGGAACTAGACTCTAGTTTATTCATTTGACTAGACAATGACCTAATCAGTGGACTAGACTATAAACTAGACTATGAAGTAGTCTATAAATTATACTATAAACTGGACTATGAACTGGGTTATTATTTAGGCTTTCACTATGAACTGGACACTGAAGTCTACAGAATTTTAGACTTTGGACTAGACGATAATTTAAAATGAGAACCAGTCTTTTTAATTAATTATGTAATAGACTAAGTGTGAATTATAAACTAGTCTTAAGATCTAAAATCAAAAGTATAATATGATCTAGACATTGACTAGACTAAGACTATTTAAATCATAAAATACATACATACATACATACATACATACATACATACATACATACACATACATACATACATACATACATACATACATACATACATACATACATACATACATACATACATACATACATACATACATACATACATACATACATACATACATACATACATACATACATACATACACACATACATACATACATACATACATACATACATACATACATACATACATACATACATACATACATACATACATACATACATACATACATACATACATACATACATACATACATACATACATACATACATACATACATACATACATACATACATACATACATACATACATACATACATACATACATACATACATACATACATACATACATACATACATACATACATACATACATACATACATACATACATACATACATACATACATACATACATACATACATACATACATACATACATACATACATACACAATAAAAAAAAAATAATTAACTCAAATCCATAAGTTTTCTCTGATAAACATAAAATTTGATTTGTTTAATTCTATTTTTTTTTATTGTTTAATTGTCATTCTCGGAATTAAGACAAAAGCAATAAACTTATGAACAAATTTGAACAAAAAAAAAAAATAAGGTGTTGTTCTTTATTAAAAAACCATAATTCAAAATTTACGAGTTTCTGAAGTTTTTTTTTCACTTTTTTCAAGTGTAAGAAAAAAAATTTTGGTTCAATATAAAAAAATTAATGATTTTTGACTGGCGCCAATATTTTGCTTAAATTTTTTTTTGGTTAGTTTTTATATTGTATTTAAAAAAAAACAAGACATTGAAACATACCCAGATTTCTAGTTTTACAAAATTAGTTATTCTAATGTTTAAAATTTTTATTATTTTTTTCATATTTTTCATTTGTAACTAATGAAGTAATTTGCACCAATATTGGGGATCTAAATTGTATATACTTTTGAATGTTTTATTAAAAATAGTTTTTTATGATTATTATTTTTTTATACTCGTATATTGTATTTTTATTTTTTTTGGCCAAGTCTTAAAATACAATTTATTATTTGGTGTGAATAACTAATGAATTGAATATTAAATGACACAAAAAAAAATTTAAATAAAAAAATCAGACAAACCAGACAATATTATAATTCTTAGGAAGAAATATTGTAAATTGTAATCTCAAACTGGTATAGGGAAATATGGGTTTTTCTTAAAATTACATTAACCCTTTCATGACCAAATGTATTCGTTTTTGGTCTAGTCATAGCTATTCATATTCATATTCCACTTTATAGTCTGGTAAATAGAACAAATTCATGGTCAAGTTCATATAGTCTAGTCCATCATCTGTTAAATTCATTATCCAGTTCATAGTCTAGTTTTTATTTTAGTAATTAATAGTCTACTCCATTGCATAAGTTAAAGCCAAAACTACATTCAAGTTTTGATATGAAAATGTTTATAGAAAATTTTTCTATACAAAATTTTTTTATAAAAATCTTTTGACATAAAATTAAAAAAAAAAAAAATCCATAATTGCTATATTTTCTACCGAAAATTTTTCTTAAAAAAATTTTACATACAATTTTTCTTAAAAAATAAGTAACAAAATTTTTCTTTCTATAAAAAAATTTTCTTTTATCAATTTCCACAAAATTTTTCTATCAAAAAATTTCCACAAAATTTTTCTATAGAAAATTTTTCTACACAAAAATTTCTATAGAAAATTTTTCTACACAAAAATTTCTATAGAAAATTTTTAATAAAAATTTTGAATAAAAAATTTCTGCAGAAAATTTTATATAAAAATTTCTACAGAAAATTTTTTTGTAAAAAAATTTCTATAGATTTTTTTTTTTTTAAATATCAAAATATATTTTTTCTATAAAAAATTTGTATTGAAAGTTTTTGCATAAAAATATATATTTTATAGAAAAGTTTTATATAAAAAATGTCTACAGAAAATTTTTCTTTGGAAAATTTTCTATAAAAATATTTCTATAAAAATAGATAATTTTTGCTAAAAAAAATTCTACAGAAACTTTTTCTATAAAAAATTTTTATAGAAAATTTTTCTTTAAAAATTAATAAACAAAACAAAGAAAATTAAAAAAAATTCTATAAAAAATTTTTCGATAAAAAAAATTCTATGGAAAATTCATCTATAAAATTGTTCTTAAAAAAAAATTTTAAAAAAAATTTTTCTATCAAAAAGTTTGTATAGAAAATTTTTATAAAAAAAAAATTTCATACAAATTTTTCAATTTATTCAATTTAAAATTCGAACAATTAATTCCCATATAACAAATTTTTTCTATAAAAAAATGTTTGTGGAAATTTTTTTTTGAAAAATATTTCTATACAAAAATTTCAAGAGAAAAATTTTCCTTTAAATTTTTCAATAGAAAAAAACATTTCTAGAGTAAAGTTTTCTTTATAAAAATTTCGGTATGAAAATATTTATAATTAATAATTCCCATATAACAAATTTTTTCTATAAAAAATGTTTGTGGAATTTTTTTTTTTTTTAATATTTCTATACAAAAATTTCAAGACAAAAATTTTCCTTTAAATTTTTCAATAGCAAAAAACATTTCTAGAGTAAAGTTTTCTTTATAAAAATTTCTGTATGAAAATATTTCTATAGACAATTTTTCTATAAAAAAAAAATTCTTTAGACAATTTTTCTATAAAAAAAAAAATTCTTTAGACAATTTTTCTATAAAAAAATTTCTGTGGAAAATTTTTCTCAAAAATTTTTCTACAAAAAATATCAGTAGCAAAGTTTTCTATAAAAAATTTTCCATAGAAAATTTTTTTATAAAAAAATTTCTATACAAAATTTTTTATAAAAAAATTTCTATAAGAAATTTTTCGATAAAAAAATTTCTAGAGAAAATTTTTACAGAAAATGCTTCTATAAAAAATGTTTATCTAAAATTTTTCTATTGAAAATTTTTTTCTATAAAAAAATTTCTATAGAAAATTTTTGCTATGAAAAGATTTCCTATAAAAATTTTTATATAGAAAAATTTCCGAACAAAATTTTGTTAAAAAACTTTTCAAAGAAAATTTTCTATAGAAAATTTTTTTATATAAAAATTTTTATAGGAATTTTTCGATAAAAAAATTTTTAGAGAAAATTTTTACAGAAAATTTTTCTATAAAAAATGATTATCTGAAATTTTTCTATTGAAAATTTTTTTCTATAAAAAAATTTCTATAGAAAATTTTTTCTATAAAAAGATTTCTTTACAAAATTTTTCTTTGAAAAAATTTCTATAGAAAATGTTTCTATCAAAAAATTTCCAAAGAAAAATTTCTATAGAAAATTTTTCTACAAAAAAATTTCCGAACAAAATTTTCTTAAAAAATTTTTCTTATGAAAATTTTCAAAGAAAATTTTCAATAGAAAATTTTTCTATATAAAAATTTCTATACAAAATTTTTCTATAGAAAATTTTTTTATATAAAAATTTCTATAGAAAATTTTTTTATATAAAAATTTCTATAGAAAATTTTTTTATTCAAAAATTTCTATAGAAAATTTTTCTATTCAAAAATTTCTATAGAAAATTTTCTATTCAAAAATTTCTATAGAAAATTTTTCTTGTAAAAAATTTCCGAACAAAATTTTCTTAAAAAAAATTTCAAAGAAAATTTTATATAAAAAATTTTTGTACATACAAATTTAAAAAAAGAAATCCTTTTCAAAAAAATTCTATAGAAAATTTTTCTACAAAAAAATTTCCGAACAAAATTTTCTTAAAAAATTTTGAAAGAAAATTTTCTATAGAAAATTTTTCTACATAAAAATTAAAAAAAAAAAAATTTCCTTTTAAAAAAAAATTTAATAGAAGATTTTTCTACAAAAAAATTTCCGAACAAAATTTTGTTAAAAAATTTTGAAAGAAAATTTTCTATAGAAAATTTTTCTACATAAAAATTAAAAAAAAATTCCTTTTAAAAAAAAAATCTATAGAAAATTTTTTACAAAAAAATTTTCGAACAAAATTTCTTAGGAAAATTTTCTTAAGAAAATTTTTTTATAAGAAATTTCTATAGACAATTTTTCTTTAAAAAAATTTCTTAAAAAATTTTTCTATAAAAAACTTCTACAGAAAATTTTTCTATAGAATTTTTTTCTATAAAAAGAATTTCAATATTTTTCTATAAAACATTTCTGTCGAAATTTTTTCTATGACAGATTTCTATAGAAAATTTTTTTTTTTAAATATTTCTATAGAAAAACAAATTTCTATACAAAATTTTTCTATAATAAAGTTTCTATAGAAATTTTTTTTCTAAAGAATTTCTATTGAAAAAAATTTCTA
Organism: Stomorhina lunata; assembly: GCA_933228675.1. NCBI lineage: Eukaryota > Metazoa > Arthropoda > Insecta > Diptera > Rhiniidae > Stomorhina > Stomorhina lunata. The sequence continues at coordinate 38,264,597 of OW121744.1, forward strand.
TAGAAAATTTTTCTATAAAAAAATTTTTTCTTATGAAAACTTTCAAAGAAAATTTTCCATAGAAAATTTTTCTATATAAAAATTTCTATAGAAAATTTTTCTATATAAAAATTTCTACAGAAAATTTTTTTGTATTTAAAAATTTCTATAGAAAATTTTTCTTGTAAAAAATTTCCGAACAAAATTTTCTTAAAAAAAATTCAAAGAAAATTTTATATAGAAATTAAAAAAAAAAATTCCTTTTCAAAAAAATTCTATAGAAAATATTGCTACAAAAAAATTTCCGAACAAAATTTTCTTTAAAAATTTTGAAAGAAAATTTTCTATAGAAACTGAAAAATGTTTGTTTTTGTTCAGTCGATAATCTACGCTTTTACTTTTGGTTTATGAACATAATTCTTAATAGTTATGTTTGTAAATTTAGTAATAATGCGAGGTTTTCGATCTGTCTAAATTGGGGATAATCCTCCTGAAGAGATGGCTTAACCAACCATCGAAACGCGTCGAGGAATTTGGTTTCTCCGCAAACATTTTTTGGCTTTTTATCAATAAATTGATCTGTTACATTAATAAATAAATTTAACAGGTTTGGGATCAAATGCAAATACACTTCATTTTGAAGAAAATTTTTCTTCATAAAAATTAAAAAAAAAAATCTTTTTAAAAAAATTCTATAGAAAAGTTTTTTACAAAAAAATTTCCGAACAAAATTTCTTAAGAAAATTTTCTATAGAAAATTTTTCTATATAAAATTTTTTATAGAAAAATTTTCTATAAAGTAATTACTATGGAAAATTTTTTTATAAAAAATTTCTATAGAGAATTTTTCTTAAAAAAATTTCTTAGAAAATGTGCATTTCTATATTTTTATATAAAAAATTTCTGTCAAAATTTTTTCTATGACAAATTTCTATAGAAAATTTGTCTACAAAAAATGTTTCTATAAAATTTTTTTTTAAAAAATATTTCTATAGTAAAACAAATTTCTTTAGAAAAATTTTCTAGAAAAAAGTTTCTATAGAACTGTACTGTACCAAATTTCGTTGAAATCGGTCCACATGCGACCATAGCTGCCATACAAATTCTTCTTTAAAAACGAACTAAATGAGACAAAAATCACTAAAACGCTCGTAAATCTAAAGATAATGAGAATTTTGAGTTTATTTTTTGCATACATAATTCCTGTAAAAACCGCAATCAACTTGCCAAATTTCGAGAAAATCGGTCCACATTTGACCTTAGCTCTCATATAAGTCCAAATGAAGGAATCGGCTAAAATATATAAGTTTCGACAAAATGTTTGTATGTTTTGTATGATACACGAAAAAGAACACCTTTTACCTTTGTGGTGAAGGGTATCGTATGGTCGGGCTTGACCGACTATAGTACTTTCTTACTTGTTTTATCTTATAGTTGTTTATACGTATGTATAGTAATATACTATAGTTAGCAACCAATCCTATCGATCATAAATTTTTTCAATTTGCATTTTTTTTTTTTCTTATTTTGAATTTATTTTTCCATTTGTCTACTACTGAATTTTTTATGTCATTTTATCATCGTAAGATTTTCTATAAAAAAAAACAAAATTATTTAGATATTATTGTAATTTTTTCTTCTCATTTTATTATTATTATTATTGTTATAATTTAATGGACGAGGAAATGTTTAAATTGTATTATTTTTTTATTGTGTGTGTGTTTGTTTTTGTATTTCCTAAGAAATCTATTAAAAACATCAATTTCAAAACTTGGCTTTATAAGAACATTTATTTTTTGTTGTAGTGGAGAAGTCCGATGTTGAATTCAAGTTTGATATCAAATTTGTTTTGTATGTCAGTAGTTTGTAGTGGAAGCTTTTAAAGTCGTAGAAATATCAGTCTAAGTAGAGTATAAATCATGATTTTTATGGTTTTTAAATAATTTATTGATTCGGTTATAGCATGTATTTATTGAGGTGTTAAATAGCTATAAATACTTAATTCGTATTCATATCCAACTTGAGATGTTTTACTAAAGAAACTTCTTTATGTTACTTTCAGTTGGTTTTTGGAACCATATCAAATTAAGTCCATATATAGTTATACCCTTCACCACCATAAGTAAAAAGGGTATTATAAGTTTGTGCTGATATATGTAACGCATAGAAATATTTGTCTTAGACCCATCTTTTAATATACCAATAGGCTTAGAATCAATTTGTGAGTCGATTTAGCGATGTCCGTCCGTCCGTCAGTCTGGCTGGCTGGACCCCCATGTAAACCTTGTAATCAAACTACAGGTCGCAATTCTAAAGATAATTTGATGAAATTTGGCACAGATCATTTCTTTGATAATGGGACCTATTGCTATTGAAATTCGTCAAAATCTGACCATTATTTATGGTACCTCCCATAGGTCCCACTTCCCGGAATTGATATATTGGCCACAAAAATCAATATTTTTTCATGAAATTTTAACCAAATACTGCCTATGTAAACTAAAATTACTGTACCAAATTTCGTTGAAATCGGTTCACATTTAACTATAGCTCCCATACAAACTCTTTTCTCAAAACGCACTAAATGAGACAAAATTCACTAAAACGCTCCTAAATCCGAAGACAATGAAAATTTTAAGTTTATTTTTTGCATACATAATTTCTGTAATAACTGTAATCAATTTGCCAAATTTCGAGATAATCGGTCCACATTTGACCCTAGCTCTCATATAAGTCCAAATGACGGAAACAGCTTAAATATATAAGTTTTGAGAAAAAGTTTGCATGATGGCAAAATTTAGCAAATATTTGTTTTTATACAGAAAAAAGAACACCTTTGATCTTAGTGGTGAAGGGTATCGTATGGTCGGGCTTGACCGACTATAGCACCTTCTTACTTGTTTTTTATATACTGATAATCAATTCATTTTCGTAATATATATTTTTTGGAATATTCACAGTTTTGCGATCGCCAGTTTTTGCGATTATGGAATTTTAAAGAAATATCGTTGCTTGTTTTTTTTTGTAATTTTAACACTATATATTTATTACCATATCGATTATATTGTAAATAAATTATAATTCTCGATTAAATTACATTGTGTCATATGAGGGTGTCACTGCATGTTCGAACTAATCGAAAACCAAAGCAATTGATCATTAAATATGAGTAAATGACCTAAAGGCAAAAATAGCAACATTCAAGATAAATACCAGACCAACATGACTCTGACTTGGTTATAAAGACATTAAAAGCCGTGGAAAAATGAAAACAAACCTGAAACTAGATCAAAAAGCTGCTTAAACAAATTGACATGTGGCGGTAATAGAAAATATTTGAAAATGTTGACATGATCATGTTTACACAAATGGAAGCATGAGAATAGAGATTTTTTTTTCAGTTTTTATAAAATATTTAAAAAAATGTAAAAATATGGAAATTTTCTGCACTGTGTAATAGAATATCAAAGACATAGTATAAGCTGATCGATGGATTGACTTATATAGTCGCAATTGCCTCGAAGATCTTAAGATCCTTAAGATCTGGAGTAGATGTTAATCATATGGTCCATGCACTCATAATCCTAAACGTTTTTATGGAATCCCAAACATCCCAAGTATGGGGACAAACTTAACACGATTAATCAAAAAATAATGTCGAGAAACATTTTTTTGGATATAACCAATCCAAAAAGTGCGAATAATTTTCATTTTGAATAATAAACACGATTTGCTTAAAACCATATTTGATCACGTCTTTCGCACAGGACCTCACTTTAGTATTCTAAAAATAAAACTAGTTTTGCATTCTTAAACGAGAATGGCTATCTCGAAAACCGCTCTAACGATTTTGATAAAATTTGGACAATGGGTATTTTTTTTCGCCGTATAGAACGAGTAAGAATGGATTTTTGGAAATTTAAACTACATATTGAACAGCTGTCAAAATAAGCGGACAGGTGTTTGGTACTTTTTTAAAACGATGTCCGATAGGAGGTGAAAAAGGGTGAAAATAGTTTATTTTAGTTCATTTTTAACCCACCGATATCTTTTAACCCAATGAATATAGAAAAGAACTTTGTACTGCAATAAATAGATGTGAAAAAAATATTGAACAAAATATTAAAAAAGGGATTAAATAATAACTTAACATCTCATAAAGTACAATAATATGAATAAAAAAAACAAATTCTAACTGCGTTTTAGTAAAATCTACCGAATTCAATTCATACCAAAGAAGTACCAAATATGCATATGAAACTTTTTGAAATTAGGGAATAAAAAGCTAAAACTATTGGTAATGTTATAACTTTAAAACAAATGAATATTTGTATGTCCCTAATGGAATAGTAAACTATGCATTTGATCATGTTATGCTCTTTAGGAAAGTTGTTGCACATAAGCCGGCGAAGGTTTCTTAGTTGATATGACCAAATTCCGACAGGTGGCGCCACTGAAAATTACTTAAAGTGAATTAAATCGTAATCTGTGCATTTGATCATAAGCGGACGAAGGTTTCATAGTTGGTATGAACAATTTCCGACAGGTGGTGCCATTGAAAATTACTCATAGTGAATTATGGCGTAAACTGTACATTTGAACATGCATTAATCATAAGCAAAGTTGTTGCTTATAAGTCGACGAAGGTTTCTTAACAGGTATGAAGAATTTCCAATAGGTGGCGGTACTGAAAATTATTCAAAATTAATTAAATCGTAAATTGCGCATTTGATCTTAAGCAAAGTTGTTGCGCATAAGGTTTCTAAGTTGGTATGACCAATTTCCAAAATTATTCAAAATTAATTGAACTTGAAGCTATGCATTTAATCTAAAACTATTCAAAATTAATTAGATATTTGCATAATGTCTTTCCTCTTAATTAATTTTTTACTTTATAAAATAAAACGTATGAAAATATTTGCTAGAAATGCTATCATAAAGCTTCGAGCAAGGCTCGGTCAACCAGGTACTAAAATATTTATTTGTGTTGATAAAACGATCTATATAACTTAATGCTTCAAGATTATTCCATGTAGGTCTCAAATAGTTCTTATTCAATTGAATTTATATTCGAATGGGGTTACCTTCTTTTTGAAAAGGGATACTAGAGAGGTGAAAGGTGGTGAAAAGGTACATAAATCTTTATATTATTTAATACAGTAATTGCAAATCATATATTTTTTAAGAGCAGTGAAGTTTCGCTATTTATTGCTATTTAGACGCATTGTCCTAAGGTTTTTGTTCTAAAGCCAATTTTATTTATTTAACATCCGATGGAGGATGCTTTGGTAATTTGTTATTTTAGTATAAATTAATAATACAGAAACTGATGTTGTCGTAACCGGGGCTCGAACCCAGGCTGAATATGATAGTCGACATAGTCGGCGTGCTAACCTACTAAGCGACAGCATTAAACCCTTGCGGGTTTGTTCTGCTTAATGCGAGTTTAATATAGCCTCACAAAATTGTCTTAAGGCGTGTAAAATCGCAGATCTTACTTCAATTATCCTGCCCCAAATGTGTAATAAGCTCTTTCCCAAACTATCAATTGGGCCATTGTTTTGCATGATGTGTAGCGTGTGAAACTGACTTATTTCAAATACATATCAGCAGCCGTAAGCAGCCCAAACCACCAGAAGCCGAAGACTTTTTTCAATTTTCGTAAATATCACGGTCATTAATGAAACTCGTGAAAATGAGTATTAAAAGCATTCAGTTGAGATTTGGATGTTAGCAAAGTCGGTTGGTGCCGCTTTGTTAAAGCAAAACAAAAGAAACAAAATCAAAATCCAATTAAGACATAGTAAAAAAATACATGGTTCGAGAAGAAAAATAAATATAATCTCAAACATTGTTGCCATGACACAATTATTTTTTTAAACATTGTTTGAAATAAATATAACCGAATTTTCTATAGAAAAATATTTGTTAAAAAAATTTTCTATAGAAAATTTTTAATAAAAAAATTTTCTATAGAAAAATTTTTGATAAAAATTAGTTTGTTAACGTTTTCATTCATCCAGAAATGTGCTTTGTCGCTGAACATAATTTTTCGATAAATTGTGTAAATTTGATGAAAATAGGACCACGTCCCATATCAGACCTTTTATAGGAAATTACATTAGATACTTAAATCTCGAGAAATTAGTGCTGTAATCAAAAGTTAAGCACAGATATTTCTCCAAGTGTTAGGAAAAACTTGTAAAGTTATAGGTCCATATTTAAACTTAGTGGTAGAGGGTATTAAAGAGGAAGTCTTGACTGACAATGGCATTTCATTACTTGTTTGTAAGCCGATTCATGGTTAAATTATAGACTAAAATGAACAGTTTTTGCAGTAAAAGGTTACCCGAGCTTTCAAAAATAGAGTTGCCAAAGAAAAAGTTACAAAATTTAGTTCTATATTTATCCATAGCAACTCTCCAAATCAATTAGTTACTTAGACCTATTCTAATGTTAATATTTGTATAGACATTATAATTCGTATTAACTTTGTCTCGAAAATTAGATATAATAAATAGTTTTCGATCTGTATAAAATTAAAAAATGGTAATGGTCTAACCAACCATCGTATGTCCTTAGTGGAGTAGAGAGTCTTTAAGTGCGACTTATCCGACTATTTCATTCTTAAACTTTGTAGTGAGAAGTGTAGAGCTGCAAAACAATCGATAGTACTATCGATAGTTTTATTTTTTACTGATTATCGATGGTTTCTTTTTCACTATCGATACTATCGGCAAATATATGAAGTCGATTAAATGTAGCCAAAATCAAATTTTCAACAAATTTAACGCAGGTTTTTAGCCGACTGCAAATTACAATTTTTATATATTGCATTTCAGCAAGACAAGTAAAGTATTTTAGTATTTGCTTAATATATCGTAGAAGTAAATTCTTATAAAAATGGTTTAATGTAATTTTAATAATTTGTTCATGCAAAAATAAATAAATAGAATACTGACACATTAAGTCGGCGGCGGCGGCCAAGTGTCGACTTTAACCAAATAGACTTTGTTCTCTTTCCAAGTGACGCTGTAATTTGAAGTAAGTAGTGCAACAAAATGTTTTATTTAATTCACATCTAATAATTGAAGTCAATGAGCGGAATATTTTGTAATCTATTTCCCTAAAGTTCTTATTTTACTGCCAGAATTAGCACTTAAAAAGATCCGATAGTATCGATAGTTTTTACTTAAACTATCGAAACTATCGATGGTGCCGACTATCGATAGGTTTGCAGCTCTAGAGAAGTGTTTTTATAAACCTATTTATATTTGACTCAAGCCCTTTATCAGACTCCCGGAAATTGTAATACAGGCAAAGCCGGGTATAACGAATCTCGATTTAAAGAAAATTTGATATAATTAATGTTATAATTTTTTTCATTGAATACCTTATATAGCGAATATTAAGCAAATTTTGTACGCGATATAACGAATAATAAAAAAAGTTAATGAAAATTTACATAAATTTAAACACTATAAAAATGAGTCTGCCAAGCCGATGGATCGGTGCAAAAAGTAAGCATAAAATTGTCATTATCATTAGATTTATGAGTTGTTTGAAGTTGCTTTTGACCGATTCCAAAGTATATAAATATATATAATTCCCCGACAACATTCCAATTGAAACAAGGGTTATTTTTCTCAGACAATGAGCAGCATCCAATTCTATTTTTTTTTCTTTAGACCTACGTTTAAACTCCGGCTCCGAAGTTTTACATAGCCCAACACTCAATAACCAGTGGCTAGCTGAGTTATGAGATGAACAGCCACTTTTTATTTTTGAAAATTTATTTTTTTCAAGTGGATCTGGCCGGGGATCGAACTTGGGACCTCTGGTATGCTAGGCGGATCACTTACCTGCTATACCACGGCTGCTCATATGATTTCAAGGTAGATATACTAAAATTGAAATAATGAGCCGATTCCAGTATTATAGTCCCAACTTTTATCAAATTATATTAAAAATTGTAACTTGGATGATAAGATTACATGGACGATAATCAACTCAGTTATTGATTATAAGTTGATCAGTATAGTTAAAGCTGTTCTCAGGCCAATGTATCTATGGTGGTGTAGAGTATAAAAACTTTGCGATATAATGAATTTTTCTGTATAACGAATGAGCCTTTATTATATATTTCGTTATACCGAGAGTTGCCTGTATTTAGTAATAGCTATAATAATGTTTTTTTTAATAGCAAAATTTAAATCATCACTATAATTTTGCTCACCAGTGTCATAAACGTCTCAGCCCATTGCACTTTTTCGTTTGCAGCTTAAATTCCAAACCAACAATAATTACACCCGTACGTCACTTTACTAAGAATTTATTTAGTATGAGTACCAACACATGTTTTTTTTATAACATTTCAAATTTAATTTGGTTTTAATTTGAAAATATTTTATAAAGTATTTAGACATTATAAATAAGGCCCGTATTTATAAAACAAAAAAATAAAAATTGCTTATAAGACGTAACTGCCTGTCAATAAAGAGTGAGTGAATATATCATGTTGCGTCTAGGTGGCGACAAATCTTATTATATATTTTTTTTATAACATTTTCATTGTTTTTTTCTGTTTAACACGTATTTACGTGTTTTATTCTAGTAGTTAAAGCTTAAAATATGATTTTAGTTAAATTACAAGTGAAACAAACCAACCTCTAATCAGTGACTAAAAACCTATGATTTGGTTCGGAGTTTACATTGTGGATACAGTAAAAGAATGGAAACGGAAAAGAATTCACATTTTTAACTCAAGGTAATGAGGGGTATGTTCCAGTAAAATCAAAATATTTATATTAAAAATCAATCAAATATATAAAAAACAAGCAAGAAAGTATTATAGTCGGTCAAGCCCGACCATACGATACCCTTCACCACTAATGTCAAAGGTGTTCTTTTTCCTGTATAAAGACAAATATTTGCTAAATTTTGCCATCATACAAACATTTTCTCAAAACTTATATATTTAAGCTGTTTCCGTCATTTGGACTTATATGAGAGCTAGGGTCAAATGTGGACCGATTATCCCGAAATTTGGTAAATTGACTACAGTCATTACAAAAATTATGTATGCAAAAAAAAAAAACTTAAAATTCTCATTGTCTTCGGATTTAGGAGCGTTTTAGTGAATTTTGTCTCATTTAGTGCGTTTAGATAAAAGAGTTTGTATGGGAGCTATGGTCAAATGTGGACCGATTTCAACGAAATTTGGTACACTAGTTTAAGTTTACATAAGCAGTATTTGTTTAAAATTTCATGAAAAAATATTGATATTTGTGGCCAATATATCAATTCCGGGAAGTGGGACCTATGGGAGGTACCATAAATAATGGACCGATTTTGACGAGTTTCAATAGCCATGATATTTGTGGCCAATATATCAATTCCGGGAAGTGGGACCTATGGGAGGTACCATAAATAATGGACCAATTTTGACGAGTTTCAATAGCCATGGTCCCATTATCAAAAAAAAATTATCTGTGCCATTATCTTTAGAATTGCGACCTGTAGTTTGATTACAAGGTTTACATGGGGGTCCAGCCAGCCAGACGGACGGTCGGACGGACATCGCTAAATCGACTCAGAAAGTGATTCTAAGCCTATTGGTATGGGTCTAAGACAAATATTTCTATGCGTTACATACATCAGCACAAACTTATAATACCCTTTCCACCTATGGTGGTGAAGGGTATAATTATTAAATACTAGAACTACCACTATTTTTATTTCCAAATCAAACTGTGATCCTTAAAAAATTTACCTTATAATCAGTTTATTTTCTGTAGGGGATAGAGTACTCTCTGCTCCTATCCTAATTATTTTTAATAAACAGAGTATGAAGAATTAAAGTTTATAAGTTCTTACCTCTAAATGTTATAAAGATACATACGTTATATCTTATAATGATACATTATAACCAGTTTATTTTCTAGTACCTGGTTGACCGAGCCTTGCTCGGAGCTTTATGAAAAGCATTTGGAGGCATATTTTGAAGTTTTTATATACTTTATTTTATAAAGTACTAAAATAAATTTGAGGAAAGACATTGTACAAATATTCAGTTAATTTTGAATTATTTTATTTATTTTGTCCGATCGACACGCCATCTGTCGGACTTTCGTCATTCTAATTAATAAACCTTCTTCGGCTTATCCGTAACAACTTTGCTGAAGATTATAGCATGATTAAATGTACAGCTTACGATTAAATTGACTTTGAGTAAATTTCAGTGGCGCCACCTGTCGAAATTTTTTCACACCAACTAAGAAACCTTCGTCGGATCATGTGCAAGAACTTTGCTAAAGATTATAGCATGATTAAATGTACAGCTTGCGATTAAATTGACTTTGAGTAATTTTCAGTAGCGCCACCTGTCGGAAATTATTCATACCAACTAAAAAGCCTTCGCCGGCTTATGCGCTACAACTTTGCTAAAGATTATAGCATGATCAAATGTACAGTTTACGATTTAATTAATTTTTAGTAATTTTCAGTGGCGCCACCTAACGGAACTTAGTCTTACCAACTTAAAAACCTTCGCCGGCTTATACGCAACATCTTCGCTTAAGAAGATGTTGAACTTTACAATTATATAAAGAACATACATAGAGACAAACATTCATTTGTTTAAAAGGTATAACATTACTAATTTTTCCCCCTTTCTGTCCCCAAATTTCAAAAAGTTCCATATGCATATTTGGTACTCCTTTCATAGCAATTGAATTCGGTACATTTTATTAAAACTCAGTTAACATAATGTTCCTATTCATATTACCTCATTCACTTATCATTTTATCCGTTTTTACCCTTTTTGGAATCCGAAATCAAAACAGTACCAAATACGTTATCAATATTTTTTTCACATCTATTGGTTGCAGTACAAAGTTCCTTTCTATATTCTTTAGTTTAAAAAATAAGAGTTGGTTAAAAAAGTACCAAAAAAACTATTTTCACTCTTTTTTACCCTCTATCGGATATAGTTTCAAAAAAGTACCAAACCGCTTATTTTCATAGCTGCTTAAAACGTAATTTAAATTTTGTATCTATACCTATTACTTTAGGAGATATAACGATTTAGACTTTTTCCCCTTTTTATCCCTGCTCCTATCCTTGACCAACAAAGTTTAGAGAGTTAATCTTTAAAAGTTGTAATGATAAATGATTAAATTTCACTTTCGGGGGGAACTCAAGTCCCCTGCACCGTTCCTGCCCCGTGCTATCATATATTCGATTTTTAAAACTTCATATATTAAACAAATGTTAATTTTTTTCCGTTGCCCACCTTTTATTGTTGTCAAACATTCATGTGACAACATTTAATTGACCAAAAAGACACCGACTTACCGACCAGAAACTAGAAGACAATTTACATAAATAATTGTTATTTATAAAGTGTTTCGAGAGTATTTATTGGTTAAATGGATACGAATAGTGGTTGTATTTATGTCTCCAAATTGTGGGTGGTCATTGTGGTTTATGTGCGAGAAATAATTATAAAGGAAACATGCATGTTAAGTTTAAGACATTTAAAATAACCCAGCAAAATTTTTAGAATAAATTTTGATACACAGAAAAACCGTTAGAGATTTCTTAAACACTTCTTTAAGAACTTTAATGATGAAATCAAAATTTCGACAAACTAAGGTATATTATAACTTTTTTATCTGAAATCCTTCAAATAGATAAAATTAACAGATTAAAGGCTAAGGACTTAGGTTTTTTAAGCTGCTTCAATCATTTGCATATATTTGCATATTAAGTCTAAAATCGACAATGAGTAAAATAATTCATTTTTAAAATAAAGGGTTGTTTTTTATAGAGTGACTCAAGTTTTAATCATAATAAAATTTATTTTTAACATCAATAAAACGGGCTTTATTGCAAAGAAAATTTTATGAAATTTATGTTTAAATATGATTTCTGTCATGTGGCTGCCACTGCTGGCGCATAGATAGCGTAATTTGGAATACCCATTTTTAAAAACTTTTCGCGGAATTTGCGGCCGTATTTCGCCGATAGCTCTTCAAATTTTGATTTGCAGATTGTATGTGGTTTATCGACTTAACATAACCCAAAAAAAGTACATTATTGAGAAATTTTCTTTTCAAAAATTGTTATAAGAAAAATTTTCTATTCATAAATTTGTCCCTGAAAAATGTTTCATTAAAAAATTTTTATAAAAAAAATTTTATAAAAAAAATTCTATATAAAAATTTTTATACATAAAATTTTCCATTCAAAAGTTTTTATCTGTTTAAATTTTCTATTAAAAAATTTTTTTATGGTAATTTTTTTTTTATAAATTTTTGATATGAACAAATTTTCTATAAAAAAATTTTTGTATGAAAAATTTTGTATATAAAAATTTTTATATTTATAAGTTTTCTACTCAAAAATTTTATACGAAAAAATTTTTGTTAAACAACTTTTTTATGAAAAATTTTAATATTCAAACATTTTATATGAATAATTTTTTATAAAAAATTTTTATATAAAATTTTTTTAATAGAAAATTTTTCATATAAAAAATTTTGAAGAAAATTTTTTATATAAAAATTTTATATCAAAAAATGTTCGTAAATTTTTTGATACAAAATTTTTTATATAAAAAATTTTATTAAAAATTTTTTATATGAAAAATTTTCTATTAAAATATTTCCATATCAAAACCTTTCTATTAAAAAAACAAAAATTATATGAAAAAATTTCCATTCAAAAATGTTTATATTCAAAAATTTTTGTATGAAAAATTTACCATTCGAAAATTATTATATGAAGATTTTTTTTCAAAAAATTTTTTTGAAAAATTTTTCGATTAAAAAAATTTTTATATGAAAAATTTTCAACTCATTTCATATGCAAAATTTTACTCTCAAAAATATTTATATGAAGAATTTTCTATTCAAAAATTTGTATAGGCATAATTTTCTATAGAAAATTTTAAATATAAAAAATTTTCTTTAAAAAAAAAATTTTGTGAAAAGTTTTCTATTGAAAAATTTTTATATGAAAAATATTCCATTCAAAAATTTTTCTATGAACAATTTTCTATAAAACTTTTTAGTTGAAAAATTTTCTATTCAAACATTTTTATATGCAAAATTTCGATAGTTTTTTTTTTAATAAATTTTATTTTCAACAATTTTTATATGAAGAATTTTCTATTCAAAAATTTGTATCTATAAAATTTTTAATTCAAAAATTTTTATATGTAAAATTTTATTTTCAATCATTTTTTATATGAAGAATTTTCTATTCAAAATTTTCTTTTCAAAAATTTTCTATTAAAAAAAATTTTCATTCAAAAATTTTTATATACGAAAAATTTTCTATAAAACTTTTTATATGAAAAAAAATTCTATTCAAAAAATTTTGTATGCTAAATTTTATATTCAAAATTTTATTTTGAAAAATTTGTATATGAAAAATTTTCTATTAAAAAAATGTTTATATGAAAAATTTTTATATGAAGAATTTTGTTTTTCAAAAATTTTTATATAAAAAATTTTCAACTCTAAATTTTTTATACACAAAATTTTATTTTAAAAAATTTTTATATGAAGAATTTGTTGTATATGCAAAATTTTCTACTAAAAAATTTTTACGTGAAAAATTTTCTTTAAAAAAAAAAATTTTAATATGAAAAGGTTTCTATAAACAATTTTATATACAAAGTTTTCCATTCAAAAATTTTTCTATGAACAATTTTCTATTAAACTTTTTGGTTGAAAAATTTTCTATTTAAAAATTTTTATATGCAAAAATTTCAAAAGTTTTTTTTTACAAAATTTTATTTTAAAAAATATTTATATTGAAAATTTTTATTAAAAAAATTCTATATATAAAATTTTATTTGTGAACATTTTCTATTAAAAAATTGAAAATATAAAAACGTTTCTATTAAAAAATGTTTATATGAAAAAATTTGATTCAAAAATTTTTATATGAAAAATGTTCTACTTTTTTAGAAAAAATTTCTATTAAAAAATTTTCTATAAAAATTTTCTATTCAAAAATTTTTATATGAAAAATTTGCAATTCAAAAATTTTTTATGAAAAAATTGCAACTCAAAAATGTTTATATAAAAAGAGTTTCATATAAAATTTTTTAATTTTTTAAGAAAAATAGTTTATTCAAAAAATTTTTATATAAAAAATTTTCTACTAAAAAATTTTAATATAAAAAATTTTCTATTCAAAAATTTGTATATTAAAAATATTCCATAAAAAATTTTTACGTGAAAAATTGTCTATAAACATTTTTAAATGAAAAGTTTTATTTGAAAAAAAATTTAATATGAAAAATTATGCAAAAAAAATTTTCAATAAAAATTTTCTATAAAAATTTTATATGAAAAGTTTCTATTCAAAAATTTTTATATAAAAGATTTGCAATCAATAATTTTTAAATAAAAAAATTTCTATTCAAAAATTTTTTATATAAAAAATTTTCTATTAAAAAATTTTTTATATAAAAAATTTTCTATTTAAAAATTTTATGAAAAATTTTGCATACAAAAATTTTTGAATTAACAATTTTCTATTCAAAAATTTGTATATGAAAAATTTCCTATTAAAAAATTTTTATATGAAATATTTTCTATTAAAAATATTTTTATTTGAAACATTTTCCATTTTATGCAAAATTTTCTATAAAAAAATTTCTATTCAATTATTTTTTATATTAAAAATTTTCTATTCAAAAACTTTTATATGAAAAATTTTGCATTCAAAAAGTTTTAAATAAAAAATTTTCTATTCGAAAATTTTAAATGAAAAATTTAACATTCAAAAATTTTTAAATGAAAAATTTTCTATTAAAAAATTTGTATATAAAAATTTTCCTATTAAAAAATTTTTATATGAAAAATTTTCTATTAAAAATATTTTTATTTGAAACATTTTCCATATTATGCAAAATTTTCTATAAAAAAATTTCTATTCAATTATTTTTTATATTAAAAATTCTCTATTCAAAAACTTTTATATGAAAAATTTTGCATTCAAAAAGTTTTAAATAAAAAATTTTCTATTCGAAAATTTTAAATGAAAAATTTTACATTCAAAAATTTTTAAATTTTTTTTAAAAATTTTCTATTAAAAAATTTTTATATGACAAATTTTCTATTAAAAATATTTTTATAAATAAATTTTCTATAAAATTTTTGTATAAAAAAATTTTCTATTGAAAAATTCTTATATGAAAAAGTTTCTATTCAAAAATTTGAAAAACATTGTACATTGAAAATTTAATAAGAAAAACTTTATATTAAAAATTTTTTATCTGAAAAATTTTCTATTCAAAAATTTTTATATACAAAATTTTATTTTCAAAAATTTTTATATGAAAAATTTTCTGTTAAAAAAATTTTTATTTGGAAAATTTTCTGTTCAAAAATCTTTATATAAATAATTTTTAATTAAAAAATGTTTTATAGAAAACTTTCATATAAACATTTTTTTATCAAAAATTTTGCATTAAAAAATTTTTATATGAAAAATTTTCCATTAAAAAATATTTATATGAACATTTTCTATTAAACAATTTTTATATCTTAAAATTTTTTATTTAAAAATTTTTGAATAGAAAATTTTTTATATAAAAACTTTTATAGAATATTTTCATATAAATATTTTTATATGAAAAAATTTCTATTAAAAAATTTTTATATGAAAAATTTTCTATTTAAAAATTTTAATTGTTAAAATTTGCTATTTAAAAATTTCTATATGGTAAAATTTTATTTAATAAAATTTTTAATAAATCCATTACGTGGAATTGTTTTTTCATCAAAAGTTTCTTTGAGTAAATCAATTGTTGCGACCTATGTGTGACATGTGGCTCTGTCTTATTGGAAGCGCATTTCAGCAGTGAAACTGAAACTTTTAACATATTAAAGGCTAAAGTCTCAACAAAGACTCTATAATATAAAGATGTTATAGTTTCATACATTGATTTGCCGTATGGTCTTTTCGATAAGTCCCATAAGTGGTTTACTCTTATTCAGAAATAACTAATTGAGACGATCATCGAATGAGAGAAAGCTAAGGCACACACACGTGCTCTTGAAATGTATGTTTGTTTCTGCTTTTATGGGTTTTTCATAGGTTCTTTATCCACTTTAATTTAATTTTTGACAAAAAATAAATGTATGTAGTGCAATATCTTTATATTATGGTCTTTGGTCTCAGCTTAATTTAAATTTATCTTCAAAACTGTGTTCTGTCCCTACTTTGATCAAAAAAACAATATAAAATTTTTTAATACACATTTTTCTTTAGAAATTTTATTTTTGCATTATCCATTAATTTATTTCCATATCAATTGGTACTTCAACTACTGTTTAACAACCAGATTAATCTTAAGACGCTCGTCGTCTAAAACAAAAAAAAAAAAAATAACCCATAAACTTAATGATTTTATTAAATTTCATAAACAAACCAAACAACGAAACACTCGAAAGAAAACCAACCGACCCGACCGACCGACCACTTGAAGACCGTCATCATCACTTGAGAACCCGTCGTCTGTCGCAAAGATGACATTAAGTCCTTAAATACACAAACACACAAAAAATGACTGAATTGAAATTGAAATGAAATGAAATGAATGAGTAAGTGGCAGTTGTTAAAATATTTGTACAATTTAATCAAAACATAAAAATCAGCGTAATAACGATCGTAAACATAAACTAGAAATTTTTATTTTGAGGGGAGCTTGGATTTTTTTAATATTTTCTTATTGATTTTAAGATGTTAAGCACAAATAACACTGGGCTACAGGAAATATATACATAGGTAGGGATTTTAATATTTATAGCAAACCTTTTTCTAATTTAGTTCTTCTCGACATTTCGCATTTTGTAATCATATAAGTTTTAAGGTCGTAGAATTCAACGCCTTTAGACTAGTTAAGGCTCATAGGCATACGAGTATTGACAAGGCCACAACTCACAGTGGGTTGAAAAAATTATGGAAATAATTCAAGAACTTTCAAACGGTATGCTCGATTATCAAGAAATATCATATGGCTATTGGAGAGGAGTATTGCAGGGTCTGTAGACTTATCAGGAGGGAAGATTTATGGACTCAAATTAGGGCACCTAGGGTTTTTCGAAAATTGAAAAAAAATTTGATCCGATATAAAAGATTTTTATATGTAGGAAATTCTAGCTGAGATCTGCAAAAAACATTGCTATAAATATGGTTTATCTTCTATAGCCTTTGAGATATTCGACTTCGACAAAAAAATTCAACTTTTTGACGAAATAGGCCTAGAATTTTGCTATTGCCGGATACAAATTTTCCGAAAGACGAAATAAAATTCTGGACTATAGTTTCACTAATAGTTTTCTTTATTAAGTTCCCTTTTATATATTTTTCTATAGATTTTTTTTTTACATTTATAGGAAAAATATTTTGTAGGAAAATTGTTTATACAAACAATTTTCAAAAGAAAAATTTCTATATTAACAATTTTTTATACAAATTTTTCTATATGAACAATTTTCTACAGAAAATTTTCTATACTAAAAATTTTCTACACGAATTTTTCTTTTAGAAAACAGTTTTCTGTGGAAAATTTTCCATACTAACAATATTCTGTAAAAACTTTTCTACACTAACAATTTTTAATAGAAAATTTTTAATACGAACAATTTTCTATAGAATATTTTTTACATGAACAATTTTCGATAGAAAATTTTCTGTTAGAAAATTATTTTCCATAGAAAATTTTCTATCCGAACAATTTTTAATAGAAATTTTTTTTTTTTCAGAAAATAATTTTCCATAGAAAATTTTTTATTCGAACAAATTTTTAATAGAAAATTTTCAATAGAAATTTTTTTTTTTCAGAAAATAATTTTCTATAGAAAATTTTTCATACTTCATATTCGAAATTTGCTATAGAAAATAATTCGAATGAAAAATTTTCTATAGAAAATTATTCGAATGAAAAATTTTCTATAGAAAATTATTCGAATGAAAAGTTTTCTTTAGAAAATTATTCGTATGAAAAATTGTATATAGAAAATTATTCGAATGAAAACTTTTATAAAGAAAATTATACTAGTAAAAATTTTCTATGAAAATTTTTCTATAGAATATTATTCGAACGAAAAATTTTCTATAGAAAATTATTCGAACGAAAAATTTTCTATAGAAAATTATTCGAATGAAAAATTTTATACAGAAAATTATACTAATGACAATATTTCTATGAAAAAAATTTCTATAGAAAATTATTCGAATGAAAAATTTTCTATAGAAAATTATTCGAATGAAAAATTTTCTATAGAAAATTATTCGAATGAAAAATTTTCTATAGAAAATTATTCGAATGAAAAATTTTCTATAGAAAATTATTCGAGTGAAAAATTTTCAAAAAAAATCAGTTGAAAAAACATTTTTTTACAAAAAATTATTCGAAAGAAAAATTTTCTATAGAAAAATATTCGAATGAAAAATTTACTAAAGAAAATTATTCGAATGAAAAATTTACTAAAGAAAATTATTCGAATGAAAAATATACTATAGAAAATTATTCGAAAGAAAAATTTTCTATAGAAAATTATTCGAAAGAAAAATTTTCTAAAGAAAATTATTCGAATGAAAAATTTTCTATAGAAAATTATTCGAATGAAAAATTTTCTATAGAAAATTATTCGAATGAAAAATTTTCTATAGAAAATTATTCGAATGAAAAATTTTCTATAGAAAATTATTCGAATGAAAAATTTTCTATAGAAAATTATTCGAATGAAAAATTTTCTATAGAAAATTATTCGAATGAAAAATTTTCTATAGAAAATTATTCGAATGAAAAATTTTCTATAGAAAATTATTCGAATGAAAAATTTTCTATAGAAAATTATTCGAATGAAAAATTTTCTATAGAAAATTATTCGAATGAAAAATTTTCTATAGAAAATTATTCGAATGAAAAATTTTCTATAGAAAATTATTCGAATGAAAAATTTTCTATAGAAAATTATTCGAATGAAAAATTTTCTATAGAAAATTATTCGAATGAAAAATTTTCTATAGAAAATTATTCGAATGAAAAATTTTCTATAGAAAATTATTCGAGTGAAAAATTTTCAAAAAAAATCAGTTGAAAAAGCATTTTTTTACAAAAAATTATTCGAATAAAAAATTTTCTATAGAAAATTATTCGAGTGAACAATTTTGAAAAAACATTTGAAAAATTTTCTATAGAAAGTCGTTCGAATAAAAAATTTTCTTTTGAAAATTATTCGTATGAAAAATTTTCTATAGAAATTATTCGAATGAAAATTTTTTTTATACAAAATTATTTGAATGAAAAATTTACTATAGGAAATTATTCGAATGAAAAATTTTCTATAGAAAATTATTCGAATGAAAAATTTCTATAGAAATATATTCAAATGAAAAGTTTTCTGTAGAAAATTATTTGAATGAAAAATTTTCTATAGAAGATTATTGAAATGAAAAGTTTTCTGCGAAAAATTTTTCGAATGAAAATTTTTTTTACAGAAAATTATTTGAATGAAAAATTTACTATAGAAAATTATTCGAAAGAAAAATTTTCTAAAGAAAATTATTCGAATGAAAAATTTTCTATAGAAAATCATTCGAATGAAAAATTTTCTATAGAAAATTATTCGAATGAAAAATTTTCTATAGAAAATTATTCGAATGAAAAATTTTCTATAGAAAATTATTCGAATGAAAAATTTTCTATAGAAAATTATTCGAATGAAAAATTTTCTATAGAAAATTATTCGTATGAAAAATTTTCTATAGAAAATTATTCGAATGAAAAATTTTCTATAGAAAATTATTCGAATGAAAAATTTTCTATAGAAAATTATTCGAATGAAAAATTTTCTATAGAAAATTATTCGAATGAAAAATTTTCTATAGAAAATTATTCGAATGAAAAATTTTCTATAGAAAATTATTCGAATGAAAAATTTTCTATAGAAAATTATTCGAATGAAAAATTTTCTATAGAAAATTATTCGAATGAAAAATTTTCTATAGAAAATTATTCGAATGAAAAATTTTCTATAGAAAATTATTCGAATGAAAAATTTTCTATAGAAAATTATTCGAATGAAAAATTTTCTATAGAAAATTATTCGAATGAAAAATTTTCTATAGAAAATTATTCGAATGAAAAATTTTCTATAGAAAATTATTCGAATGAAAAATTTTCTATAGAAAATTATTCGAATGAAAAATTTTCTATAGAAAATTATTCGAATGAAAAATTTTCTATAGAAAATTATTCGAATGAAAATGCATTGAGAACAGTTAAGGAAAAGAACATTTGGAGTCTTAGTTATGCAAACATTCCATACTAAGGTCCATATATGACCATATATGACCTTAGTGCTGAAGGCTACCAAATAGTCGGGATTTATTTTTGTATCACCGTGTACTTGTATTGAGACATAAAAATCAAAATTTTATGGCTTATTTAAGATTACAAGCAAT
Source organism: Stomorhina lunata (assembly GCA_933228675.1). Classification (NCBI taxonomy): domain Eukaryota; kingdom Metazoa; phylum Arthropoda; class Insecta; order Diptera; family Rhiniidae; genus Stomorhina; species Stomorhina lunata. Next base: position 38,285,072 of record OW121744.1, read on the forward strand.
TATGGATATTCACTTATATATTCAGGACTATTGAAATTATGGAGATGGATTAAATAAATTAAGGGTTTAAATATGAATTTTGTTAGCAATACATTTTTGGTTTTGAAAATGCGAGTAAAGTTTTTTTGGCATAAATATTTATGATGAACAATTATTAAATTCTTTTCCAAAAATTTGATAACAAACAGAAATTTTTTAAATTCTATAAAGTTTCAGGTTTTTTGTAATCTAAATTTAATTCGGTCTTAAATGGAGTAAATTACAAATAATAACACTGTGATCGATTTTGACAACTTTTTTTTGCGACAATAGGAAGGCCTAGTACGTAACAATAAATCGAGTACGCTGAATTCAATGGTGCTAACCGTTTTCTTTTTTGGTTAGCTCTTGTTTTCGAGATAAAGCGTTGTAAATAAATGGACGAAGTTGCGCAATAAATAATTGCATAACTCGAAAACTGTTTAGTTTCCTCAACTAAGTAAAAAACCTAAATTCGGCAACAAAATTATCTTTCAGGAACAGTAATTATTTTTTTAATCCGAGCAGTCGTTTTGGAAACAAATTTTTTTGTTTGCAGATTTTTTTTTTTTTTTAAGCATAAAAATTTCCGTTTCCAAAAATATTTTTTTTTGCAAACAAAAAATTTATATCCACAACGACTGCTCGGATTAATAAAAAATAATTAAAGTTTCTGAAAGAAAATTTTGTTGCCGAATTTCAATTTTTTCACTTAGTTCAATAAAATAAACAGTTTTCGAGTTACGCGAATATTTATTGCGCAACCTCCTCCGTTTTTATAATAACGCTATATCTCAAAAACTAGAGCTAAGCAAAAAAAAAACGGCTAGCAGCATTGAATTTAGAGTTCTTAAATTGTCTTTACCCATTAAGTCTCAATTTTGTCGGTTTTTTCAACTAGCACAGTGTAATTAATGAACTATAAGACCGAAATAGCAAAATTTCGGGAAAAAACCTAAAGTAAATTTCGCAATGATTTAATTTTCATAAATAATTTTTGATTTAATGCAATTTCCTATAAATTCAAAAGAAATCTTTGTTCTATGAGCTCCCCTAATATTTTTGTTTTTAATTGATTCTTAGCTCAAAGGAAATATCTTTATTTTTGCTGTTAAATCCCTTTTCAAGTTTAGTAGCAAAAAAAAAAAGAAAAAACTTTAAGACAAAACGAAATCATGTTGCTACGGACATGATACAATAAAATCAAAAACAAAATGTACAAAATCTTATCGTATAAGATACAGTGGGTTAAAACACAAAAAATATTGGATATAAAACTTAAAAGAATGACCAAAAATATTTTTGAAATGATTCTTAATTGTAACATATTCAATAGATTTGCCAAAATATGGTTGATATTTGGCCCACTGTGCCCCTCACTCCTTAAAGATCTTTGTAAAAAAATAAACTTTTTATTGGTGTATATAATTTTTCATTTGAAATTGCCTGATTTTTAAAGTCATTACATTTTGATTACTTTTCTGTAGCTACCCTACACCATCATAAGTTGAAAAGGTATAGGTCGGTTGGCACAAAGATAACAGACCAAAAAAATCGTAAGCAAAATACTAATACTACCAAAAATCGTAGACAAATTTTTTTATCGTAAATTTTTCCATAGAAAAATTTTTTTGAACGAAAAATTTTTTTAACGAAAATTTTTCTATAGAAAAATTTTTTTGAACGAAAATTTTTCTCTAGAAAAATTTTTTTGAACGAAAATTTTTCTATAGAAAAATTTTTTTGAACGAAAATTTTTCTATAGAAAAATTTTTTTGAATGAAAATTTTTCTATAGAAAAATTTTTTTGAACGAAAATTTTTCTATAGAAAAATTTTTTTGAACGAAAATTTTTCTATAGAAAAATTTTTTTGAACGAAAATTTTTCTATAGAAAAATTTTTTTGAACGAAAATTTTTCTATAGAAAAATTTTTTTGAACGAAAATTTTTCTATAGAAAAATTTTTTTGAACGAAAATTTTTCTATAGAAAAATTTTTTTGAACAAAAATTTTTCTATAGAAACATTTTTTTGAACGAAAATTTTTCTATAGAAAAATTTTTTTGAACGAAAATTTTTCTATAGAAAAATTTTTTTGAACGAAAATTTTTCTATAGAAAAATTTTTTTGAACGAAAATTTTTCTATAGAAAAATTTTTTTGAACGAAAATTTTTTTTGAACGAAAATTTTTCTATAGAAAAATTGTTTTGAACGAAAATTTTTCTATAGAAAAAATTTTTTGAACGAAAATTTTTCTATAGAAAAATTTTTTTGAACGAAAATTTTTCTATAGAAAAATTTTTTTGAACGAAAATTTTTCTATAGAAAAATTTTTTTGAACGAAAATTTTTCTATAGAAAAATTTTTTTGAACGAAAATTTTTCTATAGAAAAATTTTTTTGAACGAAAATTTTTCTATAGAAAAATTTTTTTGAACGAAAATTTTTCTATAGAAAAATTTTTTTGAACGAAAATTTTTCTATAGAAAAATTTTTTTGAACGAAAATTTTTCTATAGAAAAATTTTTTTGAACGAAAATTTTTCTATAGAAAAATTTTTTTGAACGAAAATTTTTCTATAGAAAAATTTTTTTGAACGAAAATTTTTCTATAGAAAAATTTTTTTGAACGAAAATTTTTCTATAGAAACATTTTTTTGAACGAAAATTTTTCTATAGAAAAATTTTTTTAACGAAAATTTTTCTATAGAAAAATTTTTTTAACGAAAATTTTTCTATAGAAAAATTTTTTTAACGAAAATTTTTCTATAGAAAAATTTTTTTAACGAAAATTTTTCTATAGATACATTTTTTTAACGAAAATTTTTCTATAGAAAAATTTTTTTGACCGAAAATTTTTCTATAGAAAAATTTTTTTGAACGAAAATTTTTCTATAGAAAAATTTTTTTGAACGAAAATTTTTTTATAGAACAATTTTTTTAACGAAAATTTTTCTATAGAAAAGTTTTCGTTAAAAAAATTTTTCTATAGAAAAATTTTTTTAACGAAAACTTTTCTATAGAAAAATTTTTTTAACGAAAATTTTTCTATGGAAAAATTTTTTTTAACGAAAATTTTTCTATAGAAAAATATTTTTAACGAAAATTTTTCTGTAGAAAAATTTTTTTGAACGAAAATTTTTCTATAGAAAAATTTTTTTAACGAAAATTTTTCTCTAGAAAAATTTTTTTGAACGAAAATTTTTCTCTAGAAAATTTTTTTTGAACGAAAATTTTTCTATAGAAAAATTTTTTTGAATGAAAATTTTTCTATAGAAATATTTTTTTAACGAAAATTTTTCTGTAGAAAAAATTTACTGTCGAAAATTTTTCTATAGAAAAATGTTACTATCGAAAATTTTTTGTTAAAAAAATTTGGCATCAACCTAAGCCCGACTCGAACTCACGACCATCAACAAACATTTTTCCATCGAAAAAAAAATTTTTCTATCGAAAATTTTTCTATAGAAAATGTTTGTTGATGGTCGTGAGTTCGAGTCGGGCTTAGGATGATGTCAGTTGTTTAAAGTACAAAGTAAATGTAGATTAATAAAGGATAGGGATAGGCCTCTGTTTATAACCTGTTAAGGTCAAAGGCCGAGCATATTGTAGAAATCCATGCGCTTCGATCTTGTGCATATGAAATTCTATCTTGGTTCGAGCCCCACAGCTGCATCAATTTTTGTAATTATAATTATTTAATTAAAATTATTTAATTATCACGGCAGCCTCTATCCTATAAGACCTATAGCATTAACACGCCGTCGATGTAAAAGAAACAATTTTGACTATAGAACAAAAAAAGTAGATTAAATAATGCATCGAGCTAACAATTAGGGCATTATAAGGCCGTTCATGACCCACTATAATAAATGTATTTTTTTTTCAAAACATTTTTTTCTTGTTCTTTTAATTGAATTAACAAGTTACAGGCCAACAAATGAATAACATCAACGATAAAATAAAGGATTTTTGTCATTAAAATGCCAACAAAAGATACATTTTTCTTTACATTAAATTAAATTTAGCTAAAACACTGACACAACCGACTCGGAATATGCCAAGAAAACAAAGTCATTAAACCAAGATCAACAAATAAGAGAAATAATATTTGTATTCGTATTTAAGTCGTAAAAAAAAGGAAAGCCACTAAGAGAAAGATTTAGTGTTTGGTTCGGTTTAATCCCTGGAGTAGTAGCGATAATAAATAAATGGCGCCAACAAATATTTACTTTAAAGTTTAAACACACACACGCTCGCTCACATTCCTACGACCTGTGTCCCGACAGTTCACAAGGTAATGGAATATTGATACGACAGACTTATTATCGTTAATATATTCATGATATAAGTAAATTTATCCCTTCTGTACACTCTGTAATGCAGACAGGAGACATATGACTATTAATTGTACACTTTGTAGTGCAAAAAGAAGACACTAGCAGACTTTTTGTACGCAAAATAGTCAAAAAATTTTAATGTTTGTAGCAAAAAAAGGAGCCGTTCCACTACTTTTTGTAAATTTAAAAAGCCTTTGGTATCAGTAAAAGTACCACATGAGGCCTAGAATTTTGAACTGCCGGATTTTTATTGACAAACTCTTTAAATGTTAGCCATAAAGCTTAAAGGCTTAAATAACTAAAGACAACAAAAACAAAGCATATGAGAAATAAACTAACAAATAAAAATATCAGCCAAACGGAACGTTAAAGCAAACACCCCAAAGCTCAATCAAGCACAGTCTTCCCACTTGTAGTGCGGAAGGAAAATTACCGTCATAAATTTCACATGAAAAAGTTTTACCTCGAAAAATTTGAAATGGAAAAATTTGTTAGCAATAAAACTTTTAATTGGAAAATTTTCTATAAAAAAATTTTAATGAAAAATTGTCTATAAAAAATTGTTAATGAAAAATTTTCCATAAAAAAATTTTTAATGAAAACTTTTTTACAAAAAAAATGTATAACGAAAAATTAAAAAAAATGTTAAGAAAAATTTTCTATAAACAATTTTTATAACGAGAAATTTTCTACAGAAAATTTTTATAAAGAAAAATTTTCTATAAAAAAAATGTCTATACAAAAATTTTTATAACGAAAAATTTTCTATAGAAAAATTTTTATAAAGAAAAATTTTCTATAGAAAAATTTGTATAACGAAAAATTTTCTATAGAAAAATTTTAATAACGAAAAATTTTCTATAGAAAAATTTTTATAACTAAAGATTTTCTATAGAAAAATTTTTTTAACTAAAAATTTTTCTATTGAAAAATTTTCTATAGAAAAATTTTTATAACGAAAAATTTTCTATGGAAAAATTTTTATAACGAAAAATTTTTTATCGAAAAATTTTTTATAGAAAAATTTTTATAACGAAAAATTTTCCATAGAAAAATTTTTTATCGGAAAATTTTCTATAAAAAAATGTATAACGAAAAATTTTCTATAGAAAAATTTTTATAGCTAAAAATTTTCTATAGAAAAACTTTTATAACTGAAAATTTTCTATAGAAAAATTTTTATAACGAAAAATTTTCTATAGAAAAATTTTGTTAACGAAAAATTTCCTATAGAAAAATTTTGTTAACGAAAAATTTCCTATAGAAAAATTTTGTTAACGAAAAATTTTCTATAGAAAAATTTTGTTAACGAAAAATTTCCTATAGAAAAATTTTGTTAACGAAAAATTTCCTATAGAAAAATTTGTATAACGAAAAATTTCCTATAGAAAAATTTGTATAACGAAAAATTTTCTATAGAAAAATTTTAATAACGAAAAATTTTCTATAGAAAAATTTTTATAACTAAAGATTTTCTATAGAAAAATTTTTTTAACTAAAAATTTTTCTATTGAAAAATTTTCTATAGAAAAATTTTTATAACGAAAAATTTTCTATGGAAAAATTTTTATAACGAAAAATTTTTTATAGAAAAATTTTTTATAGAAAAATTTTCATAACGAAAAATTTTCCATAGAAAAATTTTTTATCGGAAAATTTTCTATAAAAAAATGTATAACGAAGAATTTTCTATAGAAAAATTTTTATAGCTAAAAATTTTCTATAGAAAAACTTTTATAACTGAAAATTTTCTATAGAAAAATTTTTATAACGAAAAATTTTCTATAGAAAAATTTTTATAACGAACAATTTTCTATAGAAAAATTTTGTTAACGAAAAATTTCCTATAGAAAAATTTTGTTAACGAAAAATTTTCTATAGAAAAATTATTATAACGAAAAATTTTGTATAGAAAAATTTTTATAACGAAAAATTTTGTATAGAAGAATGTTTATAACGAAAAATTTTCTATAGAAAAATTTTTATAACGAAAAATTTTCTATAGAAAAATTTTGTTAACGACAAATTTCCTATAGAAAAATTTTGTTAACGAAAAGTTTTTATAACGAAAAATTTTCTATAGAAAAATGTTTATAACGAAAAATTTTCTATAGAAAAATTTTTTAACGAAAAATTTTCTATAGAAAAATTTTTTAACGAAAAATTTTCTATAGAAAAATTTTTTAGCGAAAAAATTTCTATAGAAAAATTTTTTAACGAAAAATTTTCTATAGAAAAATTTTTTTGCGAAAAATTTTCTACAGAAAAATTTTTTAACGAAAAATTTTCTACAGAAAAATTTTTTAACGAAAAATTTTCTACAGAAACATTTTTTAACGAAAAATTTTCTATAGAAAAATTTTTTAACGAAAAATTTTCTATAGAAAAATTTTTTAACGAAAAATTTTCTATAGACAAATTTTTTGAACGAAAAATTTTCTATAGAAAAATTTTGTTAACAAAAAATTTCCTATAGAAAAATTTTTTTAACGAAAAATTTTCTATAGAAAAATTTTTTTAACGAAAAATTTTCTATAGAAAAATTTTTATAGCGAAAAATTTTCTATAGAAAAATGTTTATTACGAAAAATTTTCTATAGAAAAATTTTTATAACGAAAAATTTTAATAACGAAAATTTTTCTATAGAAAAATTTTAATAACGAAAAATTTTCCATATAAAAATTTTAATAACGAAAAATTTTCCATAGAAAAATTTTAATAACGAAAAATTTTCCATAGAAAAATTTTAATAACGAAAAATTTTCCATAGAAAAATTTTTATAACTAAAAATTTTCTAAAGAAAAATTTTTATAACTAAAAATTTTCTATAAAAAAATTTTATAATGAAAATTTTTCTATAAAAAAATTTTATAACGAAAATTTTTCTATAGAAAAATTTTTATAACGAAAATTTTTCTATAGAGAAATTTTATAAAGAAAATTTTTATATAGAAAAATTTTATAAAAAAAAAATTTATATAGAAAAATTTTATAACGAAAATTTTTCTATAGAAAAATTTAATAACGAACATTTTTCGATAGAAAAATTTCTATAACAAACAATTTTCTATAAAAAAAATTTATAGCGAAAAATTTTTCATTTTAAAATTTTTTTTTTATTTTCTTTTATATTCTTTAATGAAATATTATCTATAAAAATTTCTTATAACTGAAATTTTTCCTTAAAAATTTTTATAACGAAAAATTTTTATAACAAAAAATTTTTAAAAATTTCTTATTAAAAAATTGTATGGTTAAAAATTTTCTATACAAATTTTTATCATGAAAAATTTTCTTAAAAAAAAAAATTAAATTTCAATTTTAAATTGAAAAATGAACATTTTTGATAAACAAGTTTTAAAACGGAAAATTTCATAACAAAAAAATTAAATCTAAAAAATTTTGATAACGAAAAAATTTCGAAAAATTTAATAAAGACAAATTTTCGATTGAAAAATTTGTTACAACGAAAAATTTTCTTTAAAAAAATGTTTATAACTCGTAAAATGTAGTCACTGAGAAAATTTTAAGAAGAAATAGAAATATACTGAGACACAGGCTAAGATATAGAAATTCATAAACGCTTAATAAAATTATCAAAGGCTTATACTAGGAATTTTTATTGAAAGTTTGAATTATAAGTATGTTATAGCATTATTTGTGTATAAAAAAAATTGAAAAATTTCCTAAGTAGATCGTTACAATGTTTCAACTGCTTTTTGTAGGTACAAGTAAAGATTGAAGGGCAACATTAATATATACCAAGAGGAAACTAAAGCTGTATTTTAACTAAAAAAATAATTTATTTAACAAAAAAGAAAGACTAAAACACTGAAGTAAAAACAACAAATCGCTGAAAATTCGATCTTTCATGTCTAAAAAAAACGCAACGATTAAATTAAATTGAAAAGAAAGAAAACAAATCAATGATCTTTGATTTACATACGACACAATTTTTTGCCATTTAACTGCGCTCTACAGACTCGGTCTGTTGCAGTTTGCTCCTGCCAACCTCTCAGGCAACGGCATGACATAAAAAATGTCGTCTCTCCTCTATCAGAGATTGATGTTTTGTTTTAGGTTTTTTTTTTTGTTTTCCATTTGGGCCATAAACTTGAATTTGTCCATAAAGGAAACTGAACAGCTTTATAAATCTTAGCGACAAAGATGAATGAGCCCTACTACAGCCGGATGGCACAACAAGCCTATTTTTCCATGGAATGTAAATCGTGTCTTGTATTTTATACCCACAATCAAAAAGAAATGGGGTATCTTGAAATTTTCTATAGAAAAACTTTTGACAAAAAAATGTTATACAGAAAAAATTTGATAAAAAAATTTTCTATAGAAAAATTTTTGTAGGAAAATTTTTTATATTTTCTATCAAAACTTTTTCTATAGAAATTTTTTTCATCAAAAATTTTTCTATAGAAAATTTTCTTACAAAAATTTTTCTATAGAAAATTTTCTTACAAAAATTTTTCTGTAGAAAATTTTTTTATCAAAAATTTTTCTATAGAAAATTTTTTTATCAAAAATTGTTCTATAGAAAATTTTTTTTATCAAAAGTTTTTCTATAGAAAATTTTCTTACAAAAATTTTTCTATAGAAAATTTTCTTACAAAAACTGTTCTATAGAAAATTTTTTTATCAAAAATTTTTCTATATTTTTTTTTATCAAAAATTTTTTTAAAAAAAATTTTTATCAAAATTTTTTCTATAGAAAATTTTTTATCAAAATTTTTTCTGTATAAAATTTTTTATCAAAAATTTTTTCTATAGAAAATTTTTATCAAAAATTTTTTTCTATCAAAAATTTTTCTATAGAAACTTTTTTTTTTAAATGGTTTATCAAAAATTTTGGGACACAAACATATAATTTTATCGAAAGTTTTTCAATAGAAAATTTTTCTTTAGAAAACTTTCTACAGAAAAATTTTTATAAAATTTGTTTGATACAAAAATTTGTCTATAGAAAATTTTTGTATCGAAAACTTTTCTATAGAAGCTTTTTTTATCAACATTTTTCTATAGAAAATTTTTTTATCAAAATTTTTCTATGGAAAATTTTCTTACAAAAATTTTTCTATAGAAGATTTTCTTACAAAAATTTTTCTACATTTTTTTTTTGTATCAAAAACTTTCATAAAAATTTTTTTTATCAAAATCTATAGAAAATTTTTTCTATAGAAAATTTTTCGATACAAAATGTTTTAATCAAAAATCTTTCTATAGAAATTTTTTTTTCAAAAATTTTTCTATAGAAAATTTTTTTTCAAAAATTTTTCTATAGAAAATTTTTTTTCAAAAATTTTTCTATAGAAAATTTTTTTTCAAAAATTTTTCTATAGAAAATTTTCTTACAAAAATTGTTCTATAAAAATTTTTTTTATCAAAATCTATAGACAATTTTTCGATACAAAATGTTTTAATCAAACATTTTTCTGTAGAAAGTTTCCTTACAAAAATTTTTCTATAGAAAATTTTCTTACAAAAATTTTTCTATAAAAAATTTTTTTTTCAAAAATTTTTCTATATTTTTTTTTATCAAAAATTTTTTTAACAAAATTTTTTATCAAAATTTTCTCTATAGAAAATTTTTTTTTCAAAAATTATTTCTATAGAAAATTTTTTATCAAAAATTTTTATCAAGAATTTTTTTTTTTATCAAAAATTTTTCTATAGAAAATTTTCTTACAAAAATTTTTTTATCAAAAATTTTTCTATAGAAACTTTTTTTTTAATGATTTATCAAAAATTTTGGGACATCAAACATTTAATTTTATCGAAAGTTTTTCAATAGAAAATTTTTCTTTTAAAAACTTTGCACAGAAAAAATTTTATAAAAATTTGTTTGATACCAACATTTTTCTATAGAAAATTTTTGTATCAAAAACTTTTCTATAGAAACTTTTTTTATCAAAATTTTTCTATAGAAAATTTTTATATTAAAATTTTTCTATAGAAAATTTTCTTAAAAAATTTTTCTATAGAAAATTTTTTTATCAAAAATTTTTCTATATTTTTTTTGTGTCAAAAATGTTCATAAAATTTTTTTTTTATCAAAATCTTTAGAAAATTTTTTCTATAGAAAATTTTTTCTATAGAAAATTTTTCGATACAAAATGTTTTAATCAAAAATTTTTCTATAGAAAATTTTCTTACGAAAATTTTTCTATAGAAAATTTTCTTACAAAAATTGTTCTATAGAAAATTTTCTTATCAAAAAGTTTTCTATAGAAAATTTTTTTATCAAATGTTTTCTATCGAAAAATTTTATATCATACTTTTTTTTATCAAAAACAAAATGTTTCTATATTTTTTTTTGTATCCAAAATTTTTATAAAAAAAATTTTTTATCAAGATCTGTTGAAAATTTTTTTAATAAAAAATTTTTTCTATAGAAAATTTTTTATTAAAAATTTTTCTATAGAAAATTTTCTTACAAAAATTTTTGTGTAGAAAATTTTTTTATCAAAAATTATTCTATAAAAAAATTTTTTATCAAAAGTTTTTCTATAGAAAATTTTTTTATCAAAAGTTTTTCGATAGAAAATTTTTTTATCAAAAATTTTTCGATAGAAAATTTTTTTATCAAAAATGTTTATTATAAATTATTCTTTAGAAAATTTTTTTATTACAAATTTTTCTATAGAAAATTTTTTTATCAAAAGTTTTTCTATTAAAATTTTTTATCAAAAATTTTTCTATAGAAAATTTTTTGGCTTGAAAATTAAAATTTGAATTAATTTCTATTTTTAAAAATATTCCCAATATTTACAAAAATATTCCAAATGTTTACAAAAGTAATAGTGCCTTGGCAACAATGTTCGAGATTATATTTCTTTGTTACTTTGTTTTAATAAAACATTTTTTCTATAGAAAATTTTTTATTAAACATTTTTCTATGGAAAGTTTTCTTATAAAAATTTTTGTGTAGAAAATTTTTTTATCAAAAATTATTCAATAAAGATTTTTTTTATCAAAAGTTTTTCTATAGAAAATTTTTTTATCAAAAGTTTTTCGATAGAAAATTTTTTTATCAAAAATTTTTCGATAGAAAATTTTTTTATCAAAAATGTTTATTATAAATTATTCTTTAGAAAATTTTTTTATTACAAATTTTTCTATAGAAAATTTTTTTATCAAAAATTTTTCTATTAAAATTTTTTATCAAAAATTTTTCTATAGAAAATTTTTTGGCTTGAAAATTAAAATTTAAATTAATTTCTATTTTTAAAAATATTCCCAATATTTACAAAAATATTCCAAATGTTTACAAAAGTAATAGTGCCTTGGCAACAATGTTCGAGATTATATTTCTTTGTTTCTTTGTTTTTAATAAAACATTTTTTCTATAGAAAATTTTTTATTAAACATTTTTCTATGGAAAGTTTTCTTATAAAAATTTTTGTGTAGAAAATTTTTTTATCAAAAATTATTCTATAAAGATTTTTTTATCAAAAGTTTTTCTATAGAAAATTTTTTTATCAAAAGTTTTTCGATAGAAAATTTTTTTATCAAAAATTTTTATTAAAAATTTTTCTTTAGAAAATTTTTTATCACAAATTTTTCTATAGAAAATTTTTTTATCCAAAATTTTTCTATTAAAATTTTTTATCAAAAATTTTTCTATAGAAAATTTTTTGGATTGAAAATTAAAATTTGAATTAATTTCTGTTTTAAAAAATATTCCCAATATTTACAAAAATATTCCTAATGTTTACAAAAGTAATAGTGCCTTGGCAACAATGTTCGAGATTATATTTCTTTGTTCTCTCGAACCATGTATTTTGTTGCTATAAATTGGATTTTGATTTGTTTCTTGCCTATTTTGTTTTTGTCTTTTCTCTAACAAATTCCAACTGAATGATTTTAATACTCATTTTCACGAGTTTTATTAACGATCGTGGTATTTACGAAAATTAAAAAAAATTCGTCGGCTGCTGGTGGTATGGGCTGACTACTCCTGCTTATAAGTCGCAGTGACGAAAAAAGCTTAAATATGTGTATATGTAAGTCTTGAGAAAATGTTTGTATGATGACAAAGTTTAGCAAATATTTCTCTGTTTATAGACAAAAACTAATATGTGACCTGAGTAGTGAAGGTTATCATATGGTCGGGCTTGACTGACTAAAGCACTTTTTGACTTGTTAGGACCAAATTCATTCAGATGCCAGGAAGGGGTAATGCTATAGGATAACAATTCAAACGGAGAAGTTTTTAAGTTAAGCACAAATATGATCAATATATAGAATTTTAAGTGTGAAATATATATTTCAATTCGAATGAATAAAAATCTTGAATACAATATGGAATCAAACAGATGATAATCTTTATTTCAACCTTCAAAATCTTCCTAGAAACTTTCAAAATCATCTGGATTCGAAGTAGAAATTTCATAGAAATCAAAAAAATTCCAAATAAAATAATCAAAATAAACTTTTAGTTATAAAAACGAAAGAAAAAAAAAACTAATTTAAAATGCAGCAAAAGTTTTGTTTTTATATACAAATTGTTTATAATTAAATTTCGCATGTATTTTGTTAAAATCGCTTAAATCAAAAATTAACAAAGTATTTAATTAAGCAATTAAACACCTGCCTTTTTTGCTGTTGTTGTTTATACTTAAAAGGAAAAATAATGAAAAATACAAAATTTCACTCAAAATCAATCTAAAAGTCATTATTTAAACTAAAATGTTAAAATGAAAATTTTGTTTTATTTCAGGCAAAACGAAAAGACGTACACGATTTTAGAGGAAAAGTGTTGGCAAAAGTTGTGGTGAGAGAAGTAAGATTTTGGTGGCAGCCACAATAATTATTATATTGGGAAAATATTAAACAAAAACAAAATGTTCACCTTGGAAAATTATAGGAATTCAAAAAGACGACGACGGAATAGAATTAAAAATTATAAATATGATCAATTACAAGCAACAGAGGCTATAACTGCAGCACCAGCAGCAACAACAACAGTTGCAGCATTAGCAGCATCAAATGCTGTTTCCATAGAATATGAGGCATCAACACAAACGTCTTTGTCTTCACCACAAAACCAACGCAGAAATCATCAACACTCGACAATTTCTAGAAAATCAAATAAAAGTATTAAAAGCCCACAATCGATGTCTTGTAAAATTTTTCCATCGCCATCATCGGCAACGGCCGCAACATCATTATCCTCCTCGACAGCATTGTCATCTTTGTGGTCTTTGTCTTCTTGTTCCTCCTCAATTATTTCTGGTAAAATAATATCATGGAATTTATTGGAAACCACGAGTAAAATGCCAATTCCAGACACACAATCATCAACAACAACAGCGGCAACAATAGCAGCGAAAACAACAACAACACCAACATTTTGGCTGCCACAAGCTGCCAGTATTGCAAAGCGATGTAATTGTAGCAATGATTACTCTGATGATTACCGGGATTGTGGTGATAATGTTGCTCAAAGACGATGTCATAGTCTTAGACGACATACCCAAAGACGGCATTTTTTATTGACTTTGATGCTTTTACTAGTTGTCTGTATTGTCAACAGTTCATCAGTAAAAGCTGCTGACAGCTTAACTGGTAAGTGCTTCATATAATTACACAAGGCAACAAAATTTCAGTTTTTTTTTTGCAGACCTTAAATAAAATTAATTATATAAAGAGTGCTCTAAATAAAATTTGTAGTTGGATTTTCTTAAATAAAAATCAAACCTTTTAATATAAAAACTCTACAAAATACGCAAATATAATGACATATTATACAAAATCATTTAGCATTAAAATGTTTACTTAGTACTCGGGTCTTGCAAAATTATCGACTCCCATTAAAGATTTTACAGTTGCTTCTGATACCTTTTTGGAGCATGTGTTCCACCTGCGCTTAAAATCGGACATGTTCTTGGAAATCTTTCCTGTGTTCTTCAATTCCTTTTTTACCAGAGCCCAATACCTTTCCACAGGCCGAAGTTCTGGACAGTTAGGTGGATTTGCCTCTCGTGGTACAAAAATGACATTATTCTTTTAGTACCACTCAAGTGCCTTTTTTCCATAATGGCATGATGCCAAATCGGGCCAAAAAAATGTAGTCACTCTGTGCTCTCTTAAAAAGGGTAACAACCGTTTTTGTAGGCACTCCTTTATATAAATTTCTGTGTTTATTGTGCCAGATGCCACAAATACTTTACTTCTTTTGCCACAACTGCAAATAGCTTGCCACACGAGAAACTTCTTAGGGAATTTTGTTTGTTTTTTTGTGCGAAACTCTTGCCGAACATTGCCCCGTTTATCAGCAACATAAAAATCTTGACCAGGAAGTTGAGAAAAGTCTGCCAGTACGTATGTTTCATCATCCATCACACAACAGGTGTATTTTTTTATAAAATCAGACTTCAATTTTTTCGCTCGTTTTTTTGCTTTTGGACTTTGTATGTCTTCAGTCCAGCATAAGCTTTGACTTTATGTGCAAAATTCATAGAACATTTCACCGTACGAGCTGCTTTTCTTGAAGAAGTGTTAGGCGCTCTTCGAAAGAGTCGCTCGACTTCTTTTGCCTTACCAATATCTGTAGGACCTTTTTTCCTCCCTGATCCAGGTTTTCTTTCAATGCTCAGGTTTTCCTTATACCGTCTGATGGCATTAGAAACCGTTCGAGGGTCAACTTTCAAATTTTTAGCTATTTTTGTAAAAGTCCATGACGGATTTTTTTGAAAAGTTTTAATTATATTTTCACGAACTTTTTTTTCGCAGTCCATTTTGATTGAAATAACTATTGAAAATTAATAATTTCTAAAATAATAGTATCTGACATATCTATAGAAACTAACTTGATCAAAAAATAAATTATTTCTTGCACTATGGATAAATTTTGTCTAAAATAGTAAATGCATATTTTTTTTAGAATACTCTTTATATAAAATTGAGTTGAAATTTTAATATCTATTTACAAAACAAAAAAATTTTGTTCCTAAAACTTGGAATTTTTTAAGGGGGTACTTTATCGTTTTTTCCCCAAACCACTATAAATGGGAAAGGTATATTACATTTGTACTGATGTTTTCATTGAATTTGAATTGCTTCGGTTAAACGATGACGATTCATTCGTCTGGTTGGTAATAGAGGAGGAGTGGGTAATGTTTTATATCTCTTTGTTTTTTGATTGTCAAATTTTTATGTTTTGTCCGATTAAAATAAAATTTAACCATTCTCATGCTACATTCATGATGCATGAATTCTAAGTCAACTTTTACATTAGTCAGGTTTGGCTTATTGAGTCTTTAATTTGTATGAGAAAAAACTGACAGAATTAAAATTGAGCAAACCTGACCGTGCTATCAAGTAATGAAAATTTTGAAAAGTTGTATAAAATTTAAGAAAAACAAGTACGAAAATGCTATAGTCGGTCAAGCCCGACCTTACGATACCCTTCACCACTAAGATCTAAAAATTTTGCCATTTGTTTCCGTCATTTCTACTTATATGGGAGCTAGAAACAAATGTGGACCGATTATCTTGAAATTTTTCAAGTTAATTACAGATTTTACAATTATGTGTGCAAAAAATAAACTTAAAATTCTCATTACCTTCAGATTTACGAGTGTTTTAGTTATTTTTGGCCCCATTCAGTGCATTTTGACAGAAGAGTTTGTATGGGAGCTATGGTCAAATGTGGACCGATTTTGTACAGGAATTTTGATTTACATAAGCAGCACTTGTTTTAAATTTCATGAAAAAATATTGATATTTGTGACCAATATATCGATTCCGGGAAGTGAGACCTATGGGAGGTACCATAAATTATGGACCGATTTTGACGAATTTCAATAGCCATGGTCCCATTATGAAAAAAATGATATATGCCAAATTTCATTAAATTACCTTTAGAATTACAGCCACCCAAGCGGCCGTTCAGATAGACGGACGGACGGGCTGACATCGCTAAATCGACTCAGAAAGTGATTCTAAGCCTATTGGTATACTAAAAGGTGGATCTAAGACAAATATTTCTATACGTTACATACATCAGCAAAAACAATTCGGTATTTAAGTCCTTGGCAACATATAAAATTTCATGAAAATCGGTTCACATTTAGCCATAGCTCCCATACTTACGAAAACACACTTATGAAAACAGCCTAAATTTCACCTAAAATACACTTAAATGCCAATATATCTAAAAAAAAAGTAAGAAAGTGCTATGGTCGGTCAAGCCCGACCATGTGATACCCTTCATCACTAAGGTCAAAGGTGTACTTTTTCCTATATAAAGACAAATATTTGCTAAATTTTTCTATCATACAAACATTTTCTAAAAACTTATATATTTAAGCTATTTCCGTCATTTGGACTTATATGAGAGCTAGGGTCAAATGTGGACTGATTATCTCGAAATTTGGCAAATTTGTTAAAGTTGTTAAATTATGTGTGCGAAAACTAAACTTAAAATTCCCATTATCTTCAAACTTACAAGTGTTTTAGTGATTTCTGTCTTATTTAGTGCGTTTTGACAGAAGAGTTTGTATGGGAGCTATGGTCAAATGTGGACCGATTTCAACGAAATTTAGTACAGTCATTTACGTTTACATAAGAAGTATTTGTTTTGAATTTTATAAAAAAAAATATTGATATTTGTGGCCAAAATATCAATTCCGGGAAGTGGGACCTATGGGAGGTACCATTAATAATGGACCGATTTTGACGAATTTCAATAACCATGGTCCCACTATAAAAAAAGAAAATGATCTGTGCCAAATTTAATCAAATTACCTTTAAATTTAAAAATTTACAAATAAAAATTTACACAAATTCTTTTTTTCATTACCAGATGTAGAAATTACTTTTTAAACGTTCAAGCTTGATTTAAGCTATGCAAAATCGCCTTTTAAAGTCTCTCGACCTTAATTAATATTGGCCCCGATTTCCTTGCTTTAAAAGAGTATCAATGCTTTTAAAATGACTCACAGTCACAATTGTAATACAAGTTGTTCTTCATTTAACAACAATTCTCGTATACGAACAAAACTATAATACCAAATTTTGCGACAATCGTTCTTATTTCGCTCTATATAATAGAAATCGTTTACATCTATACATAGCTCCCATATAACATTCATATCCGGAATCACTCACAGTTATTCAGCACAGAAATGTTTCATACGAACAAAAACACTCTGTACTTCCCAGCCCCGAAAACTGCCAAATTCTCATTAAAATATATGTTAATTATCGTACAAGAAATCCTTCCAAAATCTGATTTTAAAAAATTAGTTCTACTTGAAATATCAAAAAATTCGAATTTTTTTGTATTTTAGAATTTTCTATTCAGACCGTGTTAGTAGTTAGGGGCGTAAACTACAACTAGACTGAGTGTGAACTGTCAAAGTACATTTAAGAAACGTCAAAGTACATTTTAAAACAAGTAAGAAAGCGCTATAGTCGGTCAAGCCGACCATACGATACCCTTCACCACTAAGGTCAAAGGTGTTATTTTTCCTGTATAAAGACAAATATTTGCTAAATTTTGCTATCATACAAACATTTTCTCAAAACATATATATTCAACCTGTTTCCGTCATTTGGACTTATATGAGAGCTAGGGCCAAATGTGGACCAATTATCTCGAAATTTGGCAAATTGGTTACAGTTGTTACAAAAATTATGTATGCAAAAAATAAACTCAAAATTTTCATTATCTTTAGATTTACGAGCGTTTTAGTGATTTTTTGTCTCATTTAGTGCGTTTTTGAAGAAGAGTTTGTATGGGAGCTATGGTCAAATGTGGACCGATTTCAAATTTGGTACAGTGATTTAAGTATACATAAGCAGTATCTGTTTTAAATTTCATGAAAAAATATTGATATTTGTGGCCAATATAGCAGTTCCGGAAAGTGGGACCTATGGGAGGTACCATAAATAATGGACTGATTTTGACCAATTTCAATAGCCATGGTCTCATTATCAAAAAAAATATCTGTGCCAAATTCCATCAAATTATCTTTAGAATTGCGACCTGTAGTTTGATTACAAGGTTTACATGGGGGTCCAGCCAGCCAGCCAGACAGACGGACGGACATCGCTAAATCGACTCAGAAAGTGATTCTAAGTCTATTGGTATACTAAAAGATGGGTCTAAGACAAATATTTCTATGCGTTACAAACATCAGCACAAACTTACAATACCCTTTCCACCTATGCACAGTGGGAAAATACGGTCAAAACTCAATAACTTGGTAATTTCTTGACTTTCGTTCTTAAAATTTTCAGTATATATAAATAATATAACTATAGTTAAACTGAAATAGTCTTTTTAAGGAAATATAAAGGCTGTGGTCACTTAAAACTGGACAAATAAATATGCTGAAAAATCTATAAAATAAAGTAAATAAAAATTATTTACTTAAATAGGATAATATATGAAAAGAATACCTATCCTACGATACATGACTTGTCAAAATCGGACATGTCCTTTCAGAGATATTGAGCTCATACTATCAGCTTATAACCAGATTTTGTATACTTCTAACAAACCTACGAAAAAACTCTAAACATCGAATATTTTTATAAAAAATGATTACGAGTCCTTGAATAATATAAAATTTGCGGATTTTACAATTTTTATTGCGTCCACAATTATGTGACCACTACCTATATACTTAAATAAATTATATAAAGGTCATCCAAAATTAAAAATTTTGTTGTTTTTTTATTTGTATATATCAATTTTGCATAGAATTAGAAAGAAAACCGAAGAAAATGGCATAAAAATATTACATCACTCCTATATTTCACTACAAGTAGTGATTTTTTCGCGATAAATTGCATAAAATTGTGAAAAAGGGGTGTTACTAAAAATGTTATAACTCTTAAAATTGGATGCAAATGGATATGAAATTCATAGAGCTCATTAATGATTCAATTCAGCTATTAGAGAATGTTGTGATTCAACCTCTAAAAATCTCTTAAAAAAATTCGCGGTCTATCAAACTTTGTATTTAAAATCTTTTAAAAAAAAATTTTTATGGTTGTTTTAACTACTCGAATTCTAGATGACCAATAGGTCAAAAAATATCAAAATTGATGCGGTTGATTACTAAAAGGTATCTAGTTATACCCTTCACCACCATAGGTGGAAAGGGTATTATAAGTTTGTGCTGATGTTTGTAACGCATAGAAATATTTGTCTTAGACCCACCTTTTAGTATACCAATAGGCTTAGAATCACTTTCTGAGTCGATTTAGCGATGTCCGTCCGTCTGGCTGGCTGGCTGGTTGGCTGGACCCCCATATAAACCTTGTAATCAAACTACAGGTCGCAATTCTAAAGATAATTTGATGAAATTTGGCACAGATCATTTTTTTGATAATGGGACCATGGCTATTGAAATTGGTCAAAATCGGTCCATTATTTATTGTACCTCCCATAGGTCCCACTTCCCGGAATTGCTATATTGGCCTCAAATATCAATATTTTTTCATGAAATTTAAAACAAATACTGCTTATGTCAACTCAAATCACTGTACCAAATTTTGTTGAAATCGGTTCACATTTGACCATAGCTCCCATACAAATTCTTCTTTAAAAACGCACTAAATGAGACAAAAAATCACTAAAACGCTCGTAAATCTAAAGATAATAGAAATTTTGAGTCTATTTTTTGCATACATAATTTTTGTAACAACTGTAATCAATCTGCCACATTTCGAGATAATCGGTCCACATTTGACCCTAGCTCTCATATAAGTCCAAATGACGGAAACAGGTTGAATATATAAGTTTTGAGAAAATTTTTGTATGATGGCAAAATTTAGCAAATATTTGTCTTTACACAGGAAAAATAACACCTTTGACCTTAGTGGTGAAGGGTATCGTATGGTCGGCTTGACCGACTATAGCGCTTTCTTACTTGTTTTTAATCTAAAAAAGAAAAAGTTAAAATTTTACACGTATTCCAAAATTAACCGAATTTTATATATAGGTTCAAATAGACAAATAATCTTATTAAGAACATAGTACCTGGTAGACCGAGCCTTGCTCGGAGCTTTATGATAAGCATTTTGAGGAAAATTTTAAAGTTTTTATATATTTTATATTATAAAGTGCTAAAATAAATTTAGAGGAAAGACATTGTAGAAATATTCAGTTAATTTTGAATTATTTGATTTATTTTATCCGACCGACACATAGTTTGCATAGTTTACAGTTTAACTCATTTTGAATAATTTTGGAAATTATTCATATCAACAGAAACCTCTGTCGACTCATGCGCAACAACTTTGCTAAAGATTATAGTCTGATTAAATGCACAGTTTACGATTTAATTCATTTTGAGTAGTTTTCTGTGGCGCCACCTGTCGGACTTTGCTTATTCCAACTCATAAAACTTCTTCGGCTTATCCGTAACAACTTTGCTGAAGATTATAGCATGATTAAATGTACAGCTTACGATTAAATTGACTTTGAGTAAATTTCAGTAGCGCCACCTGTCGAAATTTCTTCATACCAACTAAGAAACCTTCGTCGGCTCATGTGCAACAACTTTGCTAAAGATTGTAGCATGATTAAATGTACAGATTACGATTAAATTGACTTTGAGTAAGTTTCTGTAGCGCCACCTGTCGGAAATTATTCATACCAACTAAAAAGCCTTCGTCGGCTCATGCGCTACAACTTTGCTAAAGATCATAGCATGATCAAATGTACAGTTTACGATTTAATTAATTTTTAGTAATTTTCAGTGGCGCCATCTGTCGGAAATTAGTCTTATCAACTTTAAAACCTTCGCCGGCTTATCCGCAACATCTTCGCTAAAGAGCATAACACAATCAAATTCACAGTTTACTATTCTATAAAGAACATACATACAGACAAACATTCATTTGTTTAAAATAATACTAATTTTTCCCCCTTTTTATTACCTAATTTCTAAAAGTTCCATATGTATATTTGGTACTTTTTTGGTGCCAATTGAATTCGGTACATTTTTTTAAAACGCATTTAACATAATGTATAATGTTCCTATTCATATTACTTTGGAGATGTTAAGTTATCATTTTATCCCTTTTTTACCCATTTTGGCTCCAATATCAAAAAAGTACCAAATACGTGTTTCATGTTTTTTTTACATCTATTGATTGCAGTACCAAGTTTCTTTCTATATTCTTTAGTTTAAAATATAAGAGTGGGTTAAAAAGGTGCCAAAAAAACTATTTTCACCCTTTTTTACCCCCTATCGGACATAGTTTCAGAAAAGTACCAAACACCTGTCCGCTTATTTTCAAAGCTGTTTAAAACGTAATTTTAATTTTGTTTCTATACCTATTACTTTAGGAGACATAGCGTTTTCGATTTTTTCCCCTTTTTACCCTTTTTTACCCTCTTAGAGGTAAGAGTTCCAAAAGTCCCTTCTTCTTCGACCTATACATCAAAAAAGATACCCACTGTACAAATTTTATCAAAATCGTTAGAGCCGTTTTCGAGATAGACATTCTATATATATATATATATATATATATAAGTAACAAATTAAAGACCGTTTTAATTTGGAGTTGATGTAAAACTAAAACTTTATTCATTCGCAAAATTTAATTTACTACAATAATTGTATTCAAGCCAATTCAGCATAAAAAACTTCTCATGAGTTTTTGTTTATTTCTTGCTTAATGATTTCTCACAAGACTCTTGTTTATTTTCCTTTATTATAAACAAGAATCTTGTTATTATTATTTTTTCCATAAATACTTAATGGACAAAGTGCTGAAGTGGTTTCTTATGGTATATTGAGGGAATTGTGTATGTCACTCCTCCCCTCTCTAGAAGAAACAATGTCCTCATTGTTCCTTTGCTTATTTTTAATAAATATTTTACAATTTTGATTTTTAACAAACAAAGCAATAATCAGCAAAAATATAATTACAATTGAAATCAGAAAACCAATTGAATAATTTCCATTTTTCATATTAACATGCTCAATATGTTTTTTTAAATTTGGCAAAGATAAATTCAGCTTTACAATATTTTCAATATTCTTAATGCTAGGTAATATAAATGGTTTCTCAATAATTTCTCTTACTTCCACTTCGAAATCCACAATCTTAATTCTACAGTTATATAAATTTATTATATTATTTCCTTTAATTGTTACATTAAGTTCATTACAATTTTGTTTTATTTGCGTTTGCTCAAAATTTTTAGTTACAATGATATTTGGTTGAACAAATTCCACAATAGAATCAATATTTCTTCTGAATTGACATTCAGTTTTATTATTATTTAAGAGATTTCTAATGCAGTCATTTTTACAATATTCAATTTTATTATTTTTAATTTCAAATATTAGGTTGTTTTTCCTAATATAGTCAGTATCATCCAATACAAATTCTTCTTTATTTTTATCTGGCATTGGTATAATTTTAATTTTTTTAAACGAATCGAATGCTGTAGGTATTGAGAGTACAAAGAAAATAATTTCATCGTCCAGCCAAACAGTTGCTCTTGTATGTTTAAATTCTATGTCGGTAAGATTATTAATGGTGGGTAAATCCACTATTTTTGGATTTATAATACCCATTTGTGCTAGTTGCATAGCCAGTTGAATATCCTGAATATGTTCCAAATATAGCTTAACATTGTCAAGAAAAAGGTCTGAAAGTATTTTTTCTGTCAATTTGTTTTGAAGTTTGAAAGTTTCGGTTTCAAGTTTTGATATCAATTTTGTTTCGTTGTTAATAAGATCCATAGCTGTATAGTGTGATTAAAATAAAAAATAAAACTACTTTTTGAATTATTTTAATTATTTGTTACTTAATATGAATAATTGTTATTCTATTTCATGAATTTTAAATTAAATTATTTGCTTGATTTATTCCTTCTAAAGAAATTAAATTAAAGTATAAATTATTATTCTTGATATAAATAAATTTTTCAGAAAATTATTTGAAAATTTTTGAATCCAATATTCTTCATTCTAAACAAAAATATCATAATTTAATATATTTTAATAATACTAGCAAGAATAATATTCGATATTTTTTTATTCAAATATTGAAAAGTTTCATATTTTTCCAACAATTTTATTTCAAACAAAATTTCTAAAATATTAAAATTTTTTATTTATTTCAAACTTTTTGTCTTGATTAATTTTATTCAAACCAAAAAATAAAGAATAAAATTTATTTCATACAATATTATAGAATTTTTTGAATCTTCAAACATTTAAAGTAAATAAATTTATTTGTTTTGAGATTTGAAAAATAAAACAGAAAATAATAATAACAAAAACTAAACTACTCTCAATACACATGAGCGTTAAGCAAAAATTCATACAAGCGAAAATTGATTTTCCGTATTAAAAAACGACGTTCTACATCCTAAGATACTTTTTTCTTATGTATACATTAGTATAAAACTTGATTTCGTTAAACCATGGTGTTGTGTTCAATTGGCCGATATATCTTATATCCGATACAAAAACAAAGATCCATGCTAACTTTAGTCAATATATCGTGATTACTTACTGCATTACAAACTTATGTATAAGCGAGTAAGATAATCCTATTAGTAATATAATTCTATAGTCACTTCTATGGTTATACGATATGGACCAATAAGTTACAAATTTTAATAAATTCGAAGATACATATCTGTGCTAATTTTTATATTTTTCACCATCTCGAGTCGATTTAACACTCCATCTAGGTGGGTGATATGTATGTATTTAAGCTTTAAGAAAAATCTGTAAAGCTTTTGATCCATATTCAACCTTAGTAGTAAAGGGTATCAAAATGAAGTAGTTTTTTTTTTAAATTTCACATTAAGGAATACATTACGATTTTGTCAAAAAGTATTGGGAACTTCCGTAATTTTCGCAATCAAAATATAGGTCGCAAAAAACTTTATGAAATTGGCTGAAATCGATCCATTATTTCGGAGAACTCACATTAGCCTGAATTCCCGGAATAGAAATTTTGACCACAAATTTGTGCATTTTGTATTTAATTTCGAAGAAATATTTATTATACAAATAAAAATCATTGTACCAAATTTCATTGCAATCGGTGATCGACCCGTTGACCAATTGCGCAATAAAAAATATATAACAAGTTCATACAATTTTGTTTACTTGGAACTTATTTCACCTTAGTGTAAGGTATCATATGGTCGGCACTTGTTGTTTTTACTTGTTTTATCAAAAAACTGTGATCAGCGACGAACCTCAATTTAAATTGAATCAAAATTAAGGCTCATACCTAAGACCACAAAATTATATAATGTATATCTTAACTTAATATCGAAAAAATGTATTTTGTTGGTCGTTGGAAAATATGGTCACCATAACTATAATAAATTTACTTGGATATTCAGTCAGCAGGCTGGACGAACATCGTTAAATTCACCTAGAATGTGATTCTGAGTTGATTGGTGTACTTAACCCTGGATGGATGGATGTAGACTAATATTTTATGCGTTAGAAATGCAGCACAAACCCAATATACATACCCTTTCCACTCATGGTGACGAAGGATAAAATTATTTCTATACTTAAATCGCTAACATTAAAATATTTCTAAATTAAAATTTATGTCCGATCTTCTTTACCCACACTAGATCGTTTACATTATTATGATTGTAATCATCACACTAAAAACTATCGTCTTCACTAATTTTTTAATATTTTTTTTATTTTAAAAAATCTGTAAACAATTTTCAATAGTCAAAAAATCTTGTTTGAAATAAATTCTCCAAATATTTTATTTTTACTGTTCACAGAAAATTTTGAAATAATCCAAAAAATTTGTTTGAAATAAAATTATTCAAAAAATTTTGTTGTGAATAAAATTATTCAAGCTAAATTTTCTTAAATAAATAATTTTTGGGAGTTTTGAAGAAATTTTAATTTTATTTACAAGCAATAAAATGAAATAAAGAAATATTTTATTTCTTTGAAAGGAATACAAATTAAAATTATTTCAATTTTTACAAAAAAATATTGATTTCATTTCAAAATTTGTATTTGAAACGTAATGATTTTAAATAATAACTTAACATAATAAATCCAGAAAACCACATGCAAATTGTTATTTTATTTTTAACAATCTTAAATAATTCTAACTTAATTAAATTCCTTGTAAGTAAACTAAATAACAAATTAATTAAATTTTGTTCAAAATTTTATATAAAAATAATCGAAATGTACAGCTATGATAAGATCAATGATCTCGTTGAATTCATTAGTAGAAATCGTATTTTTCTTAAAATCCTCTATTGCAAGTTGTATTTCGGCTCTGTCCTGGTTGTCCATAGTACCAAA
The DNA here is from genome assembly GCA_933228675.1 of Stomorhina lunata. Lineage (NCBI taxonomy): Eukaryota > Metazoa > Arthropoda > Insecta > Diptera > Rhiniidae > Stomorhina > Stomorhina lunata. The sequence goes on from OW121744.1 coordinate 38,310,733, forward strand.
TAAGAATTTTAGTCCGTTCCCTACAAAATTGGCAAGACCTCTTTTGTGTCTGCTCAAAAACATTTTCCTTTCTTTATTTGCCAATGAAAGGTAATTCCTGATCATATCAGTTTGATAATATTTGTGTTTGTTGTATTTTTCAAGAATGGTGTCATAAGTCGAGTCCAGGTAAGTTTTGTTAATAGTCAGTACATGATACTTAAAATTAGTAGGTTGATTGTCGATCCCCTGCTCCACTATGGTATAACCCATATCATTGTTTATTTGATTAATCTCCATAACCTGGGTGCTGACTGTTGTGGTCAAGATAACCATTGTAGAGATGATGATCCAAAACTTCTTAATGCCTCTAAACTGCTTTTGTGTTCTAGTAATTTTTAATTCTGAAATTATAGATAATTCTATTCTAATTTGCTATTGAGAGTTAATTACAGGTTAGACAAAAACCTCCACTATAATTCAACTAATTCTTCTTTCTTTTGAACTGACTTTTATACTTCCTGACATTTCTATCTCTGAACCTAACTATAAAGTGCTCGCCATCTTCCTCCGTTCTTAACACTTCTGCCTTCCTAAAAGGGTTATCTATCTTATTTGCTCTCTTTCTCTTGACTTCTGCATTGACAAAATTTGTATCTATGGGTTTCTCTTTTCTAAATTTATTTATATTATTTATCCTTTTCTCTTTTATCATTTGCGTGTTGTTTTTAGGCATTATTTTGTTGAAGAAAATATTATAAGGCGTTTCCCCAGTAGTGGAGTGAACTATATTGTGATTGTAAGTAAAAAGCGTTTGTTCTATTTTCAAGTAGTCCAATTCTTTGTCTCCTGACGTGTTTATTATTCTTAACTTCTCATTTAGTGTTTTGTGTAATCTTTCTATGTCTCCTATTCCAGTTTTGCCTGTAGTGACTTCCAATCCAATCCTCAATTCTTCACACCATTTCTTAATGTTAATGTTATTCATTCCCTGATCCTGATCTATCTTCAAGACCTTGGGAGGACCCATGGTATTAAACACTTTCAAAAGAGCTCTTTTAGCTTCGATCCAGTTCAATGATTTCACTGGCTCAGCTATTGAAAATTTTGAGTAAAGATCTATGCAAGTCAGATAATAGTCCCTATCCCATTGCCAAAAGTCCACCACATATTTTTCTCTTGTTTCGTATACCGGAGGTGTAATTTTAAATGGTAATTTATGATCTATATGATCCACTTTACAACGATTACAGAGTTCGCACTCGTTTACTATACGAGATATTTCCTTGATGTAATTTGGGAAATAATATTTGGATTTAAATATTTTTACTATTTTTTCAATACCTTGATGCAGTCCATTTAAGTGGATTTCCAAGACCTTTGTTTTAAAATCGGGATAGTTATTCAAGTTTTCCAAAAGTCTGGTTGATCTTAAGACCTTGTTTCTCTTGTTTAGAATAATTCGAGAATAAATTTCTTGGAATTCGATAAAATCATTGTTATTTGGCATATAAAGAGTTATATTTTTATTTAGTAAATAAGTTTTGATTATGTCCTTCATTGATTCGGTATCTAGGTTTTCGTAAATAATTGTGGTTAAATTGTTAGAAAATATCTTTTTCGTAAATATTTTATTTTGATTTCCTCTGATGAGTTTAATTTGATTTTTAAATATATTTAAGGGTTTTTCCGTTATTGGTATATATGAGGAATTATCATCATCAGCCGAATGAATTGTTGCGGCTACAGAAGAAATTTCCTCAGCTTCATTTATTTCGTCATTGTGGTCACTACTCCCTTCTATCTCTTCATTGAAGTTACAGTTTTCTTTCCTTGCACGAGAGAGTGCATCCGCTACGTGGTTTTCCTTTCCAGGGATGTGTTTTATCTCAAAATCAAATTCATTTAACTTGATTTTCCATCTCTGTAGTTTTTGGTTTGGCTCTTTAAGATTCTGTAACCATTGTAATGGTTTATGATCGCTATTGATCAAAAATCTTCTACCAAATAAGTAAGGGCGAAAATATTTTGTTGCCCATACAATAGCCAGTAATTCTTTTTCGGTAGCAGAATAATTTAATTCGTGCTCATTTAGAGTCCGGCTTGCAAAACAGATTGGGTGACCATTCTGACTAAGGACGGCACCAAGTGCGATGTTAGAAGCATCTGTTGTTAATGTAAACTGCTTCTTATAATCTGGGAAAGCTAAAATTGGTTCGCTAGTAATTAAGAGTTTAATAGTGTCCACTGCTTTAGTATAGTTTTTGTCTCCTGGATTAATCTTATTGCCCTTTTTAAGACATTGAGTTAAGGGTTTTGTTATCTTAGAAAAGTTTTGAATAAATTTCCTATAAAATCCGGCCAATCCCAGAAATTGTTTAATCTCTTTTTCAGTTTTAGGAATTGGGTATTCTAGGATGGCTCTTACCTTGTCGGGGTTGGGTTTTATACCGTCAGGTGTAATAATATGACCCAAAAAGGTTGTTTCTCTCTTTAAAAATTCGCTTTTGTTAAGTTGTACTTTTAGGTTGGCTTCTGAGAGCCTTTTAAACACTTTTTCTATTGAGCTGATGTGCTCCTGGAGAGAAGTACTGAAGATAATAATGTCGTCCAAGTATACCAAGCATTCTTTTCCTATCAGATCTCCCAAGATTTATCCAAAATATCATCCATAATTGGAATTGGGTATTTATCGCTAATGGTTATATCGTTTAGTTTTCGGTAATCCATAACGATACGCCAGCCTTGATTGCCAGACGCATCTAGCTTTTTAGGTACGACCCAAATTGGTGCTGAGTATGGCGACTGACTATGGCATATAATATTTTGATCCAACATTTCTTGGATTTGTTTATTAACCTCCTCTTTATGAACTTGGGGGTAACGATAAGTTTTACAATATATTGGATCTTCGTGGACAGTATTAATTTTATGTTTTACAACATTAGTGAAGGTTAACTTATCTCCTTCTCTATAGAAAACGCCATCATATCTTTTTAGTAATCTTTCCAAACTCGCAAATTCCTCCTTACTGAGGTGATCCAGTTTAAATACCGAATCTTTACAATTACTATTAATACAATTTAAATATTTTTGACTATTAGTCTGCAAAACATTATTTTCTTCGCTTTTAATTCGTTGACATCTTATCTGGTCGAATTTAGAATTGATATCTCTTATGGTTGGAAAACTTTTAATATCTTCCTTTTCCCTTTGATTTTCATTCAAAAAGAAATATTTTATATCGTTTAGAATTACGAATCCCATGGGGATATTTATCAAAGCGTTTAATGTTTTTAAGCTGTCAAATCCCAAGAGGCCTTCATAATTATTAGTAAATTCGAAAACAAAAAATGTTAGTTTACTTTTTTTTAAGGGGCTAAAAATTTGTTGTGTTTCATCAAGAATTACATTTCCGGTGGCTGTTTTGACGCAAATTGGGTTAACTTTTATCAGATGAGTTTTTAATATGTTTGGTTTTATTAGGCTGATTGATGATCCCGTATCAATCAGAAATCTATAATTATTTTCATCAATTCTCATCATGATGGAGGGAAGTGATTGGAGGCAATAGAGTGAAAATTTTCTACCTCCATCGGAACTGGCACCCCAAATTTTCTTAATCTAGATTGATTGGAATCTTCCTCTCTTCTACGTTTAGGATTTGGAGTATTATTTCTATAATTGCTATCGGTATTACGGAAATTATTTTGACAACCATTGTTACGATCTTGAAATCCATTTTGATAATTTTGGCAAGGGTTTTGGGAATTATTTCTGGGATGTAATTGAAAATTGTTTTGGGGATTTTGAAAATATGGTTGATAGTTATTTTGAGGGTTTTGAAAATATGGTTGATAGTTATTTTGAGGGCTTCGAAAAGGAATTGGATATCTGCTGTTGGGGGTTACTAGATTTCGAAATTCATTATTCACGATCTGTGGTCGCACATTATTCTGAAAAAAATTCCTATTCTTCTTAGGTTTAAAGTAATTATCACTATCAATTTCATTATTCTCTCTAAGAATCTTAACACCTGATTTAAAATCGGTCACTAAATTCGCATTGAGCAAAGCTGTGAGGTGAACCGGCAATTCCCTTTTTAAAACATTCAAACTACAATAATTGGCTTCGTTTCTGAAAAATAATTTTCTTTCTTCCGTCTCACTACATAATTCGATCGCGTCGTTAATCCTACAAACTGTTTTATTTATTTCGTCACATAACAATTTACAACCGCTCTTAAATTTAATATTATTAATACTTAAAATTAATTGAGATATTGGTTGATGCTCACCAAATTCATCGATCAGTGCTGCTTTCAAGGCTGTCCAATCCGTCGGCCTCTCTCTTCTTACCACATTCAAGGCCTGGTCGTGCAATGTTCGCAAAATAGAGTTGAAAAAAAGGACTCGATCATCATGCGGCACCAACGTGATGTTAGGAATGACGCTTTCAACACTTTTTATGTAAGTGGCCAGTTCATCTTTATGGCCACCAAAAGGATGAACCATCCTTAGGTTTTGCATGATAAAATTTCTTTGCTCCATATTGCTGTTGTTATTATTAGGGATGTTGTTCTCGTTCATATTGCAGCTAATGATTAAATTTTCAAAATGATTAATGATATCGTCCATCAACAATATTTAATGTTTCTTTTTTTTTTTTTTTTTTTTAATTTATTTTTGTAAATTATTTTGTCACTGAAGTTTGTTTTATTTGTCTTTTCAAAAGGAATTAGTTTTTATTTTACTTCTTCAATTTAATTGCTTTTTATTTATACAGTTCTTCTTTCCATTAAAAATATTAGTTTGGTTTTCCACTTTTTTTGTTGTTGTTTTTTTTTTTTTAAACTTAAAGTGTATAAGTTCGTTTGCGAATCTTTTGCGTGGATCCTTTTTTCTTAAGGTTCCAAAATAAGTTCGCTGTGCGGATCCTTTTATATAAAGGATAACTAGGCAAGTACCGACTGCGCCAGTAACAAATTAAAGACCGTTTTAATTTGGAGTTGATGTAAAACTAAAACTTTATTCATTCGCAAAATTTAATTTACTACAATAATTGTATTCAAGCCAATTCAGCATAAAAAACTTCTCATGAGTTTTTGTTTATTTCTTGCTTAATGATTTCTCACAAGACTCTTGTTTATTTTCCTTTATTATAAACAAGAATCTTGTTATTATTATTTTTTCCATAAATACTTAATGGACAAAGTGCTGAAGTGGTTTCTTATGGTATATTGAGGGAATTGTGTATGTCACTTATATATATATATATATATACAATTATTGCTCGTTTAAGAATATAAGATAAATAAATATTCAAACTTTGAGGAATTATTACAGCCTTAGAAGACATTGCAGTACCGTAAACATTTGGGATTACATGTTTTGAAATGTCAGCTCTAATCTGACATTAAAATTTATTAAAAAAAATTAAAAAAATCTTTGGGGGTTTTGGCCGTAATTTCCTACTGTGCTATGGTGGTGAAGGGTATAAAAATTTGAGAAACGTCATGGAATTATTTTTGCTATTTCTTTGTTCCTTAGTAGACCACATGATCTCAGTCTATGACCTAATCGTCTATGGTTAGGGGCTTATATGAAAACAATTTGTAAGTTTTTGGAATTTCTCTTGTTGCACAGTGTAGTCAATTTTCTATTTCTTTCATCCAACAAGTCAACATCTCCTTTAATGACAATAAAATTTTTAGGGTTTTTTTATAACTTGTAATTCAACACTTTTTTGTGTTGAATTTGTGGCATCACACTTCAATTTGAAACGAAAATAATCATTAAATTAAAAGAAATTTAATGGTTAAAATACTATGGGCGAGTATAGTTATAAATATTTTCCTTAAATAATATTAATTAAATTAAAACAAGTATGAGTGTTATATTCGGCTGTGCCGAATCTAATATACCCACCATTAAGTTGTGTTGAATTTAGAAATATCTCTCATATATCTACGACAGATTGTAACAAAATTTTACACACTGGCTGGTATTTATATAGAGCTTACTCTTGCAAAATTTAGTGGCCATAGCTGTCATAGTTTCAAATTTAATAGCTTTCAACTGGCCTTTCCTAGATTTTTGTTGTTTCAGGGGGTGTTTTTTTATATGAAAGCTACAGCCGCATATGGACCGATTTCAATAAAATTTGATATACTGACCAATAGTTCCATAAAACTTCTCTATTTTAAATTTAGTCGTCATAGCTATTAAAATTGTATTCAATTTATTAGCATTAATGTGTTTCCCGGATCGGGGTTATATGGGAGCTCTAACTAAATGTGAACCGATTTCGTCCATTTTCACTATACAACTTTTTCAAGATATCGAAAATACTTTTGAAAAATTTTGTCTCTCTAGTTCTTTTCGTTAAGACGCTATCGCTCTTTTATCTGACGGGCAAATGGACATAAACCCCCTTTTCTTTTTGTGTTTCCGTAAGTTTTTTATATGGGAGCTATGGTCAAATGTTGACCGATTGTAACAAAATTTTGCACACTGGGTGGTATTCACCTATGACTTTCTTGTGCTAAATTCAGTGGCCAAAGCTATTACAGTTTATCATTTATAGGCATTTAAGTTTATATCAGGTGGAATTTAGGCTGTTTCCGTAAGTTTTTGCATGGGAGCTATGGTTAAATGTGAACCGATTTTGATGAAATTTTACGTGCTGCCTAGTGCTTATGTAAAACTTATATATACCAAATTTTATCATCATTGCTATTATCATTTGTCATTTACTAGCAAATAAGCGATTAGCCTAGGCGAGGTTTTACGGGAGCTATGGTTAAGTGTGAACCGATTTTGCCCGATTTCAATACCAAAATTTTCCAAGAAATGAGAAATATTTATGCCAAATTTCAGTTGGCATTTGGATGTTAAGAGAGTTGGTTGGTGTCGCTTTGTTGAAGAAAAGACAACAACAAAATAGGCAAGAAACATGGTTCGAGAGAACAAAGAACTATAATTTTTTTATAAATTGGGAATATTTTTGTAAATATTGGAAATATTTTTCAAAACAGAAATAAATTCTAATATTAAACAATTTTATATATTTTTTAGTTATTTTCGTTCCAAACATTTTTCATAAAGAAATTTTTAATAAAAATATTTTTCTTTGAAAAATTGTTCGATAAAAATTAGATTTTATAGAAAATTTTTCGATAAAAATATTTTTCTGTAAAAATTTTCGATGAAAATATTTTTATATCAAAAAATTTTCAAATCAAAACCCAAAATTGAAGTATATTCTGAATCCTTACGAGCACGGGTCGGCGCAAAGAGAACAGAATCAAAATTTTTTCTATAGAAAATTTTTTTTATCAAAAATTTATATAACCTGTTTTTATCAAAAACTTTTCTATAGAAAATTTTCTTACAAAAATTTTTCTACAAAAAATTTCTTACAAAAAATTTTCATTCAAAAATTCGATTTTGATAAAAAAAAAAAACCAATAGAATTTTTTTTTATCAAAATCGAAAATTTTTGTCATCAAAACTTTTCTATGAAAAAGTTTTTCTCAAAAATTTTTCTATAGAAACATTTTTCATAAAAAATTTTTCTGTAGAAAATTTTTTTCTCAAAAATTTTTCTACAGAAAATTTTTTTATTAAAAAATTTTAAATTAAAAATTTTTTGAGAAAAACTTTTTCATAGAAAAGTTTTTGATGACAAAAATTTTGATAAAAAAAAAAATTCAATTGAATTTTTTTTGTTTATCAAAATCGAATTTTTGAAAGAAAAATTTCTGTAGAAAAATTTTTGCAAGAAAATTTTCTATAGAAAAATTTTCGATATATAGAGGTTATATAAATTTTTGATAAACAAATTTTCTATAGAAAAATTGTTGATTCTGTTCTCTTTGCGCCGATAAAAATATTTTTCTGTAAAAATTTTCGTTGAAAATATTTTTATATCAAAAAATTTTCAAATCAAAAACCAAAATTGAAGTATATTCTGAATCCTTACAAGCACGGGTCGGCGCAAAGAGAACAGAATCAAATTTTTTTCTATAGAAAATTTGTTTATCAAAAATTTATATAACCTGTTTTTATCAAAAACTTTTCTATAGAAAATTTTCTTACAAAAATTTTTCTACAGAAATTTTTTTTTCGAAAATTCGATTTTGATAAAAAAAAAAAAAATAGAATTTTTTTTTATATCAAAATCGAAAATTTTTGTCAAAAATTTTTCTATAGAAAATTTTCTTACAAAAAAGTTTCTACAGAAAATTTTCTTTCAAAAATTCGATTTTGATAAAAGAAAAAAATTCAATTGAATTTTTTTTTATCAAAATTTTTGTCATCAAAAACTTTTCTATGAAAAAGTTTTTCTCAAAAATTTTTCTATAGAAATTTTTCATCAAAAATTTTTCTGTAGAAAATTTTTTTCTCAAAAATTTTTTATTTAAAATTTTTTAATAAAAAAATTTTCTAATAAAAATAAAAAAATTTTCTATAGAAAAATTTTTGAGAAAAAAATTTTCTGCAGAAAAATTTTTGATGAAAAATTTCTATAGAAAAATTTTTGAGAAAAACTTTTTCATAGAAAAGTTTTTGATGACAAAAATTTTGATAAAAAAAATTCAATTGAATTTTTTTCTTTTAGCAAAATCGAATTTTTGAAAGAAAATTTTCTGTAGAAAAATTTTTGTAAGAAAATTTTCTATAGAAAAATTTTCGATAAAAAGAGGTTATATAAATTTTTGATAAACAAATTTTCTATAGAAAAATTTTTGATTCTGTTCTCTTTGCGCCGGCCCGTGCTCATAAGGATTCAGAATATACTTCAATTTTGGTTTTTGATCTAATATTAAGGACTTGGATTTGTGGATATGAGTGAGTTAATGAGTTCTTGTCAATTAGTTATATTGAAGAAATTTCGTAAATTTTACTAAAATAATTTTTTGATCACTTTTTATATCAAAAATATGTATTTCAATACTGGCGCTAAATCATTAATGTTTATTTAGCCTTAAAGCTTAAAAGTGAAAAAATAGCATTAAATTGAAATTTTTTAAAAATTTTCGATGAAAATATTTTTATATAGAAAAATTTTTAAATCTTCTATAGAAAAATTTTTAATAAAAAAATTTTTAATAAAAAAATTTTCTATAGAGAAATTTTTGATAAAAAAATTTTCTACAGAAAAATTTTTGATAAAAAAATTTTCTACAGAAAAATTTTTGATGAAAAATTTTTCTATAGAAAAATTTTCGAGAAAAACTTTTTCATAGAAAAGTTTTTGATGACAACAATTTTCGATTTTGATAAAATTCAATTGAATTTTTTTTTTTATCAAAATCGAATTTTTGGTTTTTGATCTAATATTAAGGATTTGGATTTGTGGATATGAGTGAGTTAATGAGTTCTTGTCAATTACTTATATTGAAGAAATTTCGTAAATTTTACTAAAATAATTTTTTGATCACTTTTTTATATCAAAAATATGTATTTCAACACTGGCGCTAAATCATTAATGTTTATTTAGCCTTAAAGCTTTAAAGTGAAAAAATAGAATTAAATTGAAATTTTTTAAATTGAAAAAAAAAAAACTGGAAAAAATGCACCCATTTACCGTCATCATGTCCTGCTGTGAAAATTGTTTAAACAAGCCCTTTACACTAATTAATGTACATATTGATTAAGAATCAGTTTTTTTTATTGATATTTCTCGGTATTATCTGTTTATTGAAACAATTGTTTTATGAACTTTTTTTCAAAAGCTGTGAATAATTGAAAAATCATCAAACAAATTATTCACTCGGTGGGTGGGAGACATGAACAACTTTTCAAATAAGGAAAAAAAAGGGAAATTTATAACAAAGAAAATAAAAACTAATAAATTTGTACCCGTAATTGTTTGCTGTTTGGCACTTTAGAAAGTTGTAGGGATTTTTAAATGAATGGCAATCTCTTAGGGGGATTCAATTAATTTTTTTTAAGAAATTTTGTTTTGTTTGGCTTTGTATGATTTTTTCCAGAATTTTTTTATTAAGCCCCATTGTGCTTGGCTTAAAACTATTTAAAAATGTTTTCAACTCAAATTCGATAAGATTAGACATAATCACACCCACTTTTTCTTGGCTTCTTTATTCATTATTAAAATAGTCTCTCTGTTTTTCCCAAATACTGACATTTTTCAATCTAATGTCACTTAAAAACAAGCTATCAAATGGGGTTTTTCATAGCACTTTTACCGTTCTTATCGCTGATGTCAGTTATTTTTTGTTTTGAAAACACTTGATTGAAAACTGCCAACCAAAATGAAATATAAATTAAAGTTTTTTTTTCAAAAGTACTCATGAATTTGATCATAACCAAACATTGTTGTTGATTGATGACCATTTAAAGACACACCCTGTTTAAGCTAAATTGATTTAAGTCCAAAACTTACGACATTTCTTACATCAACACCTCATCTGAATAACTTTAAAACAATATTTACCTATTGTCGTAGATATCAGCGAGAGCACTTATATTAAGTGTTTTAATTCTATTAAATTTCAATTATTTTAATATTTCAAAAAAAAAAAAAAAAAAAAATTAATTCATTTGGAATTTTGAAATGAAAAAGCTTAGGCACGCGATTCATGTGATCATTAGAAATTTATTTATAAGAATAACTTGTATTTCAATTAAGTTTCTCTTAAAAAGGTAAATGTTTATTAAATTATTATTTTATTATTCATTGGAAATGTTTTATACAAAAGAATACATTTGTTTTATTTGCACCTCATGCTGTGCTAAAATTATTTAACGAAATTGATTTCAAAAACATTCCAAAGGCGATTGTTTCATTTCTGTAGCTTTCAACATAGGCGTCGAAGTTTATTAAGTCGGTAATTTTAAGTTGCTGTGATAAGCTTTGTAATTTATAAAATAGTTTGATATCTAAGTGCTTTCGATCCAATAGAGGCAAGGAAAATTCAATTTCAAAACCTCCCCATAGAGTTCTTACTTTACTTAAATGACCTATATTTACAACCGGTTGAGGTCAAAGGCCAAGCTTATTTTAAAATTCTATATTGTATTCGGTGCATAGTCTTCGATAGGCCAATCTTTGAAAGATTTTCTTCTACTTGGTCTTTCCTCTCCATTGTCGTTTCGAAAGTCTTCTTTACGAGTTCCCTCGGTAAGATTTTCCAATACTTATCTAGCTAGAGCACGGGTCGGCGCAAAGAGAACTGAACACAAAAAAAAATTGTCGGCAAAGTTGCCGTTTTTTAGGCTTTTAATTAAAAAAGGTGTTTTGTTTCCAATGTGTAGTTCTAAAGTTTTAAAAAGAAAAAGTTTTGTACCTACTCCTTTTTTTAAATATTTTTTTCAAACATTTTTCTACAGAAAAATGTTTTATCAAAAATTTTTCTATAGAAAATTCAAAAAAAATTTCTATACAAAATTTTTTTATCAAAAATTATATTTTTTTATGAAAAATTTCCCTAGAGAAAATTTTTTTTTATGAAAAATTTTTCTATAGAAAATATTTTTATCAAACATTTTTTTTTTTGAAAATTTTCTTACAAAAATTTTTCTATGGAAAATTTTTTAACAAAAATTTTTCTATAGAAAATTTTTTTATGAAAAATTTTTTTATGGAAAAATTTTAACAAAAATTTTTCTATAGAAATTTATGAGGAATATTTTTTAACAAAATTTTTTTTTATCAAACATTTTTCCATAGAAAATATTTATACCCTTCACCACCATAGGTGGAAAGGGTATTATAAGTTTATGCTGATGTATGTAACGCATAGAAATATTTGTCTTAGACCCATCTTTTAGTATACCAATAGGCTTAGAATCACTTTCTGAGTCGATTTAGCGATGTCCGTCCGTCCGTCTGGCTGGCCGGCTGGACCCCCATGTAAACCTTGTAATCAAACTACAGGTCGCAATTCTAAAGATATTCTGATGAAATTTAGCACAGGTCATTTTTGTGATAATAGGTCCATTATTTATGGTACCTCCCATAGGTCCCACTTCCCGGAATTGATATATTGGCCACAAAAATCAATATTTTTTCATGAAATTTAAAACAAATACTGCTTATGTTAACCTAAATCACTGTACCAAATTTCGTTGAAATCGGTCCACATTTGACCATAGCTCCCATACAAATTATTTTCTCAAAACGCACTAAATAAGACAAAATTCACTAAAATGCTCGTAAATCCGAAGATAATGACAATTTTAAGTTAATTTTTTGCATACATAATTTTTGTAGCAATTGTAATCAATTTGTTAAATTTCATAATAGTCGGTCCACATTTGACCCTAGCTCTCATATAAGTCCAAATGGCGGAAACAGCCTAAATGTGTAAGTTTTGAGAATATGTTTGTATGATGACAAAATTTAGCAAATATTTGTCTTTATACAGGAAAAAGAACACCTTTGACCTTAGTGGTGAAGGGTATCGTATGGTCGGGCTTGACCGACTATAACACTTTCTTACTTGTTTTATCAAAAATTTTTAAATCGAAGATTATAATTTTTTGACAAGTAAGAAAGTGCTATAGTCGGTTAAGCCCGACCTTACGATACCCTTCATCACTAAGGTCAAAGGTGTTATTTTTCCTGTATAAAAACAAATATTTGCTAAATTTTGCCATCATATAAACATTTTATCAAAACTTATATATTTAAGCTGTTTCCGTCATTTGGACTTATATGAGAGCTAGGGTCAAATATGAACCGATTATCTCAAAATTTGGCAAATTGATTACAGTTGTTACAAAAATTATGTGTGCAAAAACTAAACTTAAAGATTTACCAGTGTTTTATTGATTTTTGTCTTATTTAGTGCGTTTTTAAAGAAGAGTTTGTATGGGAGCTATGGTCAAATGTGGATCAAAATTTGGTACAGTGATTTTAGTTTACATAAGCAGTAGTTGTTTAAAATTTCATGAAAAATTATTGATAATTGAGGCCGAAATATCGATTCCGGGAAGTGGGACCTATGGGAGGTACCATAAATAATGAACCGATTTTGACAAAATTCAATAGCCACCCACTATGAAAAAAATTGTCTGTGGCAAATTTCTTCAAATTATGTTGAGAATTGCAACCTATACTTTACATACATGGGGGTCCAGCCAGCCAGCGGACGGACTGACATCGCTAAATCGACTCAGAAAGTAATTTAAGTCTATGGCTATACTAAAAGGTGGGTTTAAGACAAATATTTGTATGCTTTACATACATCAGCATAAACTTATAATACCCGTTCCACATATGGTGGTGAAGGGTATGATTATCAAAGGCTTATAGTAGGAATTTTCTATGAAAAAATTTGAATTAAAAGCAACTCATAACATTTTTTTTTTTTCGTTTATGAATAAAGGGGTAAAACTGTAAGTACATATGGGGAAATTCGAAAAACATTAAACCAAGGACAAAATTTTAAAACAATCAAAATCATGTATATGGAAATATTTACCATATATTGAACCTTTAGAATATATAATGGATACAACTTTTGATTGCTCTCTTAGTAAATGGCAGGTCTTTATTTACACCCATCTCGAGTTTTTTTTTAATTTTTTAAAATAATAGATTTTTTAAAAGTTCATAAAAATCGCGAAAACATCCATTTAGGTATCAAGTTTCAGTAGGAGCTCAAAGTCAGCTTAATTTTATACAATTTAATGTAAAAGACGCCATCAAAAGTAATTGAAGTTATATAAATAACGTCAAGTAATAAAGGGCTCACAGTGTGTAGCGTCCGTCACAGAAATAAAGGTTTTTTAAATTTGACTAGTGCAATTTTTCTTTTTTCTTCAATTGAACTTGGTTTGTAAAGAGAACTTATGGTATGCTTTACATTAGGCTAAAAATATATAGATGTTTAAATATCATTTTACAGAATAATATGTATAGGAAAGTGTGTAGCGTCCGTCACAGTATATATTTTTTACAAAATGATATTTATTAAGTACAAAATTTACGAACACATGTCTGTCATAGTAATAACACTGTCCACAGATTAAATTTAGGGTATTAGGTGTTAAAAAAAACATACAGTGGGGCAAATTTGATGCTTTTGAAATTTGATTTTTTTTTTGATTTTTGGGACACTCTAACAGCTAGCCGCAGCATTGCTTTAAGTTAATAGTACCTGGTAGACCGAGCCTTGCTCGGAGCTTTATGATAAGCATTTTGAGGAAAATTTTAAAGTTCTTATATATTTTATATTATAAAGTGCTGAAATAAATTTAGAGGAAAGACATTGTAGAAATATTCAGTTAATTTTGAATTATTTGATTTATTTTGTCCGACCAACACATAGTTTGCATAGTTTACAGTTTAACTCATTTTGAATAATTTTGGAAATTATTCATATCAACAGAAACCTCTGTCGACTCATGCGCAACAACTTTGCTAAAGATTATAGTCTGATCAAATGCACAGTTTACGATTTAATTCATTTTGAGTAATTTTCTGTGGCGCCACCTGTCGGACTTTGCTTATTCCAATTCATAAACCTTCTTCGGCTTATCCGTAACAACTTTGCTGAAGATTATAGCATGATTAAATGTACAGCATACGATTAAATTGACTTTGAGTAAATTTCAGTAGCGCCACCTGTCGAAATTTCTTCATACCAACTAAGAAACCTTCGTCGGCTCATGTGCAACAACTTTGCTAAAGATTGTAGCATGATTAAATGTACAGATTACGATTAAATTGACTTTGAGTAAGTTTCTGTAGCGCCACCTGTCGGAAATTATTCATACCAACTAAAAAGCCTTCGTCGGCTCATGCGCTACAACTTTGCTAAAGATCATAGCATGATCAAATCTACAGTTTACGATTTAATTAATTTTTAGTAATTTTCAGTGGCGCCATCTGTCGGAAATTAGTCTTATCAACTTTAAAACCTTCGCCGGCTTATCCGCAACATCTTCGCTAAAGAGCATAACACAATCAAATTCACAGTTTACTATTCTATAAAGAACATACATACAGACAAACATTCATTTGTTTAAAATAATACTAATTTTTCCCCCTTTTTATTCCCTAATTTCTAAAAGTTCCATATGTATATTTGGTACTTTTTTGGTGCCAATTGAATTCGGTACATTTTTTTAAAACGCATTTAACATAATGTATAATGTTCCTATTCATATTACTTTGGAGATGTTAAGTTATCATTTTATCCCTTTTTTACCCATTTTGGCTCCAAAATCAAAAAAGTACCAAATACGTGTTTCATGTTTTTTTTACATCTATTGATTGCAGTACCAAGTTTCTTTCTATATTCTTTAGTTTAAAATATAAGAGTGGGTTAAAAAGGTGCCAAAAAAACTATTTTCACCCTTTTTTACCCCCTATCGGACATAGTTTCAAAAAAGTACCAAACACCTGTCCGCTTATTTTCAAAGCTGTTTAAAACGTAATTTTAATTTTGTTTCTATACCTATTACTTTAGGAGACATAGCGTTTTCGATTTTTTCCCCTTTTTACCCGTTTTTACCCTCTTAGAGGTAAAAGTTCCAAAAGTTCTTCTTCTTCCTATACATCAAAAAAGATACCCACTGCCCAAATTTTATCAAAATCGTTAGAGCCGTTTTCGAGATAGCCATTCTATATATATATATATATATACTATATATATATATATATATATATATATATATATACAATTATTGCTCGTTTAAGAATATAAGATATATGTAGCCGTTTTGTGAAATATTAAATTGTGCAGAAAAATCGTGAAAAGGAGAGAGATGAAATTCGGAAACAAATAAAGCCATTATTTTCACTGTTTAACGAATCCTTAAAAAAATATGAAATATGAATTTTTTC
This sequence comes from Stomorhina lunata, assembly GCA_933228675.1. Taxonomy (NCBI): domain Eukaryota; kingdom Metazoa; phylum Arthropoda; class Insecta; order Diptera; family Rhiniidae; genus Stomorhina; species Stomorhina lunata. Next base: position 38,326,534 of record OW121744.1, read on the forward strand.
GTTATAAAAAATCATTTAAGTAAAAACTGTATCGTCCGTCACATAGCGTTCGCAACAGTTCATTTATGGATTTTTGGTGAAACTGGAAACTTTAAAATATTTTATAAAAGCTGTTTTGTAATCCTCTGATTTTTCTCTATCTTTAAAGTAGTTACAATTTTTTTATTACTATGACCGATTTGATGAAAATTACAGAAAAACGTATTGAAAAAAAAGTCACTTCCATTTTTTGTAGCGTCCGTCACAGTACTTTAAAAGCGAATATAATTTTTCTCCAAACCAAATATATAAATTAACAAATGCCATTCGATAACACAATTGATGGGCTAATATTCTCAGATATCTAGTGTATAACGACAATGGGATACATTTAAGTACAACAAAATCCGTACAAATGTATCGTCCGTCACGCAGGATTTGCCCATATAGGTCTTCATAGAGTACTATTTTGAATAGTGGGTCTTTTATAAATAGTGCCTCTTGTGGGACTTATATAATCCTATTTTAAATCTTGGATCTTTATAGAGCCGGATCATAGAAGAGTCCTATTTTAATTCGTGGATCTTTATAGAGTCCTATTTTAAATCCTTCAAAGAGTCGCATTTTTATCAGTATTTCTTTTTAAAGAGTCCTATTTTGTATCCTAATGTTTTATATAGCCGAATTGTAATGCGTATGTACATTAGAGTGCCAATAGTGTATATGGGGAAATTTTCTTGGCCTTTCGGGCCAACCAGATGTAAGTACTAAATGGCTGAGTTTCGTCAAAATATTATCAAATTTACTATAAATTTTACTATAAATGATCGTTTCAGAATCATAAAAGAAACAAATAAGAGAATAAAACACAGAAAAAATAGTGTCGATATCTTGAACCGTACCTACGATTTGAAATCTTAGTATTTCGCAAAAGTGTCATTTTTTGGTCATAATTTGATCATATGCTTCTTAAATTCAACTCAAGTTCAATTTTAATAAAAGTAATAATGAATATTTTTTTCTCATTTTTTTCTCAGTTTTTTAATAAAGAGTGCTCTAAATAAAATTTGTAGTTGGATTTTCTTAAATAAAAATCAAATTTTTTAATATAAAAACTCTACAAAATACGCAAATATAATGACATATTATACAAAATCATTTAGCATTAAAATGTTTACTTAGTACTCAGGTTTTGCAAAATTATCGACTTTTTTCGGAATCCCTCCCATTAAAGATTTTACAGTTGCTTCTGATACCTTTTTGGAGCATGTGTTCCACCTGCGCTTAAAATCGGACATGTTCTTGGAAATCTTTCCTGTGTTCTTCAATTCCTTTTTTACCAGAGCCCAATACCTTTCCACAGGCCGAAGTTCTGGACAGTTAGGTGGATTTGCCTCTCGTGGTACAAAAATGACATTATTCTTTGAGTACCACTCAAGTGCCTTTTTCCATAATGGCATGATGCCAAATCGGGCCAAAAAAATGTAGTCACTCTGTGCTCTCTTAAAAAGGGTAACAGCCGTTTTGTAGGCACTCCGTTATATAAATTTCTGTGTTTATTGTGCCAGATGCCACAAATACTTTACTTCTTTTGCCACAACTGCAAATAGCTTGCCACACAAGAAACTTCTTAGGGAATTTTGTTTGTTTTTTTTGTGCGAAACTCTTGCCGAACATTGCCCCGTTTATCAGCAACATAAAAATCTTGACCAGGAAGTTGAGAAAAGTCTGCCAGTACGTATGTTTCATCATCCATCACACAACAGGTGTATTTTTTTATAAAATCACACTTCAATTTTTTCGCTCGTTTTTTTGCTTCTAAGTTCTTTATAGCAGTGCGATCTGGAACCTTTTGGACTTTGTATGTCTTCAGTCCAGCATAAGCTTTGACTCTATGTGCAAAATTCGTAGAACATTTCACCGTACGAGCTACTTTTCTTAAAGAAGTGTTAGGCGCTCTTCGAAAGAGTCGCTCGACTTCTTTTGCCTTACCAATATCTGTAGGACCTTTTTTCCTCCCTGATCCAGGTTTTCTTTCAATGCTCAGGTTTTCCTTATACCGTCTAATGGCATTAGAAACCATTCGAGGGTCAACTTTCAAATTTTTAGCTATTTTTTTAAAAGTCCATGACGGATTTTTTTGAAAAGTTTTAATTATATTTTCACGAACTTTTTTTCGCAGTCCATTTTGATTGAAATAACTATTGAAAATTAATAATTTCTAAAATACTAGTATCTGACATATCTATATAAACTAACTTGATCAAAAAATAAATTATTTCTTGCACTATGAATAAATTTTGTCTAAAATAGTAAATGCATATTTTTTTTTAGAACACGCTTTATTATAAAAGTTTAACACTTTTTTTTCAAAGGTCAAAATTAGTTTTTTAGTTTTCCATAGCAAAATAGCGGAACTGGCATTCTAATGTATATTAGATCTTTAAAAAGTCTTATTTTTTGTTATTTTGTGCTCTTAATAGAGACCCATTTTCCCCATTTTAAGTCTCCATAAGGTCTTAATTGTTATAAAGTCCCAGTTCCAATATCAAATTCTTCAAATTTATTGATTTTTAAAATACTTTTGTAATACTTACACTCTCATTAGTGTTAAATTACAAATTACTAACAAAATGTAGGTATTTTGTAAAATTTAAAATTTTTATTGAAAGACCTTTTTCTTTTCCGATTTTTCTATACAATTTACATACCTATATATGTGTAAGTGTGTGATATATGCAAGTATTTATCATAGTCTTAGACAAAAGACCAAGTGTTTATTTGAACTTTAACCACAACCAGATGTACATACACACATACACAGCCATACAATCATTTTACCTATAAAATGTTGTTGACTGACTGCATTATAAATATTTATGCCCGAACATATTAAATGCATATTTTATGCATATTCTTCCGATATTATACAAAAACCTCAGTCATACACATACAATAAATACTCGAATCATTACAATAAACATTTTCCAAAAAAAAAAAAAAAAGATTTGAAATACAAAAAGAAAAACAAAAAATATTGAAATCAACTTATACTCGTACGTAGTTTTAAAATAAAATTTATGAATACTAAATCTTAAAATGGCTGTCAAAATCTTAGATTAAACAACAATAAACATTTGAGAGAAAACAAAGTTATAATTTAAACAATAAATTTTAAAATAACAAAAAAAAAAAAATTTGTATTAAAATTGTTAATTTTATTAGGGAAGGGGGCAAAAAAAGTATTTAAAAATCCCAAAAGACAAGTAAGAGTTATATTCGGCTGTGCCGAATCTTATATACCCACCATCAAGTTGTGTTAAATTTAGAAACATATCTCATATATCTACAAGGGTGCAGCTAATTCAAAATCTGCACCAAAACTGGAAAAATCGCTAAGCTATTTGGTATTGTTGGTAAAACCTTTGGACTAAATTAGGTTTCCGTAGCTTTATAGTTCAACATTCAAAAATATTTTAGTGGTTTCCCCAGTATTTACTTTGATCAAAATTCGGTCTCATAACCAGGTATAGTTTTACATTAATAAGTTGTTAAATACTTTTCGTTGTGATTAATATGTAGTTAGGCTAAACACGTTAATAGTAATACGACAGGTCCATATATTTCGTTATGAGTTCCTAATGCATTCATCATATATAAAGTCTGGGCTGAACATTGATTGATGCCTATATAATTTCATAGGTGCAATCTTAATATAATGAATGTACCTCCAAATCTTTTTGATTGTAGATATAAAAAGGGGATGTTATATATATAAGAATTATAGCCAAATGTTGACCGATTATAACAAAATTTTACACACTGGCTGGTATATATAGAGAGCTTATTCTTGCAAAATTTAGTGACCATAGCTATCATAGTTTCTAATTTAATAGCTTTTAACTGGCCTTTGCTAAAATTTTTGGTTTCCGTGAGTGTTTTTCACATGAAAGCTAAAGTCAAATATGGACTGATTCCTATAAAATTTGATAAACTGATCAAAAATTGCATAAAACTTCCCTATTTTAAATTTAATCGTCATAGCTATTACAATTGTATTCAATTTATCAGCATTAATGTGTTTCCCGGGGCGGGGTTATATGGGAGCTCTAACTAAATTTGAACCGATTTTGTCCATTTTCAACACACATCTTTTTCAAGATATCCAAAATACTTTTGTGAAATTTCGTCCCTCTAGCTCTTTTCGTTAAGGCGCTATCGTGCTTTTATTTGACGGACAGACGGACATAAACAACCTTTTCTTTATGTATTTTTGTGTTTCCATAAGTTTTTTATATGGGAGCTATGGTCAAATGGTGACTGGCTGGCATTGACATAAGACTTCCTTGTGCTTAATTTAGTCTTACTAGCTCTTGTAGTTAAGGAGCTATCACGATTTTATCTGACGGACAGACGGACATAAATTCCCTTTTCTTTTTGAATTTTTGTGTTTTCGTAAGTTTTTTATATGGGAGCTAGGTCAACTAGTGACCGATTGTGACAAAATTTTGCACACTGGCTGGCATTGATATAAGACTTTCTTGTGCCAAATTTAGTGGTTATATCTGTTATACTTTTAGATTTATTGGCATTTAAGTGTATTTTGGGTGAAATTTAGCCTGTTTTCGTAAGTTTTTTGTATGGGAGCTATGGCTAAATGTGAACCGATTTCGATGAAATTTTATATACTGCCTAGTGCTTATCTAAAACTTCTAGATACCAAATTTTGTCATCATAACTGTCATAATTTGTCATTTATTAGCAAATAAGCGATTAGCCTAGACGAGGTTATACGGGAGCTATGGCCAAATGCTAACCGATTTTGCCCAATTTCAATACCAAAATTTTCTCATAGATAAAGAATGTTTTTGCTAAGTTTCAGTTAGCTAGCTCTTTTCGTTTAGACGTTATCGTGATTTCAACAGACAGACGGACAGACAGACGGACATAGCTCAATCGTCTTAGAATTTCATAAGGATTCGGAATATATATCGTTTTTGATTTTTGAACCAATATTAAGGAAATTACAAACGGAATGACAATCTCAATATACCCCCCATTCTTTTTGATGGTGGGTATAAAAATCACGTAAGAAAATAAATAAATTTATTAAATGACTCCTAATCTGGTGAAAGGAAACTATTTTAGGAAAAAATTAAAATTATAGAAATAAATTTTGAATTCGTATTAAGTGGACCTTACACAGTTTTTGAAAGAATAAAGAAATAACTGACTAAACTGGGCACTAAATTTTTAAACGGACTAACAAGTCTAATTTTTATTCAGTTTATTCCAGTTTTTAATCGTGGGTCTTTATAGAGTCCAGTTTTTTTATCGTGGGTCTTTATAGAGTCCAGTTTTTAATCGTGGGTCTTTATAGAGTCCAGTTTTTAATCGTGGATCTTTATAAAATCCAGGTTTTAATCGTGGGTCTTTATACAGTCCAGTTTTTAATCGTGGATCTTTATAAAATCCAGTTTTTAATCGTGGGTCTTTATAGAGTCCAGTTTTTAGTCGTGGGTCTTTATAGGGTCCAGTTTTTAATCGTGCGTCTTTATAGAGTCCAGTTTTTAATCGTGGATCTCAATGGAGTCCAGTTTTTAATTGTGAGTCTTTATATAGTCCAGTTTTTAATCGTGGGTCTTTATAGAGTCCAGTTTTTAATTGTGAGTCTTTATATAGTCCAGTTTTTAATCGTGGGTCTTTATAGAGTCCAGTTTTTAATCGTACGTCTTTATATAGTCCAGTTTTTAATCGTGGGTCTTTATAGAGTAAAGTTTTTAGTCGTGGGTCTTTATAGAGTCCAATTTTTAATTGTTGCTCTTTATAGAGTCCAGTTTTTAATCGTGGGTCATTATAGAGTCTAGTTTTTAATCTTGGATCTTTATAAAATCCAATTTTTAATCATGGGTATTTGTAGAGTCCAGTTTTTAATCGTAAGTCTTTATAGAGTCCAGTTTTTAACCGTGCCTCTTTGTAGAGTCCATTTTTTAATCATGGGTTTTATAGAGTCTAGTTTTTAATCATGGGTCTTTGTACAGTCTAGATTTTAATCGTGGGTCTTTATGGAGCCCAGTTTTTAATCTTGACTCTTTAATCTTGGGTCTTTGTAGAGTCCAGTTTTTAATCGTGAGTCTTTTTTTATTCGTGTTCAGTTTTTATTCGTGGTTCTTTATAGAGTCCAGTTTTTAATCGTAGGTCTTTATAAAGTCCAGGTTTTAATCTTGACTCTTTATAAAGTCCAGTTTTTAATCTTGGCTCTTTACAGAGTCCAGTTTTTAATCGTGGGTCCTTATAGAGTCCAGTTTTTAATCTTGGGTCTTTATAGTGTCCAGTTTTTAATCGTAGCTTTTTCTAGAGTCCAGCTTTTAATCTGGGTTTTTTATAGAATCCACTTTTTAGTCGTGGCTCTTTATAGAGTCCACTTTTTAGTCATGGCTCTTTGTAGAGTCCAGTTTTTGATGATACAATTAATGAGCATTACTTATAAACGTTTATGTTCAAAAGCTCAGATAGGTTGTGCTTTAAATAGTAACCCAGATATTCGCTATAGCTGGTAACCGTCTCCTCATTATCCCAAGCCCTACTGTCTTTATTACTCTAAAGATTGAGTCTCCTGGCATGCAACCCAAAAACTCAATACCTTGTGAGGGTCGAAATTAGATTGCAAAGTGTATACCAGAGGGTGAAACCGACTAAAACTAGTCGACGGCGGCGACTCGACATAAAATGGATGAGCGGTGGCTGAGCGCCGGCTTCAAGCCGACTTAATTATACGGAATGTATTTAAAACCTGTTAAGGTCAAAGGCCAAGCAAATTTCAGAAATCCATGCGCTTCGATCTTGTGCGCATATTATCCAATTTCGTAGGCTATGCTTTGAAAGAATTTTCCTCTACTTGGTTTTTACATCGAAGTTTCGGACGTCATCTTCTAACATTAGGTGCCGTGTTATTCTAATTTTAGCTTTTTCATAGGAGTTACTTTTTCCAGGAGTGAGTCTGACGTCCTTTTTTATCGTTCTTATAGGAGAACTCGCGGCACATGTAAGCTCATTACATTAATAGGTGTTTACGTAGTTCTCCGGGAGATACCACGAGGAGGTCAGTGTCCACAGTTGAGTTCAAGAATAACCAAGATAAGTCTGGGTAATACCATTTAGATCCGTTGCTTGGTATCCAACATTCTCTACATCAAGCCGACTATAAAATGAAGAAAACCAACTAATGATAAACAATTTAGTAGTAAAAATTATATTCATATAAAAATACTTCCGCTAGAAATCTGAGCCGCCTTGAGAAAGTCCTTTTGTCGGCGGCTGGATATCAAAAAATTCATTCTGTGGTGGTCGAGCGCCGGCTTCGAGCTGATCGACTTTGCCCTCTGGTATCTATTATCGTAAAAGGCTCCAATATGTTTAAAACAGAGCTTGTGATTTCTTTAGTCGAGGTTTCCGTAATCTAGGCAGACCTATGAAGAAAATGTCTTATTTTTAGAATCCTTCAGACTAGGAGATCACCAGAAATAGCAAGGTTATACGTAATAATGTTCAGGAAACTAAACCTATGGTGGAATATCTTTCCAAATTTATCATTTCGTAGTGCGTGATTGTGATTGTTAAAAACCGAGTTCTTTTGGAATTTCTCTACTCAAAGTACTTTTGAATATAAATCCGGTTAACTACGATGCCTCTGCCAACTATTAGATACAAGGTGACGCAAAAGTTATCCTCCTAACAGAAAATGCTATAAATTTTGCGATTGGCCCCTAATGTCAATTCTGTTTCGACGTTTATGTAAACACTTGCGAAATACACGTTAATAAACAATGTTACGCTACACTGCTCCAGAACGCGGAATATTGGTGACTATTTATTTAACCAATAATCGGTCGGTGACTTTGGCACAACATGAATTTCGTCGCAGATTTCTTGGCCGTCCAACGCCTACTGGTGAAACACTGCGATGTTTAGCCGCTCGCCACGAAGAGACTGGCACAACACGAGATGCTGCCAGGCGTGAAAGACCCCGGAGTAGCCATTCTGCAGAGAATATTGCTGCTGTAGCCGACGATGTCATGGAAGCGCCGTCGACATCGACCAGACGACGTGCCACGCAAATTGGTATAAGTCGACGGTCTTAACAGAAAATTTTGGTAAAAGATTTGAAGATGTTTCCGTACAAGTCAGCTGTTAGCTGCTGACCGCCAATCGCGTCTAACATACGCCATCCTTAATTTTTCATCAAAAATAATCATGAGTGATGAGGCCCATTTCCATCTTATCGGGTACATAAATAAGCAAAATTTACGCTTCTGGGGTATTGAAAATCCGCGTGTAACCCACAAAGAGCCATTACACCTGCTCAAAGTGTGGTGTGCTGTTTTCGCTGGAGGAGTCATCGGACCTTTTTTCTTTGAACGTCGCGGGCCAAACGGTTACTGCGAATGGTGAGCGCTACAGAGCAATAATTAACGAGTTCTTTTTGCCGCAACTTGATGAATTGGGATTGGAAAACATGTGGTTCCAACAGGACGGTGCAACGCCACACACTGCACGTGCCACAACCGATATGCTGAAGGATGCATTTCCCGAGCGCCTAATCTCCCGTTTTGGCGATTTGCACTGGCCAGCAAGATCGCCTGATTTGACCGCTGCAGACTTCCTTTTGTGGGGCTTTTGAAGTCGCGGGTTTAATGTCAACAAGCCTCAGACTCTTGTAGCTCTTAAAGACAATATCCGTCAAGAATGTGAGGACCTATCGCCGGAAGTTTTGGCGATGGAAAATGCCATAAAAAGAGCTCAAATGGCAATCAACTGTGGCGGCGGCCATTTACATAACATCATACTCTCGACTTGATGTAAAAAAAACTAAAAGACCAAATAAAAATAATCCACAAGAAGAATCAAAGTCTTTAATTTTTTTTTTTAAATTACAGCCAAAAAACATCGGAAGGTTATTTTTGCGCCACCTTGCATTCAATCCGACGAGATAAATACTCTCGGTCGGCTAAAAATTCTAAAATTCTTGGGCTCTCCATGAGTTTAGTATTTAAACTTTGTAACATACTTAGAGATGTTCGCCATTTACGCGATGTCGTCAAGACATTAGATCCATGGTAGGCACAAAGAGAACATAGAAATTATTAATGTATTGTTGATTTTACAAATAAAGAGACTAGGTTAGGTTAGGTTAGGCAGGATGCAGACTATAAGGTCCACCTCACTTGGGTCCATAAAGAGGTCCCTTTGTAATTCCTGCAAGGATAGAGAAAATTAAATTCTTAAAACTACCGAGTGTAAGAGGCTCAGTTAGAGCCAGCCAGATGCACCGATAAAAGAGCCTATTTTACGAATATTGATGTTCGAGATCTCTGACAGATCGTGCAGAAATGGGAATCCTAGATGGAGGGTTCTAAGTTCAGCAAGTGCTGGGCAGTGACAGAGGAAGTGGGATATTGTTTCTTCCTCCTCTGCATTGTGACAACTTCTGCAGTAGTCATTGCTTTGAAGATTAAGTCTTCTAGCATGTATACCTATAAGACAGTGTCCTGTGAGTACTGAAATAAGGGTACGAAGTCTATGGCGCGAAAAGCTGACCAGGATTGCAGAGCGCTTACTATCATAAGTTGGCCATGTAAGTCTGGAGATCGTACAGGTACTTTCTGTGGACCAGTTGGTCTGTGCGGACCTAAAAATAAACTGCTTTGTGAGCAATTTGCATGCAGAGAGCGGAATACCTATAAATTGATCATTGTTTTCATGACTAAGAAGAGCACCATCTTTTGCTAGGTTATCCGCTATGATGTTGCCTGGTACATTACTATGACTACGTACCCAGAAAAGTTCAATGTTGGAATGTCTCGCCATCTCATTTAGAGACGCCCGGCATTCACGGGTAAGAACGGATGTCGTGTAGACCGATGAAAGGGAATGAATGGCGGCAAGACTATCTGTACAGAAACGAATATCGTTAGGATATACTCGGTGGTACGTGAGCCACTTGCTCGCCCTATAAATAGCTGAAATTTCAGCTAGAAGAATGCTACATTGTTTTGGGAGCTTGAATTTCACTTTAGTCCCAAATGATGGGATAAAGAAGCCCCCACCCACACCACGTGACGATTTGGATCCATCCGAATAGATAACCAGGGTCTCTTCACTAAAAGCGTTATGGGCCCCTGAGATATCCACAGTGAAGGATTGCTCGAAAGCGGGTGAGGGAATACAGTAGTCTATATTATCAGGGAGATTAAGTTTATCCAGAATAGTGGTGTGGCCTAGAGACGAAGTAGACCATTCACCGGTGGTTTTTTACCTGATAGCTGAGTTGAGGGCTACTAATTGGGCCATTAGCTCAGCCGGAAGCCAATTAAGCATAGTAAAGAGTGCCTTTGAAGGAGTAGTCCTTAAAGCACCCGTAATCATGAGAGCAGCAGATCTAAGGATCTTAACAAAAAGTCCTCGCTGATTAACCTTGTTTAGGGCAGGCCACCAGACAAGAGCGCCGTACATGAGAATGGGTTTAGCAACCATTTCGAAGAGCCAGGCTGTATTAGAAGGTGATAGGCCCCACGTATTTCCTAGAGCTCTTCTGCACGAGTATAGTGCAATGGAAGCCTTAGACACCCTAGATTGGGTGTTTAAGTTCCAGGACAGCTTAGAGTCCAGGATCACACCTAAGTATTTGGCATGATCCGTGAGTACCAGTTCCGTTCCATCAAGCTTTGGAGGATTGAACTGGGGAATCTTGTATTTCCTAGAGAAAAGAACGATTTCCGTTTTGGCGGGGTTAACTCCCAGGCCATTGGAAACGCTCCATTCTGTAAGTGTGGCGAGAGCGACTTCGAGTGGCTGCGAGATAGTGTTTAGGTACTTGCCCGAAACTGCAATAGCGACATCATCTGCGTAAGCAATAGTTTTGAAGCGCAGAGAGTCCAATTCCATTAACAATTTGTTGATGGCAAGGTTCCAGAGCAGGGGAGATGCTACTTTATATACTGTATCTTTGCCCAAGGTAGATAAAATAATTCTGTAGGAAAGAAGTTTTCCAATAAAAGAGATGATAGAGTTATCAACTCCTATATCCGCCATTGCCGAAATAATCGATGTGGGCTTAATATTATTAAAGGCTCCCTCTATATCTAGAAAGGCGACTAGTGAAAATTCGCCGAACTCAAGTGATTTTTCTAAGGAACTAACAAGTGAGTGGAGTTCTGTTTCAACAGACTTACCTTTATTGTAGGCGTGCTGTGATTTAGAGAGAAAGCGTGGATTGATTGATGATCGTAAGTGAACATCAATAATGCGTTCTAAAGTTTTAAGAAGGAAGGAGCTGAGACTGATTGGTCTGAAGTCCTTCGATTTTGTGTGGCTAGCTTAACCCGCTTTGGGGATGAATACTACCTCACATCTGGTCCAGGATTCCGGTATATATGAGAATTTAAGACAGCTCATAAAAATCCTGATGAGCCAGGGAGTTATAGTCTCAATAAAGAGACTAAGAACAAATAAATATTTTCTTGCACTCTTTTGTTGCGACAAGAACCTCATTCATTGGCTGTTATCATACAAATGAGTATTTCTCGTATTTTAGTTTGTTTTTTCTTTATGGTTCGCTGTTGTGTATGTGAAAATGACGATTGCTGCTCGGCCCCTTGGGGCTAACTTGCCTATCATGGCAGTAAATAGAGATTTTATGGCGGTTTTATGCGAATACACAAACGATATATTAGACCTTTAGTCGCTCTGTATACTGCAAAGTTTAGAAAGCTAAAAATAAGAGTAGAGATATGGAATAGAGTCTAATTTTATATTTTGTGTCTATATTAAAAGTGTAATATCTTCCACTTTTACCCCTAAGCTACACTTTTACAGTAAACAATTCATTTTTAATTTCACACCACCATAGAGGGAAAGGGTATTATAAATTTATGCCTATATCTGAAATATTTTTTGAAAAATTTTAAAATCTTATCAGATTTATTGAGTGTATTTTCTACATTTCAAATATTTATTCGATGTTATTTATTTAATGAATTATGAAGCCTATTAAACAATTATGATATAAATACGTTTTAAATTTAAAACAAATTCTCATATTTAAATATGTTCATATCTCCCAATTCAAATATTTCCTTCCCTGTTTATTTATGTTTTATGTGTTAGATTTGTTAGCAAAATGTTTGTGTTAGTGGTTATGTGGCGTCTAATGTATTGTGTTGATTTTGTGGTCTTTTCAATGAATACAAAAGGAGTTCCAAACATAAGAAAAACAAAACAACAAAAAATGCTTTCTTTAGAAGGCAGACATGTAGGCGGTTTTTAAGATTCAATATATTAAAGTACCTACTCTTAAGTATGTACATGAGTACTATATATTCAATTGGTAACAACTAACAATTGTTGATCTCAAGAAAACAGATATTGTTACAAACAAAGAAACGCACTATAAATTTTTCCTACTTTTTTTCCTAAAATTTATTTATTTTGTTTATTTTCTTTGTAAGAAAGTAAATATGCGGTTTTTTTTAACCTTTGAAGTGGCGCTTAACTTTTTTCACATTTTCCCAAGTTTCCGAAGACATCAAGCAATAGGCTTTGGGGCCAGACATGAAATGTACTATGAGATCATAAAACAAATTAGAAACTTAAAGAAAGAAATCTTAAGTAAATATTGAATTGGAGTTGAATGCGAATGTAACAAAAATTGTGTACATGGGGAAATAAGTGGTACTTTAATCAATAAGATATAATTTTTTATGGGTATAAACAAGATTTACAGTATCAGAGAAAAGTGGGCGAGAAATTAAATTTTAAAAATAGGGTAGAAGGAATTTTTTTTAAATTGGACTTTTTATTCGATAAATTTTGCATAGAAAATTTTCTATTCGATTAATTTCCTATAGAAAATTTTGTATTTGAAATTTTTTTGAAGAAAATTTTCTATTGGTTTTAATTTCTAAAAAAAGATTTCTATTTGGTAAATTACCTAAAGAAAATTTAATATTCGCTTAATTGAAATATTAATCGAATGAAAAATTTTCTTTAGAAAATTTTTCGAATCAAAAATTTTTGATAGAAAATTATTTGAATGAAAAATTTTCTATAGAAAATTATTCGAATAAAAAATGTTCTATACAAAATTATTAGATAAAAAATTTTTTATAGAAAATTATTCGAATGAAAAATTTTCTATAGAAAATTATTCGAATGAAAAATTTTCTATACAAAATTATTCGAATGAAAAATTTTCTATAAAAAATTATTCGAATGAAAAATTTTCTATAGAAAATTATTCGTATGAAAAATTCTCTATGGAAAATTTTCGAATGAAAAATTTTCTACAGAAAATTATTCGAATGAAAAATTTTCTATAGAAAATTATTAGAATGAAAAATTTTCTATAGAAAATTATTCGAATGAAAAATTTTCTATAGAAAATTATTCGAATGAAAAATTTTCTATAGAAAATTATTCGAATGAAAAATTTTCTATAGAAAATTATTCGAATGAAAAATTTTCTATAGAAAATTATTCGAATGAAAAATTTTCTATAGAAAATTATTGGAATGAAAAATTTTCTATAGAAAATTATTCGAATGAAAAATTTTCCAAAGAAAATTATTCGAATGAAAAATTTTCTATAGAAAATTAATCGAGTGAAAAATTTTCTGTAGAAAATTAATCGAGTGAAAAATTTTCTAAAGAAAATTATTCGAAATTTTCTATAGAAAATTATTCGAATGAAAAGTTTTCTATAGAAAATTATTCAAATGAAAAATTTTCTATAGAAAATTATTCGAATGAAAAATTTTCTATAGAAAATTATTCGAATGCAAAATTGTCTACAGAAAATTATTCGAATAAAAAATTTTCTATAGAAAATCTTCGAATAAAAAATTTTCTATAGAAAATATCGAATGAAAAATTTTCTATAGAAAATCTTCGAATGAAAAATTTTCTATAGAAAATTATTCGAATGAAAAATTTTCTATAGAAAATTATTCGAATGAAAAGTGTTCTATAGAAAATTATTCGAAATTGATAAAAAATTATTCGAATGAAAAATTTTCTATAGAAAATTATTCGAATGAAAAATTTTCTATAGAAAATTATTCGTATGAAAAATTCTCTATGGAAAATTTTCGAATGAAAAATTTTCTATAGAAAATTATTCAAATGAATAATTTTCTATAGAAAATTATTCGAATGAAAAATTTTCTATAGAAAATTATTCGAATGAAAAATTTTCTATCGAAAATTATTCGAATGAAAAATTTTCTATAGAAAATTATTCAAATGAATAATTTTCTATAGAAAATTATTCGAATGAAAAATTTTCTATAGAAAATTATTCGAATGAAAAATGTTCTATAGAAAATTATTCGAATGAAAAATTTTCTATAGAAAATTATTCGAATGAAAAATTTTCTATAGAAAATTATTCGAATGAAAAATTTTCTATAGAAAATTATTCGAATGAAAAATGTTCTATAGAAAATTATTCGAATGAAAAATTTTCTATAGAAAATTATTCGAATGAAAAATTTTCTATAGAAAATTATTCGAATAAAAATTTTCTATAGAAAATTATCTAAATGAAAAATTTTCTAAAAAAAAAAATTTCTATAGAAAGTTATTCGAGTACAAAATTTTCTATAGAAAGTTATATGAGTACAAAATTTTCTAAAGAAAATTATTCAAATTAAAAATTTTCTATAGAAAATTATTCGAATGAAAAATTTTCTAAAGAAAATTATTCGAATGAAAAATTTTTTATAGAAAATTAATCGAGTGAAAAATTTTCTATAGAAAATTATTCGAATAAAAAAGTTTCTAAAGAAAATTATTCGAATGAAAATCTTTCTTGGAAAATTAATCGAGTGAAAAATTTTCTATAGAAAATTATTCGAATGAAAAATTTTCTATAGAAAACTATTCGAATGAAAAATTTTCTATAGGAAATTATTCGAATGAAAAATTTTCTATAGGAAATTATTCGAATGAAAAATTTTCTATAGAAAATTATTCGAATGAAAAATTTTCTATAGAAAATTATTCGAATGAAAAATTTTCTATAGAAAATTATTCGAATGAAAAATTTTCTATAGAAAATTATTCGAATGAAAAATTTTCTATAGAAAATTATTCGAATGAAAAATTTTCTATAGAAAATTATTCGAATGAAAAATTTTCTATAGAAAATTATTCGAATGAAAAATTTTCTATAGAAAATTATTCGAATGAAAAATTTTCTATAGAAAATTATTCGAATGAAAAATTTTCTATAGAAAATTATTCGAATAAAAATTTTCTATAGAAAATTATTCAAGTGAAAAATTTTCTGTAGAAAATTATTCGAATGAAAAATTTTCTATAGAAAATTATTCGAATGAAAAATTTTCTATAGAAAATTATTCGAATGAAAAATTTTCTATAGAAAATTATTCGAATGAAAAATTTTCTATAGAAAATTATTCGAATGAAAAATTTTCTATCGAAAATTATTCGAATGAAAAATTTTCTATAGAAAATTATTCGAATGAAAAATTTTCTATAGAAAATTATTTGAATGAAAAATTTTCTATAGAAAATTATTCAAGTGAAAAATTTTCTAATAAAAATAATAGGAATGAAAAAATTTTCTATAGAAATTTGAGTAAAAAATTTTCTATAGAAAATTATTGGAATGAAAAATTTTCTATAGAAAATTATAAGAAAGAGGAAAGAAAAAAAATCCCTAAAGAAAATTTAATATTCGCTTAATTGAAATAATCAACATTTGCCCTTCACTGTTAACAGCAACTAACCATAGACAGACGGTTTTTTTAGGATTTAGTTTTCTTTTTTTTCTGTTTCATATGGTTCAAAAGTACTTATTCCACTTTATATAGTAAATCGTGTTGATTTAGTGTTTTTTACTCGCTCTTATTTGTTTTTTTTTCTTATTCTTTTTTTTTTTTGTATAAATAAATAAAATAAAAAAAAACGGGGCAACAAATTTTGTTTTACAATTACAAAAGAAATCAAATTGTCATGTTTTATTGTTACACAAAAAATTAACACGGCCACTTGAAAAATTTGTTAAAATATCGTGTGTGGACCACGAATAATCGTATAAGGAAATTGTAAGTGGGACCACCTAAGAAGTAGATTTTTCTTTTTTTTTTTGAGTAATGAAATTTTACTCGAATTTTTAGTTAATTAAAATTTTCTGTTTGAAAATTTTCTATACGAATAATTTTTTATTCGAATATTTTTTTAATGTAAATTTGTAACTCGAATAATGTTTTATAGAAAAATTTTAATTCGAATAATTTTCTATAGAAAATAATCCATTCGAATTATTTTCTATAGAAAATTTGCCATTCGAATAATTTTCTATAGCAAAATTCGAAAAATTTTCTAAAGAAAATTTTCCATCGAAAATTTTTATTTCTATAGAAAATTTTTCATTCGATTAATTTTCTTTAGAAACTAATTATCGAATAATGTGTACAAAAAATTTTTTATCGAATAATTTTCTATAGAAAATTTTTTGTTCGAATAATTTTTATAGAAAATTTTTTATTTTAATAAATTTTTAACGAAAATTTTTCATACGAATAATTTTGTATAGAAAATTTTTCATTCGTATAATTTTCTATAACAAATTTTTCATTCGAATAATTTTCTATAGAAAATTTGTCATTCGAATAATTTTCTATAGATAATTTTTTATTCAAAAAATTTTGTATAGAAAATTTTTCATTCGAATAATTTTCTACAGAAAATTTTTCATTCGAATAATTTTCTATAGAAAATTTTTACTAGTAAATTTTCACTATTTTATTCGAATAATTTTCTATAGAAATTTTTTTTGTTGAAATAACTTTAAGTATAAATTTTTCTTTGAAATAATTTTCTATAGATTTTTTTTTATTCTAAAATAAAATCATTCGAATAATTATCTAATTTTTTTTTTAATAATTTTCTATAGAAACGTTTTCATCAGAATAAATTTCTAAAGAAAATTTTTTATTTGAATAACTTTCTATAGAAATTTTTTCTTTCCTATAATTTTCTAGAGAAATTTTTTATTCGAATAATTTTCTATAGAAAATGTTTCATTCGAATAATTTTCTATAGAAAATTTTTCATCCGAATAAGTCGCTGTAGAACATTTTTCATTCGAATAATTTTCTATAGAAAATATTTCACTCTAATAATTTTCTATAGAAAATTTTTCACTCAAATGATTTTCAGTAGCAAATTTTTCATTCCAATAATTTTCTATAGAAAATTTTTTATTCGAATAATTTTTCATAGAACATTTTCATTCGAATAATTTTCTTAAGAAACTTTTTTATTCGAATAATTTTCTGTAGAATTTTTTTTTAAATAACTTTCAATGAAAAATTATTGAAATGAAAAAAATTTTTACAGAAAATTATTGAGAAGGAAAAATTTCGGCAGAAAATTATTCAAATATAAAATTTTCTACAGAAATTTATACTTATGGTGAAGTTTCTATAGAAAATTGTTATAAAAAAAATATAGATAAAATTTCAATAGAAAATTATTTGAGCGAAAAAATTTCTATTGAAAGTTTTTTTTTTAATTTCTGCAGAAAATTATTCGAATAAAAAATTTTCTTTAAAAAATTATTCGAATGAAAAATTTTCTATAAAAAATTATTCGAATGAAAAATTTTCTATTAAAAATTTTTGGAATGAAAAATTTTTTATAGAAAATTATTAGAATGAAAAATTTTCTTTAAAAAATTATTCAAATTAAAAATTTTCTATAAAAAAATATTCGAATAAAAAATTTTCTTTAAAAAATTATTCGAATGAAAAATTTTATATATAAAATTAT
Source organism: Stomorhina lunata (assembly GCA_933228675.1). Lineage (NCBI taxonomy): Eukaryota > Metazoa > Arthropoda > Insecta > Diptera > Rhiniidae > Stomorhina > Stomorhina lunata. The sequence continues at coordinate 38,344,369 of OW121744.1, forward strand.
TCGAATATAAAATTTTCTGTAGAAAATTATTCGAATGAAAATTTTTCTAAAGAAAATTATTCGATTAAAAAATTTTCTATAGAAAATTAGTAGAATGAAAAATTTCTATTCGATTAACATAAGAGTGTCTCTTTTTCATATTAAACTTTCTTTGAATTTTTGCCAAATTCGTATCCCCAAAAATAATTGTTAAATTGATCGTTATCTTATGTTTCTACTTTATCTCTTTATCTTGCATAAAAAGAAGAAAAATAATTAAAGTAAAATAAATTGTAATATCTTTTTCAATTTTAAATTACAGGTATTTTGCAATCGTGTGCCAATGAAGGTGAAGAAGTTCAAATTGCCATAAAAAATTCCAAATGCTTCAAATGTGCCTGTGAGGTAAATATGTGACTTTAATATCAAAATTTATAAAAAAAAAAAAAAACAAAAATTATAACAATTAAAAAATTCATACTTAAACGACCAAAACGACAACAATTGTTGTTGTTCTGTTCTTTATAAATTTTTTTGTAATTTTATTTTTAAAAAATAATTTATGCATTTTGCTGTAAAATGTTATTTTGAAATTTTATACCGGAAATGTAAACATATATGGCGCTAGAGTGATTCTACATATAAAAATGAGAAAAAATTTATAGTATAAAAATTATATAGGAGGAATGTTTTAAAAAAGGAATGACAATTTTTTTTTTGTTAATATTAAGATTAAGGCAGTGCTTACAAGTCGAGGAAAATTTTTCAATGTTTATTAGCAAACTAGAAAAAAATGTTTTAAGCTTATTTTTATGAGGCTGTTGCTAATATTTTCTTGAAGTTTTTCTCCATTTTCCTTTATAAATGCATTTTTATACGTGTTTCATTGAAAACACATTTTCTGTTTTTTTTTCCGAAAATTTTGGCACTCAAACGACTTTTAACTGCTTGACCTGGCCGTTTGCCATTTGAGATGTTGTCACAACATTTCTAGCCTCACGCTTTGCAGAGGCTGTTGAGAGGGCAAAAGGTTTAAGTTGTTTTTGAAATTAAATGAATATTTTTTAAATAAAATCAATATTTCTTATTTTGTTGGATATTTGTTGATTGCTAAGGAAGAGATTAAAAGAAAATTAAAAAAAAAAATATTTAAAGGCCTGTTCAATTTTTAAGGTGGAGTAGAATAAAGTATTTAAATAAAAAAATTAAAATTTTCTAAAAGAACTATTTTCTTTAGTAAAAATAATAATTTCCTATCGAAAATTTTTCTATAAGAATATTTTTCTATAAGAAAAATTTTCTATAAGAAAAATTTTCCATAAAGATTTTCTGTAGAGAATTTTCTATAAGAATAATTTTCTATAGAAATTTTTTTTTCGAATAATTTTCTATGAAAAATTTTATATTCGAACAATTTTCTATAAAACATTTTTCATTCGAATAATTTTCCATAGAGAATTTTTCTTTCGAATAATTTTGTATACAAAATTTTTCATTCGAATAATTTTCTATAGAAAATTTTTCATTCGAATAATATTCCACAGAAAATTTTTCATTCGAAAAATTTTTTATAGAAAAGTTTTAATTCGAATAATTTTGTACAGAAAATTTTTCATTCGAATAATTTTCTATAGAAAATTTTTTATTACAATAATTTTCTATGGAAAATTTTTCATTCGAATAATTTTCTATAAAAAATGTTTCATTCGAATAATTTTCCAAAAAAAATTTTTCACTCGAAAAATTTTTTATAGAAAATTTTTTATTCGAAAGATTTTCTATAGAAAATTTTTCATTCGAATAATTTTCTCCAGAAAAGTTTTCATTCGAATCATTTTCTATAGAAAATTTTTCATTCGAATCATTTTCTATTAAAAATTTTTGATTCGAATAATTTTCTCTAAAAAATTTTTCATTCGATTAATTTTCTATAGGAAATTTTTCATTTGTATAATTTTCTGTAGACAATTTTTCATTCGAATAATTTTCTATAGAAAATTTTTCATTCGAATAACATTCTATAAAAAATTTTTCATTCGAATAATTTTATATAGACATTTTTTTTCGAATAATTTTCTATAGAAAATTTTTCATTCGAATAATTATCTATAGAAAATTTTTCATTCGAATAATTTTCTATAGAAAATTTTTCATTCGAATAATTTTCTTAAGAAAATTTTAATATTCCAAAAATTTTCAATACAAATTTTTTTATTCGAATAATTATCAAACAAAATTTTTTTAGTCGAATATTTTTTTTTTCAGAAAATTTTTCATTCGAATAATTTTCTACAGAAAATTTTTCATTCGAATAATTTTCTATAAATTTTCCATAAAAAATTTTTCATTCGAAAAATTTTCTATAAAAAATTTTTCATTCGAATAATTTTCTATAAAAAATTTTTCATTCGAATAATTTTCTATAAAAAAAATTTTCATTCGAATAATTTTCTATAGAAAATTTTTTATTCGAAAGATTTTTTACAGAAAATTTTTTATTCGAATAATTTTCTACAGAAAAGTTTTCATTCGAATCATTTTCTATAGAAAATTGTTCATTCGAATCATTTTCTATAGAAAATTTTTGATTCGAATAATTTTCTTCAAAAAGAGGAGTATTTGATCCCTAATCTATTACATTTATTTATTAAGTTAACGTATAATTTTCTATAGAAATTTTTTTATTCGAATAATTTTCTTAAGAAAATTTTAATATTCCAAAAATTTTCAATACAAATTTTTTTATTCGAATAATTATCAAACAAAATTTTTTTAGTCGAATATTTTTTTTTTCAGAAAATTTTTCATTCGAATAATTTTCTATATAAAATTTTTCATTCCAATAATTTTCTATAGCAAATTTTTCATTCCAATAATTTTCCATAGAAAATTTTTTATTCGAAAATGCTCTATAAAAAATTTTTGATTCGAATAATTTTCTATAGAAAATTATTCACTAAAATAATAAAAAATTTTCATTCGAAAAATTTCCTATAGACAATTTTTCATTCGAATAATTTTGCAAAGAAAATTTTTCATTCGAATAATTTTCTGTAGAATTTTTTCAAATAATTTCTGTTGACAATTTTTTATTCCAATAATTTTCTATAGAAAATTTTTGTTCCAATAATTTTCTATAGAAAATTTTTTATTCGAATAATTTTCTAAAGAAAATGTATTACAAGAACTTTCTTTAAAAAAATTTCTAATCGAATATTTTTCTACAAAAAAATTTTCATTTGAATAATTTTTTAAAGAAAATTTTATTATTCCAATAATTTTCTATAAAAAATTTTTATTCGAAAAATTTTGTACAGAAAATTTTTCATTCGAATAATTTTCTATATAAAATTTTTCATTCCAATAATTTTCTCTAGCAAATTTTTTATTCGAATAATTTTCTATGGAAAGTTATTAAAATTATTGGAATGAAAAATTTTCTATAGAAAATTATTAGAATGAAAAATTTTCAATACAAAATTAATCGATTGAATAATTTTCAATACAAAATTAATCGATTGAATAATGATCTGTAGAAAACTGTTGGAATAAAAAATTTTCTATAGAAAATTATTGGAATGACAAATTTTCTATAGGAAATTATACGAATGACAAATTTTCTATAGAAAATTATTTGAATTAAAAATTTTCTGTAGAAAATTATTCGATTGAAAAATTTTCTATAGAAAATTATTCGAATGAAAAATTTTCTTTCCAAAATTATTCGAATGAAAAATTTTCAATACAAAATTGAATAATGGTCGAATAATAAAATTATTCCAATAAAAAATTTTCTATAGAAAATTATTCGAATGACAAATATTCTATTGATAAGTTTTCTTTTGAAAAAAAAATAATTCGTTTATTTATTCGATTACAAAATTTTCAATAGAAAATTATTCGATTGATAAATATTCAATAGGAAATTATTACATTTATAAATTTTCTATAGAAAATTATTGGATTAAAAATTTTGTATACAAAGTTATTCGAATAAGAAAATTGTTCCAATAAAAAATTTTCTATAGAAAATTATTCGAATGACAAATATTCGATTGATAAATTTTGTTTTGAAAAAAATTTCAATAGAAAGTTTTTAATTTGTTTATTTATTCGATTGATAAATTTTGTAAAGAAAATTATTCGACTGATAAATTTTCGATAGAAAATTATTCGATTAAAAAATTTTCTATAGAAATTTATTCGATTAAAAAATTTTCTATAGAAAATTATTCGATTAAAAAATTTTCTATAGAAAATTATTCGAATAAAAATTTTTTTATAGAAAATTAGTCGAATGGAAAATTTTGCAAAAGAAAATTATTTAAATGAAAAATTAGGTATAAAAAATTTTTTATAGAAAATTGAAATTTTCTATAGAAAATTATTCGAATGAAAATTTTTCTATAGAAAATTATTAAAATTAATTTCATTTAGTTTATAATGCTCCTTGAGTATATGTATGTATTTTGTGCCAATAAATTCTCTTAAACTATTCTAAAATATGTTAACATATAAAAATCTGCCCTTTCTCCCTTTGATTTTTGGAACTTGGCAAAGTTTCCCAGCCCTAACTCAATGGTCAGTTGATGTTAAAATTTGTTTGGTTTTTGCTTTAAGTCCAACTAAAAGTTTGACCAAAGTTATTGACCTGTTTTATTTAAGTAGTCCACGAACAAAACTTAACTGATGAAATATTTTCATTTCTTCTTTTTTTTTTTTTTGTTGGAAAAACTTTTACAATCATCATTTGCTGCAAAAACTATAATAATTTTTGTTGAAATTTATTTTCTTTTATCAATTGTCTTTTTCTGTTTTTTTTTTATTCGAATATATTTTTACGCATTTTATTCAATTATAGGAGTATGTTGCATGCAGCTGCATGAAAGCAACATGAACAAATTGTTCATTTTATTTGCAACAAGAATAAGTTTAAGTCACAATCTCTTGTCATGTGAGGCGCCACTTAATGTCACTTAAGAAATTTCCTTCCCCAGTTTTAAAACGAAAGAAGGACTTTGGCCAAAGAGTATCATCTTTTAACGCCCATTTGGACTGAAAATGTTTATAGAGCTAAAGTCAACTGTCAACATCTCATAATTTGTTGTGTTGTTAACATTAGGATTATTGTAAATGTTCATGTGGTATTTTGACCATTTTAGATGCATCTTTTAAATGTTATTGTTTATGGCCTCATAAATATGAAAAAAATATCTTACATCCCTTCAAGAGAATATATGAAGACTTTATTTTAAAAGTGGAATAAGTCCACATTCCAAAAAAATTAAGTTATGTGATGGGGAAAAGTTCTGCAATTGTGGATCTTACAATGCGAAAAATAATTTACATTAAATTTAAAAAACCTACTAAAATATTGACAGTCAAACATTTTGCAGTTTTTCAAAAATTTACTTTTTATAGGAAATTTTTCAAAAATTTACTTTTTATAGGAAATTTTTCAAAAATTAACTTTTTATAGGAATTTTTTCAAAAATTTACTTTTTATAAAAAATTTTTCAAAAATTTACTTTTTATAGGAAATTTTTCAAAAATTTACTTTTTATAGGAAATTTTTCAAAAATTTACTTTCTTTATAGGAAATTTTTCAAAAATTTACTTTTTATAGGAAATTTTTCAAAAATTTACTTTTTATAGGAAATTTTTCAAAAATTTACTTTTTATAGGAAATTTTTCAAAAATTTACTTTTTATAGGAAATTTTTCAAAAAATTACTTTTTATAGGAAATTTTTCAAAAATTTACTTTTTATAGGAAATTTTTCAAAAATTTACTTTTTATAGGAAATTTTTCAAAAATTTACTTTCTTTATAGAAAATTTTTCAAAAATTTACTTTTTATAGGAAATTTTTCAAAAATTTACTTTTTATAGGAAATTTTTCAAAAATTTACTTTCTTTATAGGAAATTTTTCAAAAATTTACTTTCTTTATAGGAAATTTTTCAAAAATTTACTTTCTTTATAGGAAATTTTTCAAAAATTTACTTTTTATAGGAAATTTTTCAAAAATTTACTTTTTATAGGAAATTTTTCAAAAAATTACTTTTTATAGGAAATTTTTCAAAAATTTACTTTTTATAGGAAATTTTTCAAAAATTTACTTTTTATAGGAATTTTTTCAAAAATTTACTTTTTATAGGAAATTTTTCAAAAATTTACTTTTTATAGGAAATTTTTCAAAAATTTACTTTTTATAGGAAATTTTTCAAAAATTTACTTTTTATAGGAAATTTTTCAAAAATTTACTTTTTATAGGAAATTTTTCAAAAATTTACTTTTTATAGGAAATTTTTCAAAAATTTACTTTTTATAGGAAATTTTTCAAAAATTTACTTTTTATAGGAAATTTTTCAAAAATTTACTTTTTATAGGAAATTTTTCAAAAATTTACTTTTTATAGGAAATTTTTCAAAAATTTACTTTTTATAGGAAATTTTTCAAAAATTTACTTTTTATAGGAAATTTTTCAAAAATTTACTTTTTATAGGAAATTTTTCAAAAATTAACTTTTTATAGGAATTTTTTCAAAAATTTACTTTTTATAGGAAATTTTTCAAAAATTTACTTTTTATAGGAAATTTTTCAAAAATTTACTTTTTATAGGAAATTTTTCAAAAATTTACTTTCTTTATAGGAAATTTTTCAAAAATTTACTTTTTATAGGAAATTTTTCAAAAATTTACTTTTTATAGGAAATTTTTCAAAAATTTAATTTTTATAGGAAATTTTTCAAAAATTTACTTTTTATAGGAAATTTTTCAAAAATTTACTTTTTATAGGAAATTTTTCAAAAATTTACTTTTTATAGGAAATTTTTCAAAAATTTACTTTTTATAGGAAATTTTTCAAAAATTTACTTTTTATAGGAAATTTTTCAAAAATTTACTTTTTATAGGAAATTTTTCAAAAATTTACTTTTTATAGGAAATTTTTCAAAAATTTACTTTTTATAGGAAATTTTTCAAAAATTTACTTTTTATAGGAAATTTTTCAAAAATTTACTTTTAATAGGAAATTTTTTAAAAATTTACTTTTTATAAGAAATTTTTCAAAAATTTACTTTTTATAGGAAATTTTTCAAAAATTTACTTTTTATAGGAAATTTTTCAAAAATTTACTTTTTATAGGAAAATTTTTCAAAAATTTACTTTTTATAGGAAAATTTTCAAAAATTTACTTTTTATAGGAAATTTTTCAAAAATTTACTTTTAATAGGAAATTTTTCAAAAATTTACTTTTTATAGGAAATTTTTCAAAAATTTACTTTTAATAGGAAATTTTTTAAAAATTTACTTTTTATAAGAAATTTTTCAAAAATTTACTTTTTATAGGAAATTTTTCAAAAATTTACTTTTTATAGGAAATTTTTCAAAAATTTACTTTTAATAGGAAAATTTTTCAAAAATTTACTTTTTATAGGAAAATTTTCAAAAATTTACTTTTTATAGGAAATTTTTCAAAAATTTACTTTTTATAGGAAATTTTTCAAAAATTTACTTTTTATAGGAAATTTTTCGAAAATTGACTAATTAAAGGAAATTTTTCGAAAATTGTCTATTTATAGGAAATTTTTCGAAAATTGTCTATTTATAGGAAATTTTTCGAAAATTGTCTATTTATAGGAAATTTTTCGAAAATTGTCTATTTATAGGAAATTTTTCGAAAATTGACTATTTAAAGGAATTTTTTCGAAAATTAACTATTTAAAGGATATTTTTTGAAAATTAACAATTTGATGAAATTTTTCAAAAATTTACTATTTATAGAAAATTGTTCGAAAATTGACTATTTATAGGAAATTTTTCGAAAATTGACTAGTTATAGGAAATTTTTCGAAAATTTACTATTTATAGGAAATTTTTCGAAAATTGTCTATTTATAGGAAATTTTTCGAAAATTGTCTATTTATAGGAAATTTTTCGAAAATTGACTATTTATAGGAAATTTTTCAAAAATTTACTTTTTATAGGAAATTTTTCGAAAATTGACTATTTATAGGAAATTTTTCGAAAATTTACTATTTATAGGAAATTTTTCAAAAATTTACTTTTAATAGGAAGTTTTTCAAAAATTTACTTTTTATAGGAAATTTTTCGAAAATTGACTATTTATAGGAAATTTTTCGAAAATTGACTATTTATAGGAAATTTTTCGATAATTGACTATTTATAGGAAATTTCTCGAAAATTGACTATTTATAGGAAATTTTTCGAAAATTGACTATTTATAGGAAATTTTTCGAAAATTGACTATTTATAGGAAATTTTTCGAAAATTGTCTATTTATAGGAAATTTTTCGAAAATTGACTATTTATATGAAATTTTTCAAAAATTTACTTTTAATAGGAAGTTTTTCAAAAATTTACTTTTTATAGGAAATTTTTCGAAAATTTACTTTTCATAGGAAATTTTTAAAAAATTTACTTTTTATAGGAAATTTTTCAAAAATTTACTTTTTCTAGGAAATTTTTCAAAAATTTACTTTTTCTAGGAAATTTTTCAAAAATTTACTTTTCATAGGAAATTTTTAAAAAATTTACTTTTTATAGGAAATTTTTCTAAAATTGACTTTTTATAGGAAATTTTTCTAAAATTGAATTTTTATAGGAAATTCTTCGAAAATTGACTATTTATAGTAAATTTTTCGAAAATTTACTTTTTATAGGAAATTTTTCAAAAAATTTACTTTTTATATGAAATTTTTCGAAAATTGACTATTTATAGGAAATTTTTCGAAAATTGACTGTTTATAGGAAATTATTCAAAAATTTACTTTTTATAGGAAATTTTTCGAAAATTCACTTTTTTTAGGAAATTTCACTTTTTTAGGAAAATTCACTTTTTTAGGAAATTCACTTTTTTTAGGAAATATTTCGAAAATTAACTATTTATAGGAAATTTTTCTAAAATTGACTATTTATAGGAATTTTTTTTGAAAACTGACTATTTATATATAAGTCCATTCCACCTGCATTGATTTTTTAAAATCTCAACTAAAATAACAGAAAATTCTATAAAAATATACACAATAACAGAAAAAACACTTAAAGAAAACATTATAGTCGATTAAGTCCGACTATTTTATATACTTCATCACTGACATCAATTGTCTTTAATTACATTTTAAATGAATTAAATAAAACCAATGAATTTAATTCTAAAAAAATCCAAATAAATCCCAGTTAACGACAGAAAAATTACAAAAAATATAAATAATTAAAACGGCAGACTCAAAAAACCAAATCAGCAAAAGGTTCAATTCACTTTAAAATAATTGATCAAATACAAATAAAAAACCACAAGAAATTCCCCTTAAAATTTCAACAAAAATTTTTCAATAAAATAAAATCTCTTGCTAATAACAAAAACAATATTTTAATTATAAAAATAAGGTGGCGCCAACACATTTTTCTTCTTTTTTTTAATTTTTGGTTACGCCCACTTAAATTTAAGCCACGATCAAAGATATAGACGTCTGCGAAAAAACAGCTTAAACCAACAATAACAACAATTCTAAATTCGAGTCAAAGTCAATAAGAGACGTACAAGGTTTTGTTGTAAAAAAATATGGTTTAATTTTTTGAGAGAGGAGCAATGAGTCTAAGTGAGAGAGGGGGCTTTTTAAAGACTTGATCACTAAATCGTATTTAAATGATCATTGATCAATGATCATTGAAACCACGAATTTAAAGAGTTTGAGTTTTGGCATGAAAATTTTGTAAAAATTGACAAGTGATCATCGAAATATTTTGAAAACTAGGGAAAATTAGGCACACACGATCATTGTTTTAGATAAGAAGACTTAAAGCAAATTGACAAGTGATCGTCAAATGATTTCGAAATCTGAACAAAATCTTAGACAAACCATAATTTAATATCAAGATTTAATTTCCAAAAATGCGAAATCAGGTTAAGGGCCATTAAGTTTGACAAAACTTAAAAGATGATCGCTAATAGCTCTAAACTCTGAGTGAAATTTAGCACTCGCATTCTATTCTAAACAACTTTATTACAAAGGAAGAAGTGAGTCTTAAAATGGAGAAGGGGATTTCAAATACATGATCATTTAAGCGTTAAATCATGAACATTTTATTAAGCAAGTTACTAAGTGCTATGTCGGCCATGTCCGACCATGTGATACCCCCTATCACTGAGGTCAAATGTCTCTCCTTTTACTGTCTGTCTAAAATTTCCTATAAAAATTAAATTTTTGAAAAATTTCCTATAAGAAGTAAATTTTTGAAAAATTTCCTATAAAAATTAAATTTTTAAAAAAATTTCCTATAAAAATTAAATTTTTAAAAAAATTTCCTATAAAAAGTAAATTTTTGAAAAATTTCCTATAAAAAGTAAATTTTTGAAAAATTTCCTATAAAACGTAAATTTTTGAAAAATTTACTACAAAAAGTAAATTTTTGAAAAATTTCCTATAAAAAGTAAATTTTTGAAAAATTTTCTATGAAAAGTAAATTTTTGAAAAATATCCTATAAAAAGTATATTTTTGAAAAATTTCCTATAAAAAGTAAATTTTTGAAAAATTTCCCACAGAAAATAAATTTTTGAAAGATATCCTATAAAAAGTAAATTTTTGAAAAATTTCCTATAAAAAGTAAATTTTTGAAAAATTTCCTATAAAAAGTAAATTTTTTAAAAATTTTCTATAAAAAGTAAATTTTTGACAAATTTCCTATAAGAAGTAAATTTTTGAAAAATTTCGCATAAAAAGTAAATTTTTGAAAATTTCCTATAAAAAGTAAATTTTTGAAAAATTTCCTATAAAAAGTAAATTTTTGAAAATTTCCTATAAAAAGTAAATTTTTGAAAAATTTCCTATAAAAAGTAAATTTTTGAAAAATTTTCTATAAAAAGTAAATTTTTGAAAAATTTCCTTTAAATAACAAATTTTTGAAAAATTTCCTTTAAATAACAAATTTTTGAAAAATTTCCTTTAAAAAGTAAATTTTTAAAAAATTTCCTTTAAAAAGTAAATTTTTGAAAAATTTCCTATAAAAAGTAAATTTTTGAAAAATTTCCTATAAAAAGTAAATTTTTGAAAAATTTCTTGTAAAAAGTAAATTTTTGAAAAATTTCCTTTAAAAAGTAAATTTTTGAAAAATTTCCTTTAAAAAGTAAATTTTTGAAAAATTTCCTTTAAAAAGTAAATTTTTGAAAAATTTCCTTTAAAAAGTAAATTTTTGAAAAATTTCCTTCAAAAAGTAAATTTTTTAAAAATTTCCTATAAAAAGTAAATTTTTGAAAAATTTCTTGTAAAAAGTAAATTTTTGAAAAATTTCCTATAAAAAGTATATTTTTGAAAAATTTCCTATAAAAAGTAAATTTTTTAAAAATTTTCTATAAAAAGTAAATTTTTGAAAAATTTCCTTTAAAAAGTAAATTTTTGAAAAATTTCCTTTAAAAAGTAAATTTTTGAAAAATTTCCTATAAAAAGTAAATTTTTGAAAAATTTCTTGTAAAAAGTAAATTTTTGAAAAATTTTCTATGAAAAGTAAATTTTTGAAAAATATCCTATAAAAAGTATATTTTTGAAAAATTTCCTATAAAAAGTAAATTTTTGAAAAATTTCCTATAAAATGTAAATTTTTGAAAAATTTCCTATAAAATGTAAATTTTTGAAAAATTTCCTATAAAAAGTATATTTTTGAAAGATATCCTATAAAAAGTAAATTTTTGAAAAATTTCCTATAAAAAGTAAATTTTTGACAAATTTCCTATAAGAAGTAAATTTTTGAAAAATTTCGCATAAAAAGTAAATTTTTGAAAATTTCCTATAAAAAGTAAATTTTTGAAAAATTTCCTTTAAATAATAAATTTTTGAAAAATTTCCTATAAAAAGTAAATTTTTGAAAAATTTCCTATAAAAAGTAAATTTTTGAAAAATTTCCTATAAAAAGTAAATTTTTGAAAAATTTCCTATAAAAAGTAAATTTTTAAAAAATTTCCTATAAAAAGTAAATTTTTGAAAAATTTCCTATAAAAAGTAAATTTTTGAAAAATTTCCTATAAAAAGTAAATTTTTGAAAAATTTCCTATAAAAAGTATATTTTTGAAAAATTTCCTATAAAAAGTAAATTTTTGAAAAATTTCCCACAGAAAATAAATTTTTGAGAGATATCCTATAATAAGTAAATTTTTGAAAAATTTCCTACAAAAAGTAAATTTTTGAAAAATTTCCTATAAAAAGTAAATTTTTTAAAAATTTTCTATAAAAAGTAAATTTTTGACAAATTTCCTATAAGAAGTAAATTTTTGAAAAATTTCGCATAAAAAGTAAATTTTTGAAAATTTCCTATAAAAAGTAAATTTTTGAAAAATTTCCTATAAAAATAAATTTTTGAAAATTTCCTATAAAAAGTAAATTTTTGAAAAATTTCCTATAAAAAGTAAATTTTTGAAAAATTTCCTATAAAAAGTAAATTTTTGAAAAATTTTCTATAAAAAGTAAATTTTTGAAAAATTTCCTTTAAATAACAAATTTTTGAAAAATTTCCTTTAAAAAGTAAATTTTTAAAAAATTTCCTTTAAAAAGTAAATTTTTAAAAAATTTCCTTTAAAAAGTAAATTTTTGAAAAATTTCCTATAAAAAGTAAATTTTTGAAAAATTTCTTGTAAAAAGTAAATTTTTGAAAAACTTCCTTTAAAAAGTAAATTTTTGAAAAATTTCCTTTAAAAAGTAAATTTTTGAAAAATTTCCTTTAAAAAGTAAATTTTTTAAAAATTTCCTATAAAAAGTAAATTTTTGAAAAATTTCTTGTAAAAAGTAAATTTCTGAAAAATTTCCTATAAAAATTAAATTTTTAAAAATATTTCCTATAAAAATTAAATTTTTGAAAAATTTCCTATAAAAAGTAAATTTTTGAAAAATTTCCTATGAAAAGAAAATTTTTGAAAAATTTCCTAAAAAAATTAAATTTTTAAAAAAATTTCCTATAAAAAATTAAATTTTTAAAAAAATTTCCTATAAAAAGTAAATTTTTGAAAAATTTCCTATGAAAAGTAAATTTTTGAAAAATTTCCTAAAAAAATTAAATTTTTGAAAAATTTCCTATAAAAAGTAAATTTTTGAAAAATTTCCTATAAAAAGTAAATTTTTGAAAATTTCCTATAAAAAGTAAATTTTTGAAAAATTTCCTATAAAAAGTAAATTTTTGAAAAATTTCCTATAAAAAGTAAATTTTTGAAAAATTTTCTATAAAAAGTAAATTTTTGAAAAATTTCCTTTAAATAACAAATTTTTGAAAAATTTCCTTTAAAAAGTAAATTTTTAAAAAATTTCCTTTAAAAAAGTAAATTTTTAAAAAATTTCCTTTAAAAAGTAAATTTTTGAAAAATTTCCTATAAAAAGTAAATTTTTGAAAAATTTCTTGTAAAAAGTAAATTTTTGAAAAACTTCCTTTAAAAAGTAAATTTTTGAAAAACTTCCTTTAAAAAGTAAATTTTTGAAAAATTTCCTTTAAAAAGTAAATTTTTGAAAAATTTCCTTTAAAAAGTAAATTTTTTAAAAATTTCCTATAAAAAGTAAATTTTTGAAAAATTTCTTGTAAAAAGTAAATTTCTGAAAAATTTCCTATAAAAATTAAATTTTTAAAAATATTTCCTATAAAAATTAAATTTTTAAAAAAATTTCCTATAAAAAGTAAATTTTTGAAAAATTTCCTATGAAAAGAAAATTTTTGAAAAATTTCCTAAAAAAATTAAATTTTTGAAAAATTTTCTATAAAAAGTAAATTTTTTAAAAACTTCCTATAAAAAGTTAATTTTTGAAAAATTTCCTATAAAAAGTAAATTTTTGAAAAATATCCTATAAAAAGTAAATTTTTTAAAAATTTCCTATAAAAAGTAAATTTTTGAAAAATTTCTTGTAAAAAGTAAATTTTTGAAAAACTTCCTTTAAAAAGTAAATTTTTGAAAAATTTCCTTTAAAAAGTAAATTTTTGAAAAATTTCCTTTAAAAAGTAAATTTTTTAAAAATTTCCTATAAAAAGTAAATTTTTGAAAAATTTCTTGTAAAAAGTAAATTTCTGAAAAATTTCCTATAAAAATTAAATTTTTAAAAATATTTCCTATAAAAATTAAATTTTTAAAAAAATTTCCTATAAAAAGTAAATTTTTGAAAAATTTCCTATAAAAATTAAATTTTTAAAAAAATTTCCTATAAAAATTAAATTTTTAAAAAAATTTCCTATAAAAAGTAAATTTTTGAAAAATTTCCTATGAAAAGTAAATTTTTGAAAAATTTCCTAAAAAAATTAAATTTTTGAAAAATTTCCTATAAAAAGTAAATTTTTTAAAAACTTCCTATAAAAAGTAAATTTTTGAAAAATTTCCTATAAAAAGTAAATTTTTGAAAAATTTCCTATAAAAAGTAAATTTTTGAAAAATTTCCTATAAAAAGTAAATTTTTAAAAAAATTTCCTATAAAAAAGTAAATTTTTGAAAAATTTCCTATAAAAAGTAAATTTTTGAAAAATTTCCTATAAAAAGTAAATTTTTTAAAAATTGCCTATAAAAAGTAAATTTTTGAAAAATTTCCTATAAAAAGTGAATTTTTGAAAAATTTCCTATAAAAAGTAAATTTTTGAAAAATTTCCTATAAAAAGTAAATTTTTGAAAGATGTCCTATAAAAAGTAAATTTTTGAAAAATTTCCTTTAAATAATAAATTTTTAAAAAATTTCCTATAAAAAGTAAATTTTTGAAAAATTTCCTATAAAAAGTAAATTTTTGAAAAATTTCCTATAAAAAGTAAATTTTTGAAAAATTTCCTATAAAAAGTAAATTTTTGAAAAATTTCCTATAAAAAGTAAATTTTTGAAAAATTTCCTATAAAAAGTAAATTTTTGAAAAATTTCCTATAAAAAGTAAATTTTTGAAAAATTTCCTATAAAAAGTAAATTTTTGAAAAATTTTCTATAAAAAGTAAATTTTTGAAAAATTTCCTTTAAATAACAAATTTTTGAAAAATTTCCTATAAATAATAAATTTTTTAAAATTTTCTGTAAATAAAAAATTTTTGAAAATTTTCCTATAAAAAGTAAATTTTTGAAAAATTTCCTATAAAAAGTAAATTTTTTGAAAATTTCCTATGAAAAGTAAAGTTTTGAAAAATTTCCTATAAAAAGTAATTTGTCAATTTTTGCTTCTTAACTTCTAAACGTGTCATATCTTTTTTATGTTTCAATAATTTTCCTATATTAATTATACAAAAATACGTCTTATTATCTAAATATATCTTAAGAATT
Source organism: Stomorhina lunata (assembly GCA_933228675.1). NCBI lineage: Eukaryota > Metazoa > Arthropoda > Insecta > Diptera > Rhiniidae > Stomorhina > Stomorhina lunata. The sequence continues at coordinate 38,359,625 of OW121744.1, forward strand.
TTCTAACAGATTTAAACTCAATTCTAACTAATTTTGTAATTTATTACCTTTATGCCGTTGCTCTCTTAATAAAAAACCATAAATTCAAACTGTAATTGGTTTTAATACCGATAAATATTTAATTCCTAACTAACAAATATTTTTAAATTATTCATTACACTCTTATCATGATTTATGGGAATATTTCAAAATCAATTGACGATCATTTTAGCTAATTAATCTTTTTATTATTTCCTAAACACAAAACTCTCTTAAAAGCTCGCAAGATCTTTTTCCCTTACTCTCTAACTCTCTTTCTATCTGGCTTTGGTAAAAAAGATCAAAAAAATTTAAAATTGATCTTAGCTTTAATTTACTCTGAAGTATGAATTTATTCTCTAATCTTTAGATATTGCTTTTGGTGTTACGAAAGGGTTTTTAAAAAAGGGGGAGGGGATATGGGGAGGGCAAATTGTTTTTGTCTCTAGTTTTTTTGTGTTTCAACGCCCGAGGGCCGACTGACTGGCTGGCGACAGTTAAATAGACAAAACTCTGGTTTCTGTGGCCATCACTGCCGCTGGCTAAGATCAATACGACACAAAGTTTTCAAACTTTCAGCTGAATCTTTGCACACGCTTACCCAATACCAGCCAGCAGTAGCCGCTGCCTTAGTTTTTCTCAAAGCTATGATTGCGTTAGCTGATGCTTTTCAGCAATCACATGCTGCTGCCTTTGAAATTTAAGCTGGTATTTGGCAGTACCGCAGCACAATGGGGCGGAATAAGAACAATTTTAAAATAAATCTTCCGACTGTAATAAAAAGTCGCTTCAGATTTTATTCTTAATATTTTTCGTTTTTACCCATTGTGCAGCTGTACAGCTTAGAAACGTTTTAAACTCATGTATCAACTTTAGTTTTATCTTACATGCATGACGTTTTTTTCTCTGACTGATCTTGACTTTACAACATATTCTCCTGGTAACGGCTTCTAATGTTAACGCTCTTTTAGCGACAGATTATTAAGACGGCGTCATTATATTAGTCTGTGTTTCGTAGAGTCTAAACATGAAATAAGTTGATCTATTAAGTTTATCATATGGGAAGTTACACAACAATAGCTCTAACTATATTTTAATGAGTTATATCCAGGAGTAGGCAGCCCATACCACCAGTAGCCGATGAATTTTATGTAATTTTCGTAAATACCACGATCATCAATAAAACTCATGAAAATGAGTATTAAAATCATTCAGGTGAAATTTGGATGTTAACAGAAACAAATCAAAATCCAATTTATAGCAACAAAATACATGGATCGAGAGAACAAAGAAATATAATCTCGAACATTGTTGCCACGGCACTATTATTTTTGTAAATATTGGGAATACTTTTCAAAACAGAAAAAAATTCTAATATTAAACAATTTTAGATATTTTCGATCCAAACAATTTTTTATAGAAAAATTTTTAATAAAAATATTTTTCTTTAAAAAATTGTTCGATAAAAAAATAGATTTTATAGAAAATTTTTTGATAAAAATATTTGTCTGTAAATATTTTCTATAAAAATAATTTTATATCAAAAAATTTTCAAATCTTCCATAGAAAATTTTTTGATAAAAAATTTTCTACAGAAAAAATTTTGATAAAAAAATTTTCTATAGAAAAATTTTTGATAAAAAAATTGTCCATAGAAAAATTTTTGATAAAAAAATTTCCGATTTTGATAAAAAAATTTTTATAGAAAAAATTTTGTAAGAAAATTTTCAGCAGAAAAATTTTGTGAGAAAATATTCTATAGACAAATTTTTGATAAAAAAAATTTTCTATAGACAAATTTTTGATAAAAAAAATTTTCTATTGACAAATTTTTGATAAAAAAAAATTTTCTATAGGAAAATTTTTGATAAAAGAATTTTCTATAGAAAAATTTTTGATAAAAAAATTTTCTATAGAAAAATTTTTGATAAAAAAATTTTCTATAGAAAAATTTTTGACAAAAGAATTTTCTATAGAAAAATTTTTGATAAAAAAATTTTCTATAGAAAAATTTTTGATAGAAAAATTTTCTATAGAAAAATTTTTGATAAAAAAATTTTCTATGAAAAAATTTTTGTTAAAAAAATTTTCTATAGAAAAATTTTTGATAAAAGAATTTTCTATAGAAAAATTTTTGATAAAAAAATTTTCTATAGAAAAATTTTTGACAAAAGAATTTTCTATAGAAAAATTTTTGATAAAAAAATTTTCTATAGAAAAATTTTTGATAGAAAAATTTTCTATAGAAAAATTTTTGATAAAAAAATTTTCTATGAAAAAATTTTTGTTAAAAAAATTTTCTATAGAAAAATTTTTGATAGAAAAATTTTTGATAGAAAAATTTTCTATAGAAAAATTTTTGATAAAAAAATTTTCTATGAAAAAATTTTTGTTAAAAAAATTTTCTATAGAAAAATTTTTGATAAAAAAATTTTCTATAGAAAAATTTTTGATAAAAAAATTTTCTATAGAAAAATTTTTGATAAAAAAATTTTCTATAGAAAAATTTTTGATAAAAAAATTTTCTATAGAAAAATTTTTGACAAAAGAATTTTCTATAGAAAAATTTTTGATAAAAAAATTTTCTATAGAAAAATTTTTGATAGAAAAATTTTCTATAGAAAAATTTTTGATAAAAAAATTTTTTATGAAAAAATTTTTGTTACATAAATTTTCTATAGAAAAATTTTTGATAAAAAAATTTTGTATAGAAAAATTTTTGATAAAAAAATTTTGTATAGAAAAATTTTTGATAAAAAAATTTTCAATAGAAAAATTTTTGATAAAAAAAATTTTCTATAGACAAATTTTTGATAAAAAAAATTTTCTATAGAAAAATTTTTGATAGAAAAATTTTCTATAGAATAATTTTTGATAAAAAAATTTTCTATGAAAAAATTTTTGTTAAAAAAATTTTCTATAAAAAAATTTTTGATAAAAAAATTTTCTATAAAAAAATTTTTCTATAAAAAATTTTCTGATAAAAAAATTTTCTATAGAAAAATTTTTGATAAAAAAAATTTCTATAGAAAAATTTTTGATAAAAAAATTTTCTATAGAAAAATTTTTGATAAAAACAATTTTCTATAGAAAAATTTTTGATAAAAACAATTTTCTATAGAAAAATTTTTGATAAAAGAATTTTCTATAGAACAATTTTTGATAAAAAAATTTTCTATAGAAAAATTTTTGATAAAAAAAATTTTCTGTAGAAAAATTTTTGATAAAAAAATTTTTTATAGAAAAATTTTTGATAAAAAAATTTTCAATAGAAAAATTTTTGATAAAAAAAATTTTCAATAGAAAAATTTTTGATAAAAAAAATTTTTGTTAAAAAAATTTTCTATAGAAAAATTTTTAGTAAAAAAATTTTCTATAAAAAAATTTTTCTATAGAAAAATTTTTGATAAAAAAATTTTCTATAGAAAAATTTTTGATAAAAAAATTTTCTATAGAAAAATTTTTGATAAAAAAATTTTCTATAGAAAAATTTTTGATAAAAAAATTTTCTATAGAAAAATTTTTGATAAACAAATTTTCTATAGAAAAATTTTTGATAAACAAATTTTCTATAGAAAAATTTTTGATAAACAAATTTTCTATAGAAAAATTTTTGATAAAAGATTTTTCTATAGAAAATTTTTTGACAAAAATATTTAAAAAAAAAATGCAGTAGAAAACTTTTTGTTTTTTAAAACGTTAGAACCACACATTGAAAAAAATACCTATTTTAGTTAAAAGTATAAAAAATGCAACTCTGCCGACAATTTTTTTGTTCTGTTCTCTTTTCGTCGACCCGTGGTTATATCGTTATTCAGATGAAAACTAGGCATCGAAGACAAGACCATAAAATCTTAGCGATAAATATGTCATTTTCAGTACCTGTTGCCAAATCGCGGCATTCGATATCGATTGAAAACATAGACTTTTAAACAAATATTGTGTAAAATACCTTAGCTATTTAAAAAAAAAAAGTTTAATAAAATTGGAAATCTGAATATGTCCGTTTGTTTGTCAAAACATTTTGTTTTAATTAAATTTTTTTTTTACTATCAGAGAACTTTTGACGAATAAGTTAAAACGTAGTGAACCTTATGCACATGTGACATATTATTTAGATTATCCTAAAAGTATGCTATACAAAAGTTTCCTTAATATCTTACATTTCGGTCGATATCAAAAGCGATATGATATGATGTATTTACTTGTAGAGTGAATTATACCAGAGAATACTACTGAAAGCTAAAAGTGACTAAATATGATCCCTTCCGTGTATTAGTAATAACCTAAAAGTGACGCGGGCGGGGATTTGGAAATGACTGATGTAGTTAGGTAAACAGTTCCAAAAACCTGGAGTGAAACAGGTTTTACAGTCAAATCTAGGGTCAGACTTTGCTATTCCCAAGGTCACTAAAAAACTAACGAGTACTTAATCAAAAGCGAAAACTTTCCCTTAAACCTCCGATTTGTCATTTCTGTAATTCATGGCGAGACTAATATACGAGAGCAGGTCAATAAATGCGTGTCTTTTTATCCCTTCCGAGAAATATGGTTTTTTAAGTTTAAATAAATATGCATTTTGTGGTAGATAATTTCGTTGTGGTGTCAAATCACATTCCGCAGATTCATTTCTTTAAGTTCATGTACAAGAAATATTCACTTGGGGCCAAATCTAGAAAATTCAGCGGATTAGGTGCAATTCGTAGCCCAAGTCATGAACCACACTTTGATACACTTAAAAAATTTCGGGAAACGATCTAGCGTGGCTTACAGTCAAAAAATTCAGAAATATATCCAATTTATGGAGTTATACGCAAAAAACCGATTTTGACGAGGTTTGTTAACCTATCAACCCGTACCTCAGCCAGTTTATATCCGATTTTATTTTCTTTAACAGCAAATAAAAAAAGACAGATTGGACTTTATAATGGTTTATCATTTTTGATATATTTGTAAACCAAAAGTATTTTTTTTGTTCAGAAAATCTAAAAAAAAAAAAAAAAAATTTGTCCACTTTTTTGATTTTAGTTGCTTTTTATTTCTTATTCTTATTTAAAAGGTCATAAAACTTTATATCAATATAAAAAGAGAATTTAGTTCCTAATAAAACGTGATTTTAATTTTTTAAATCACACGAAAAATTGAAAAGTTTTTAGGCTTTTTATAAACCGACTAGGCCATGTACTAAGTACTACTACTAGAACAAAAAGCTTAAAAGACATGTCTACCTTCATTGTTCTAAAAACTTTTTTTTAACGACAAAGGCAGACCTAGTGAGTAAAGATAAATTGCGTATACTGAATTCAATGCTGCTAACCGTTTTTATATGTTAGCTCTAGTTTTCAAGATATAGCGTTATAAAAAAATGAAAGAGGTTGCGCAATAAATATTCGCGTAACTCGAAAACTGCTCATTTTCTTGAACTAAATACAAAAACCAAAATTCGGCAACAAAATTATCTTTTAGGAATACTAATTATTTTTAATCCGAGTAGTCGTTTTGGAAATACATTTTTTTTTGTTTGCAAAAAAAAAATATTTTTGAAAATGGAAATTTTTGTGATTTTTCAAAAAAAAATATTTTTTTCCAAAAGGACTGCATGGATTAAAAAAGTAATTAGTGTTCCTGAAAGATAATTTTGTTACCGAATATCGGTTTTTGTACTTAGTTCGAGAAAATAAACAGTTTTCGAGTTACGAGAATATTTATTGCGCAACCTCCTTCATTTTATAACCCTATATCTCGAAAACTAGAGCTAACCTAAAAAAACGGTTAGCACCATTGAACTCACCGTACACGAATTATCTTTACCCACTAGGTCTTCCTTTTGTAGTTTTTTTCAACTAGCACAGTGGTTTTTGGGGAATTTTAAAAACATACAGACTTGTTGACCCTTGTAGATTCAGAAGCGGTATGAAGCCAAGGGTCGTTTGGTCAAACTTATTGATAAACATATGTAAGTAAGACATGTCTAAGGAAATTGATAGATGTGTTGTCCGGCCACTGTACCTTAAGATCAAGGGCTTGGAGCATCTACAGGTCATACAAATGTAAGTAAAGGGTCGAATCCTTCTTCTGGTATTGTTCTATGATGCAAAGCCAACAATGCCTTATTCATGGTAATTATAGTAAAATAACATGGCTATTCAGATCAACATTAAAGAAATTATAATATCTTACTTAATTTTTTCAAGTTTTAAAATAACAAACTTTTGAACTAAGATCAGATCAACAATTTTCTTAGGGTACATCTCTTAATCGCATCAACTTAAAATCTCTTCAAATCGATAGCTTAAGTTTATTTCTCGCTGATTTGTATTAATAAATATTTATGGATTTTTTTTTTCTAATATTTTTTATACGTATGTTCATATGTAAATATTTGTGCACATAAGTTTCTAATGCGGCGCCAACTGTGCCAAATGATCATATTTAAAAATTTAATTTTTTTGTTGTCACTAGATTTTTGTGGTTTTCGGTTTATAACTTTTGAGCTGCTTAATTTTTACACTTGTCACTCAGAGAGAATGTATCACATGGTTATAAAAACTTTCTGAATAAATAACCCCAGAGTGTGTACGTCTGTATGTCTATACCTACTTTCGACCAAACATCTCTCGACCACTTGACTTTTTTCGTATAATTAAAAATCTTCAAACTAATACTTAATCTAATGATATTTACGAGTCTTAAACCATCATCCATCCATATAAAAAAATAAATAGATAAATATCAATATAATAAAAATAAAAATTCATCACCCGAAGTATTTTATAACCCGTTTGACGACCTTGAGTCGTAAAAATCAATTTCAAAAGTTTGAATACTCGATTTTGATTTGTTGTTTTTATTCAGAGTTATCGTCCGTCTGTCTCTCTGTCAGTCAGTCAGTCATTCAGTCATAGAAGTTTTAGTCTTGCTGTGTTTGAACGATATTTTCTATTAGTTAAGTATTTGTTGTCATATTTTTAACGGTTGGTTGGTTGTTTGTTAGTTGTCGTCTGATCCGACTGTTTTAGTTGACACAACTGACAGTTAGGCCAAGTCAATCGGTTGTTATTAGTTTTAAATCTGTTTAATTTAAATCTTTTCGTTTTTTGGATTTTTTGTTAAAAATTATGATTTTTAAGACATTTATATGTTGAGATTAACAAACATGGTTTCCGAAATGTAGGCATACAAAATTTGATACGATATTTGAAGTTAAAAAAACAAAACTATGACTAGACTAGACTAGATTAGACAAGACTAGACTAGACTAGACTAGACTAGACTAGACTAGACTAGACTAGACTAGACTAGACTAGACTAGACTAGACTAGACTAGACTAGACTAGACTAGACTAGACTAGACTAGACTAGACTAGACTAGACTAGACTAGACTAGACTAGACTAGACTAGACTAGACTAGACTAGACTAGACTAGACTAGACTAGACTAGACTAGACTAGACTAGACTAGACTAGACTAGACTAGACTAGACTAGACTAGACTAGACTAGACTAGACTAGACTAGACTAGACTAGACTAGACTAGACTAGACTAGACTAGACTAGACTAGACTAGACTAGACTAGACTAGACTAGACTAGACTAGACTAGACTAGACTAGACTAGACTAGACTAGACTAGACTAGACTAGACTAGACTAGACTAGACTAGACTAGACTAGACTAGACTAGACTAGACTAGACTAGACTAGACTAGACTAGACTAGACTAGACTAGACTAGACTAGACTAGACTAGACTAGACTAGACTAGACTAGACTAGACTAGACTAGACTAGACTAGACTAGACTAGACTAGACTAGACTAGACTAGACTAGACTAGACTAGACTAGACTAGACTAGACTAGACTAGACTAGACTAGACTAGACTAGACTAGACTAGACTAGACTAGACTAGACTAGACTAGACTAGACTAGACTAGACTAGACTAGACTAGACTAGACTAGACTAGACTAGACTAGACTAGACTAGACTAGACTAGACTAGACTAGACTAGACTAGACTAGACTAGACTAGACTAGACTAGACTAGACTAGACTAGACTAGACTAGACTAGACTAGACTAGACTAGACTAGACTAGACTAGACTAGACTAGACTAGACTAGACTAGACTAGACTAGACTAGACTAGACTAGACTAGACTAGACTAGACTAGACTAGACTAGACTAGACTAGACTAGACTAGACTAGACTAGACTAGACTAGACTAGACTAGACTAGACTAGACTAGACTAGACTAGACTAGACTAGACTAGACTAGACTAGACTAGACTAGACTAGACTAGACTAGACTAGACTAGACTAGACTAGACTAGACTAGACTAGACTAGACTAGACTAGACTAGACTAGACTAGACTAGACTAGACTAGACTAGACTAGACTAGACTAGACTAGACTAGACTAGACTAGACTAGACTAGACTAGACTAGACTAGACTAGACTAGACTAGACTAGACTAGACTAGACTAGACTAGACTAGACTAGACTAGACTAGACTAGACTAGACTAGACTAGACTAGACTAGACTAGACTAGACTAGACTAGACTAGACTAGACTAGACTAGACTAGACTAGACTAGACTAGACTAGACTAGACTAGACTAGACTAGACTAGACTAGACTAGACTAGACTAGACTAGACTAGACTAGACTAGACTAGACTAGACTAGACTAGACTAGACTAGACTAGACTAGACTAGACTAGACTAGACTAGACTAGACTAGACTAGACTAGACTAGACTAGACTAGACTAGACTAGACTAGACTAGACTAGACTAGACTAGACTAGACTAGACTAGACTAGACTAGACTAGACTAGACTAGACTAGACTAGACTAGACTAGACTAGACTAGACTAGACTAGACTAGACTAGACTAGACTAGACTAGACTAGACTAGACTAGACTAGACTAGACTAGACTAGACTAGACTAGACTAGACTAGACTAGACTAGACTAGACTAGACTAGACTAGACTAGACTAGACTAGACTAGACTAGACTAGACTAGACTAGACTAGACTAGACTAGACTAGACTAGACTAGACTAGACTAGACTAGACTAGACTAGACTAGACTAGACTAGACTAGACTAGACTAGACTAGACTAGACTAGACTAGACTAGACTAGACTAGACTAGACTAGACTAGACTAGACTAGACTAGACTAGACTAGACTAGACTAGACTAGACTAGACTAGACTAGACTAGACTAGACTAGACTAGACTAGACTAGACTAGACTAGACTAGACTAGACTAGACTAGACTAGACTAGACTAGACTAGACTATGACTAGACTATGACTAGACTATGACTAGACTATGACTAGACTATGACTAGACTATGACTAGACTATGACTAGACTATGACTAGACTATGACTAGACTATGACTAGACTATGACTAGACTATGACTAGACTATGACTAGACTATGACTAGACTATGACTAGACTATGACTAGACTATGACTAGACTATGACTAGACTATGACTAGACTATGACTAGACTATGACTAGACTATGACTAGACTATGACTAGACTATGACTAGACTATGACTAGACTATGACTAGACTATGACTAGACTATGACTAGACTATGACTAGACTATGACTAGACTATGACTAGACTATGACTAGACTATGACTAGACTATGACTAGACTATGACTAGACTATGACTAGACTATGACTAGACTATGACTAGACTATGACTAGACTATGACTAGACTATGACTAGACTATGACTAGACTATGACTAGACTATGACTAGACTATGACTAGACTATGACTAGACTATGACTAGACTATGACTAGACTATGACTAGACTATGACTAGACTATGACTAGACTATGACTAGACTATGACTAGACTATGACTAGACTATGACTAGACTATGACTAGACTATGACTAGACTATGACTAGACTATGACTAGACTATGACTAGACTATGACTAGACTATGACTAGACTATGACTAGACTATGACTAGACTATGACTAGACTATGACTAGACTATGACTAGACTATGACTAGACTATGACTAGACTATGACTAGACTATGACTAGACTATGACTAGACTATGACTAGACTATGACTAGACTATGACTAGACTATGACTAGACTATGACTAGACTATGACTAGACTATGACTAGACTATGACTAGACTATGACTAGACTATGACTAGACTATGACTAGACTATGACTAGACTATGACTAGACTATGACTAGACTATGACTAGACTATGACTAGACTATGACTAGACTATGACTAGACTATGACTAGACTATGACTAGACTATGACTAGACTATGACTAGACTATGACTAGACTATGACTAGACTATGACTAGACTATGACTAGACTATGACTAGACTATGACTAGACTATGACTAGACTATGACTAGACTATGACTAGACTATGACTAGACTATGACTAGACTATGACTAGACTATGACTAGACTATGACTAGACTATGACTAGACTATGACTAGACTATGACTAGACTATGACTAGACTATGACTAGACTATGACTAGACTATGACTAGACTATGACTAGACTATGACTAGACTATGACTAGACTATGACTAGACTATGACTAGACTATGACTAGACTATGACTAGACTATGACTAGACTATGACTATAAAAACATATGGTTTGTGTCATTGCTTTGGCATTCCTTACACTCCAATTATTTAATTTTAATTTTTGGTCAAAGAAAAGTAACATAAGCCACATCCAAAGAAATTTGCATAATACTTTGTCTTTAGTCATAATGGACTTAAAAGAGAGTGTGTAACCGGATTATTCTGGTGAAGAGCAAAAAAAATCTTAATATGTTCAAAACAAAATATTAATAAAAATGCGGTAGCAATTCTTTTTTTATTGCCTTTTTTTAATAATAAAAGTTTGAAAAAAATACACATACAAACAGACCGGCATGACAGACACGCACACACACACATTTTTACACACAAGGTCGTTAAAGGCCGTTTGCATAAAAGAACACAAAAACATTTGTCAAAGTGTTAGTAAAATCTTTTAGGCGAGAACCCCAAGTGTACGGATTGGGGAAGGACAGACAGCCAACCAGTCGCAGTCATAGCCGTAGTCAAATGAAATGAAATGAACATGCGTAACTGTAGAAAATACCGATAAAATCAATCATTAAAAACTAGTGAGAGAGTTTAGGCGATCGTAACCGACCGTTGGATACACTATAAGTATATAAGTAGTTGTACATGACAAAGACTCTTTAATATAAAGATTTTGCACTTCAGTGCATTGATTTGTCGTATGGTCGTTTTGAAAGGACCCATACAAACGAGAGTATATCGCTTTTACTCTAATTCGGCAACATTTAATGGTGACGATTATTCAATGAAAGAAAGCTAAGCCACACACACGTGCTCATAAAATGTATGTTTGTTTGTGTGTTTATGTTTTTCATTGTTTTTTATCCACTTTAATTCCAATTTTGGCAAAAAAAAATGTATGGAGTGCCTTACTTATTGTCGTTCCTACTTAGTGTAGGGTAAACAATTCAAATTTTTCTAATAACTGAAATTAACCACAATTTATTTCAAAATCCAAAGGAAACATAAAACATTTAAGTGTTAAAAGCGTCCAATTAGAGGATTATAGAGAAACGTTTATTAAATATCAATTTTAAATATATTTTCATAATAATTTCCTTTTGCAAATCTTGTAGGCTTATCTGAAATATGACAGGAAAAATTTCTTTTGAAATTAATATCATTTTTGCATGAAATCAGGCAAATCTTAAATTGTGGCAGATTAAATATTTTAGATAAATTGTCTTAGATAACGCGCTATCAATCCATTGGAGATTAAAGTGCTTAACTATCTTTTAAATTGAGGATATATTTTAAATGATGACAATTAGAAAATTAAATATTATTTAAGATTAAAATAAAATATTTAAGTGTTTGTATCTGAGAGAATTTGAAATTAATAAAAAGTTATGGCAAAATTTAGCTTTATTGAAAGGTAGGACGTGAAAAAATGTTACGATCATAAATATTAAAATAATTGAAAGTACCTTTCAATTCGTTGAAATCCCAGGAAGTAGGGGAAAATTTTCTGTTTTAAATTTATTTAAGAAATTTATAGAAATGGAAAAAGTAAGACCTAGCATATGATACCCTACCGTACTGAGGTCATATTTAGTTGGTAAAACATAAATTGTTGGAAAGAAATATTCAATACGATCCGATATTTTTCATAGTATCAGTTCATACTTTTCGAAACAACAGCAAATTTTGGACAACCTTTACGAAATTCATCCTTCAGTGAGTACGAATATTGTACTTTTTACAAATTCAACCCTTTGTAAGAACGTCAACAAAATAATTTTTATATCAAAATAGCGCAAATTTGTGCAAATTTCCCCTTATAATTTTTATAGTTAACACCTTCAAGTAATTTCGATTTTTAATATTTCTAAGGTATGAAGTGGATAAACATTTTTTAAGAGTTTTAAGGATGAACAATATTTTTCATTATCAAGAGGAATTTTGACAAAATAACATCAAAATAGCGCAAATTTGTGCAAATTTCTCCTTATAGTTTTTATATTTCTACCATCACGTAATTTCGGTTTTAACTATTTCTAAGGTAACACATGGATACACATTTTGAGAACGAACAATATTTTTTATTTTCAAGAGGGCTATTGACAAAATAATTCTTTAGTCAAAGCTGCGCAAGTTTACGCAAATTTCAGATCATATATTGTACTAAGTGAACATTAAGGCAATTTTGGCTTTTAAGTTTTTTACAGAAGAAGATGAATAATATAAACTTCCTAAGACCTAACAAAAATTTAATTTTGAAAATCTACAGAAGAAAGTTTGTTGTACTTTTCTAACGTTTAACAAAATAACTTTTGTATCAAAATAACGCTAAGTTGCGCATTTTTTTTTTTTTTTTTATTGTAACTATTTCTTTGTACACCTTCAAGCTTTTTTGATTTTAAAATTTTCTAAAGTAAGAAGTGGATAAAGATATTCATCAAAAGAATATTATTTTTATTATAATACAACTTTTTTATTTTCCACTTTCATAAGGAACTTTACAAAATAGTTCTTATATAAAAATACGCACGTTTGCGCAAAATTTCTATTATGGTTATTATTAAGCAAGTCTTCGTATAAGTTAAGCTTTTCATTTTTTGAAAGAAGAAGACAAATAAAATTTGCCTTACGCTTTTAAAGTTCCAAAAAACTTTTGAATTTTTAAAGCACATTTTTTAGTTTTCTGCTTTTATAAAGAACTTTGACAAAATAATTCTTTTTTTTTTTTAATCTGCAAGTTTGCGCAAATTTTGTCTTATGTTTGTTACTAAGTATACGTTGAAAAAATTTTGGCTTTTAATCTTTTTAAAGAAAAAGATGGATAACGCTTGCTTTAATACTTCAAAGTTTCAAAAAATTAATTAATATTAAAAATCTTTAAAACTTTTTTTACTAAAGTTAAGTTTGCGCAAGTTTTCGATTATGATTATCACTTAATATGATACCAAGAAATTTATGTTTAAATTTAAAGAAATAAATGGTTTTACTCTTAATAAGTTCCAAAAAAAATAATTTTTATCAATTTTTTAACTTTCATAAAGAACTTTTAAAAATAACTCTTATTTCGAAATGTGCAAGTTTGCGCAAATTTTCTCCTTTGCTTATTACTAAGTATACATTGGAGCTATTTTGGTTTTGAAAGTTTTTAAAGAAAAAGTTGGACAACGCCTGCTTTACTACTTTTAAAAAAGTTAAAAAAAAATATTTTACAAGTCTATAAAACTATTTTTAGTATTCCAATTAAAAAAAAAAAAACAAAAAAAACTATGATTTGCGCAAATTTTCTGTCAAGTTTCTTACTAACTATGCCCTAGAGCAATTTTGGTTTTAAATCTTTTTAAAGAATGAAATGCATTACGCATTAAATCTATTAAACTTTTTTTTCTATTCACCAAAAAATACAAAAAAAATATATTAAAATGTGCAAGCTTGCGCAAATTCTTGATTACATTTATCATAAAATATGTCATCAAGAAATTTATGTTTTCATTTTTCTACAGAATAAAATGAATAACGTTTCTATTACTCTTTCAAAATTTCGAAAAAATTTGAATTTTTTTTTTTTTTAAATCTGCAGCTAAATTTTATTAAGTTTCTATTTTCATAAAGAACTATTATAAAATAACCATTGTTTCGAAATGCGCAAGTTTGTACAAAACTTTTTCTATGTAAATGGCTAAGTATAAGTCGGAGCAATTTTGGTATTTAATACTTTTTTATAATATAATGGATAACGGTTGTTTTGCTCTTATAAAGTTCTAAAAAATAAATAAATTTTAAAAATCTATAAAACATTTTCTTTACTATTTATCAAAAAACAAAAAAAAAGTTAAATTTTAAAATACGCAAATTTGCGCAAATTCTTGATACCATTTATCATAAAGTATACCATAAAGAAATTTATATATTCATTTTTCTAAAGAAAGAAATCGATGACGGTTGGTTTCCTCATTTAAAGTTTAAAAAAAATGAATTTTTTAAATCTGCAGTTAAATTTTATTAAATTTTCATTATGAACTTTAATAAAATAACCATTGTTTCAAAATGCGCAAGTTTGCGCAAAACTTTTTCTATGTAAATGACTAAATATAAGATGGAGCAATTTTGGTTTTTAATACTTTTTCATAGTATAATGGATAACGGTTGCTTTGTCTTATTAAGTTCCAAAAAATAAATAAATTTTGAAAATCAGTAAAACTTTTTCTTTATATTCATATTTCAAAATGCGCAAGTTTGCCCAAATTTTTCATTATATTTATCACAAAATATATCATTAGGAAAATTATATCTTTATATTTCTAAAGAAAGAAATCGAATTATAAACGTTTGATGTACTTTTTTAAAGTTCCAAAAAATTTGGATTTTTTTTAAATCTGCAGTTATTTTTTTTAGGTTTTTAAATTTCATAAAGAACTTTGAGTAAAAAATTCTTATTTGGAAAAGCGCAAGTTTGGGCAAATTTTCTATTAAGTTTCTTACTAACTATACCTTAGGGCAATTTGGTTTTAAGTTTTTTTACAAAAAGAAGTGGATGATGTATTTAAAGTTGAAAAAGAAAAAAAATTGTTTCTAAAGTTAAAAAAATTTTTTAAGGTTTTTAAATTTCATAAAGAACTTTGAGAAAAAAAAACTCTTATTTCAAACTGCGCAAGTTTGGGCAAATTTTCTATATCTTAGAGCAATTTTGATTTTAAACGTTTTTAAAGAACGAAATAGATAACGCTTTTAAAGTTTCAAAAAATTAAAATTTTTTCGAAAGTAATAAAATTTTTTTAGGTTTTTAAATTTCATAAAGAACTTTGAGAAAAAAAATTCTTCTTTTAACATGCGCAAACTTGGGCAAATTTTCTGTAAACTTTCTTACTAAGTATGCCTTAGATTAATTTTGGTTTTAATTGTTTTTAAGGAAGAAAATGGATAAAGCCTTTAAAGTTGCAAAAAAGTAAAAAAAAAAAGTTTCTTAAGAAAAAATGGAAAAGAATTTTTTACTCTTCTGACCAACAAATTTAAGCTTTTTAAGATAAATTTTTAATGTTTAATGAGCTTTTGGTTTACAATTTTCCAATAAGATATTTTCTCAGTCTTTAACAAAGTTTAAGAACCCCTGCCCAAAATTGTCTGCAAAAATTACCTGTTGCTAAACTGCTGGTGTCTTTATTATAACAATTTTTTTGGTTAAATAATCTTAAACAACTGTCGTTTTTAATTTATTATTTTAACTTTACTATGAATTTCAACGCTTAATTATGGTTTCATACTCTACTCAGCTACAAAATCCAAAACCAAAATATATATTTTTTAAATATATCCACCTGATCTTTAACTATAACAGACACCAACCGAAACTGCACTTATTTAGTTTTTTGTTTTTCTTTTTTGGTTTGAAATTTTATTTTATTCAATTTTGTTTTCATGAATTTGGTTCATTGGAGTCAGGTGCAAACAGAATTTATTTAGTTTTTTTTTTTTGTAAAACTCAAGTTTAGATCAACATAGATTTTAGTTTTTGCCACAAAGTGTCTGAAATGCAGTTGTATTTCAAATCAATGTCTTTTGGCACAAACCATATTTTTTCAACTAAAACTTTTTGTGTTTTTTTTTTTTTGCTATAATTTTGAATTGTTGCAGTAATCGATCAATTTCTAGTACTACGAGTGCTCTCAAATGTTAAGATACTTTATTTATGAAGGTTTTTTTTATATTATAATAAACAATTTATTATAGTAACACACAATTAATTTTTTGCAAAGAAAATTTGAGTTTGATGTTAAGCAGGTTTTAAAGATATTCTTTGGATACCCTATAGTAAATACAAACGATCACTAAATAACAAATTTCTCGGCACTTGGTTCCTGATTTTAGGACTTGCTCTAAATCGTCTCAGAAAGTGATTCTGAGTCGATCGGCAGAAGCTTCAGACTAATATAGTTCTAGGCGCTCCACAGTTGTTTGAAACCAAAAAAGGGATAATAAAGCTGTATCTTCTAAACTGTAAGTCTGATTGCATCAAAATGTATGAGAGAATTATTAAGGAGGACCTAAGCTTGTCGAATTTTAGATTTTTGGTAAAACTCTTTCTTTGAATAGTAAACTCAAAAAACAAAACGAGATTTTAATTTAAAATGCGCAAGTTTGCGCAAATTCTTGATTCCATTTATCACAAAATATAACATCAAGAATTTTATATTTTCATTTTTCTAAAGAAAGAAATGGATAACATTTGGTTTCCTCATCTAAAGTTAAAAAAAAAAATAAATTGTTTAAGTCTGTAGTTAAATTTCATAAAGATTTTTGAGAAAGAAAACTCTGATTTTAAAGTGCGCAAGTTTGCGCAAATTTTATGTTAAGTTTCTTACTAAGTATACTTTAGAGCAATTTTGGTTTTAAATCTTTTTAAAGAAAAATATGGACAATGCCTTTAAAGTTGCAAAAAAATAAAATTTTTCTAAATTTTTTTTTAAGTTTTTAAGTTTCAAAGTTCTTTAGCTAAAAATTCTTATTTTAAAATGCTCAAGTTTGGGCAAATTTTCTGTTAAGTTTATTACTAAGTATGCCTTAGAGCAATTTTGGTTCTAAATCCTTTGAAAGAAAGCAACGATTTATGGTTACCCCATGTTTACACAGGGTGGATTATTATTATCTTTTGGACCGTGTAGCTCTTTCAATTATTGTCCAAAACGGTTGATTTTTTCCATTTTGAAATGAACTTGATAATACAAAGAAAAAACCTTATTATTTTACTATAATAACTTTTACGGCTTTTAAGTTATTTCATTTCAAAACTAAAAAAAAAATAATTTTTCTCTTCGACTTTTTTTTTGTTTTGGACCCATTGTGCATTCAATATTTAACACATATTTTTTTTTAAAAATAGTGACATGCAGCCAACAGTTCAGGAAATAAAATGGTGAAAACCTTTTGTAAATATCTAGAACCGTTTAATATTGAGAAATTTTCAAAGTCAAAAACTTGTCACTGATCGAAAAAATTTAATTTTTTTTTTCTCAAAAAAGGTATTAATTTTTTGCTTTTTACGAAGATAATTTTTATTAAAAGTTAATGTTTTCATATGAGTTCATAGAAAATAGGGTCTTAGGATCATTTCAAACCAAATTTTAGGTCGAGACAACATTCAATCTACATACAGCATTGACCGAAATTTGTCGAATTTTTGAGAAAATTTTTGTGTCTTCGGACAAATAACAAAAAATTCAAGACGATTTTGCAACTTTTTTAAATTCAGTTATACAGTTCCATATGTTCTCTTTAGGTTTCAAAAATAAAAACTGGCTCGAATTCTTAAACTAATACAGAAAATCGAATTTTATAAAAAATGACAAAATCCTATATACCAAAATTTTAATTCCGAAAAAAGATCAATTGGGTTTAATTTTTTTAAATTATTTAAATTGTTTTATATAAACAATAAAATAGGCTTTATTACTGCCAAAAATCATTTAGATATCTTGTACAGTTTTTCAGAAATTTAAAGTCAAATTTAAAAAATGATTTTGTCAAAAATGCACTTTTTTAGTTTTTTTGTACTTTTTGCCCAGGAATGTTCAATAATTTTTAGATTATTATAAAAAAATTAATAGTGGACAAATTAAGACATATTTTCCTTTATAATGATATATCAAACATATACAAAAGATATTGGTAACTGGTACAAATAATGCATTAAAAACACACCCCTCAGGTCAAAAAAAAAATAAAAACTTTTGCAAATTTTTGCAAACATTGACTTTTTATACTCTTCACCACCATAGGCGGAAAGGGTATGTATATTAAGTTTGTGCTGATGTTTGTAACGCATAGAAATATTGGTCTAAGACCCGGTCATATTAGTAGTCCAATCGACTTAGAATCACTCCCTGAGTTGTTTTAACGATGTCCGTCCGGCTTGCTAGCTGGCTATGTTATCATTCTACAGGTCGTATCTTTAGAGATAATGATAAAATTTGGCACAGGCTCATATTTTCATCCAAGGACGATCCCTATACTTTTTGGTGAAATCGAATTACCATTTCGGGTACCTCACATAGGGATGCCTTCCCGGAATAGAGTTTTTGGTCCTTTACAGCCAAAAATTTAGTTGTATTTTAATAATATTCAGCGCAAATATTGCTTATCATAACCTTAATCAGTGTTCCTAATTTTGTAGAAATTGACCCATGTTTGACCATACCTCCCATACAACCCACATTCTCAAAAGACGTTTATATACACATAAAAGCACAAAAACTTTAATAACTCTAAAGATAATTGCATTTGATTACTTAAACTTTGCACAGATAAATATTTTAAATATTTTATGTATGTATCTAAGAGTTATGGAAAACTTGTTTAATTTTTGGTCCATATTTTACCTTAGTAGTGAAGGGTATGATATAGTCGGGCTTGACCGACTATAGCTTTTCTTACTTGTTTGTTTTAAAATTTTTTTGTAGATTTTTCCCACAATTATTTAAGTTGTCTTTATGAGTTTTTCTTGAAAAAAAGCTATTATTCAACTTTTTTTTTTCTTTACAAAGTTACAAGTAGGGCACCCAAAAGTCGTATTATTTCTCTTTCAAACTGCTCGCTTTTCTAAAATATATTACTTTTTATCGTTTTTTTCATATGAAATCTATTAATTATGAGTTTAGAAGTTAAAAAAAAAACCAAGCCAAAAGTAAAATCTTAAAAACATTGTTATCATTATATTTAAGTATAAAAAGCATATAAAAATATAAGAGCATAAATGTGCATAAATATGCATAATTTAACATACAATTATTTATTTATTGGAAACAGCTGAAAGTTACAAAAACTTAAAGTTGTAAAACAAATTTGTTGTTCATTTAGTTTACGAGAATTTTCTGTTCTAATTTTAAAGTTTCTACTTAAAGTTTTGATAATTTTTCATTTATTGTAAATTGTCGTTGTAATGTAGATCACCTTGTATGATTTAGTATTGAAATGTTAAGAATAAAAACATGTGATCACTGATCAGTGATCACCTAATAATGTCTAAGGCAAAAAAAAACAAAAAAAAAACTTTGAATAATCTAAACTAGCATTTGTTTATTGTGATAATTTTAGAAAAAAATATTTCCCTTATTCATAAACGAAAAATAAAGTTTTGACATTTAATTTTTCTAAAGAAAGAACTGGAAAACGTTTATTTTACTATTTTAAAGTCTTTTGTAGTTGGTGTTCGTGTAAGCTACTGTCGTGATTGTGTTTACAGTCATGATAGGCAAGTAAGCCCCTAGAGCTGAACATCAATCTTCTAAAGTTACAATTTTTATAGGTTCTTAAATCTCATAAAGAGTTTTGAGAAAAAAATTCTTATTTTAAAGTGCGCAAATTTGGGCAAATTTTCTGTTAAGTTTCTTACTAACTATGCCTTAAAGGAATTTTGGTTTTAAATATTTTTAAAGAAAGTAAAGCATAACGCATTCCTTATTACTAAAAAGTTTAAAAAAATAAATTTTAAAAATCAGTAAAAATCTTTCTTTACTATACATCAAAAAACAAAAAAAAGTCTTATTTTAAAATGCGCAAGTTTGCGCAAATTCTTGATTCCATTTATCACAAAATATACCGTCAAGAAATTTATATTTTCATTTTACTAAAGATAGAAATGGATGACGTTTGTTTTTCTCATCTAAAGTTTAAAATTTTTTTTTTTAAATTTTAAGTCTGCAGTTAAATTTCATAACTTACTTACTTACTTACTTAAATGGCCTATTGTAACAACCTGTTCAGGTCAAAGGCCGAGCATATTTTAGAATTCCATGCGCTTCTATCTTGTGCGCATATTCTCCAATTTCTTATGCCAAGTTTTGAAAGATTTTCTTCTACTTGGTCTTTCCATCGAAGTTTTGGGCGCCCTCTTCTACGAGTTCCCTCGGGATCATTATCAAACACTTTTCTTGCCGGAGTATTTTCATCCATTCGCACAACATGTCCTAGCCAGCGCAGCCGTTGTTGCTTAATGCGTTTTACTATGTCTATGTCAGCGTATAACTCATACAGCTCATGATTCATTCGATGTCGATACTCATTGTTGACGCAGACTGGTCGAAATATTTTTCGTAGGATTTTCCTCTCAAACACTCCAAGGATAGCTTCATCTGCCTGTGCAAGTACCCATGATTCTGCACCATACAGTAACACGGGTAGTATAAGCGTTTTATAGAGCGTAATTTTAGTTCTTACGGAGAGGACTTTATTTCTTAGCTGTTTGCTTAGGCCAAAATAGCATCTATTGGCAAGTATTATTCTACGTTTAATTTCAAAGCTTATATCGTTGTTGATGTTCACAGCGGTACCAAGGTATACAAATTCTTTTACAACTTCGAAACTATAGTTTTCTACGGGCACATGTGATCCAATTCTAGTGGTCTGTCTGCCTGAAGAAACCATCAGTTTTGTTTTTGATTCATTTACAGCTAAACCCATTTTGTTTGATTCCTTCTCGATATTGGAAAAGGCGGCAGTTACCTCGCGAAAAATTCATAAAGAGTTTTGAGAAAAAATTCTGATTTCAATACGCGCAAGTTTGCGCAAATTTTCTGTTAAGTTTCTTACTCAGTATACTTTCGAGCAATTTTGGTTTTAAATCTTTTTAAAGAAAAGTATGGATAACGCCTTTAAAGTTGCAAAAAATAAAAATTATTTCTAAAGTAGTAAAATTTTTGTAAGTTTTTAAATTTCAAAAAGAACTTTGAGCTAAAAATTTATAATTCAAAATGCGCAAGCTTGCGCAAAGTTTCTGTTAAGTTTATTACTAAATATGCCTTACAGCAATTTGGTTTTAAATATTTTTAAAGAAAGAAACGCATAAAACTTTTTTTATTACTGAAAAGTTCCAAGAAATAAATCAATTTTAAAAATTAGTAAAACTCTTTCTTTACGCTTAATCAAAAAACAAGAAAAAATTCATTTTAAAATGCGCAAGTATGCGCAAACTTTTGATTCCATTTATCACAAAATATACCATTAAGAAATTTTTATTTTCATTTCTCTAAAGACAGCAATGGATGACGTTTGTTTTCCTTATCTAAAGTTTCAACAAATTTTTCTAGGTTTTTAAATTTCATAAAGAGTTTTGGGAAAAAAAATTTGATTTCAATGTGAGCAAGTTTGCGCAAATTTTTTGTTAAGTTTCTTACTTAGTATACATGGGAGCAAATTTGGTTTTAAATCTTTTTAAAGAAAAGATTTAAAGATTTGGTTGGGCTATCTGCATAGCGCCCTGTCCTCTTTTGTAACGCTTACATGTTCCCATCTCGATATTATCAAAATTAGTTCCTAAAGTGACCACGTTGTTATCTTTCCATCGTACAACTAATATATTTCCATTATCAGTAAAACGATAGTCCGCAGATCCTCTTTGATCTTTCTTCATTTCTGAAACGGAACGGAGTGGGCACTTTTCAGTTCGACCATCTCTGATTGTACCAGATGAACATATTCCAGAAGCTGATAAATGACGAAGAAGCTTCACGGATGTGAAATAATTATCAATAAACACCTTTATGTAAGAAAAATTAAAACTTTCAGAGTACTTGAAAAAAATAGAAGTAATATGATTATCTTACTTTAAAACCTTTGTTGCTCGGTATATTTGCTCTAGTGATAAGATCCACGACTTTGTCACCTCCAACACCAAAGCCAAGGGGCACTGCGTCTTCATTTTTGCCCATATAAATATCAAATTGAAGCATGTATCCATTACTTGTGTTCAATGCCCAATTTTTAAATCCAAATCTTATGGGCTTTCCGCGAATATATTGTTTTGCATAATGTTTACCATAATAGGGAATCATGCTTTCATCAATAGAAAGAAATTCATCTATACCGCCATTTTTCAAAAATGCTGCATTTAAATGTTCAATTAACGGACGTATCTTAAAAAGACGGTCATTATTTTGAGATTTGGTGTTATCATTTATGTGAAAATTGTTCAGTATTTTTTCAAATCTGTTGAGCCTTATACTATTAGATAATAGTTTTGGAATATCACTTTTTTCAGACCAATATAGACGTTTGTTTGGGTACTTTGCATATCCTGACATCAAAAGTCCACCAATAAAAACTTTTATTTCCTCCAATGTCACCTTTAGGTCTATATTTTTCTGTAAGGCATATAAATTGGTTTGCTCAACGCAATGATTTAGTAATTGCTCAGAAAAAAATAGTTGAAAGTAATCAGTTGGAGTTTTTGCCGTTTTTGCTTCGATGCTGGGAGATATAACTTCGCACTCGGCTTCAATTTCATACGTCGGATTTTCTTTCTTCCAATTCAATTTTGATCCACGCTGCAGTTTTATATATTTTGCAAGTGGCTCATCATCACCTTCACTCCAATCATCCTCACTGTCAATACGTTGTACTTCGCACTCTGCATTTAACAATTTCGGACCCAGGTGATTTAGATTTCCTTCATGTTCATCATCACTCGCATCCGAATCGTGATCTGTATCATCTCTATCTAAAGGAGGTATTGCAAATATATTTATATTTTGAACGTTGTCATCTAATTCTTCCAACTGTTCTAATATTTCAGCAACTGTGAGTCTGTTTAATAAAAACGATAAAAATTAGCACAGAGCATAACGTCCCTTAAAAGGGACATGAACAAAAAACGACAATTACTAATATTTTTAAACACACTTATATTGTAAAACTTGAGCAGATCAATTACTTAATCACATTTTAATAAACACACATAAAAAAAAATTTAAATGTAACTAAAATTTGCTAATTTTTTTTCATTACTACATACCCTCCACGTGTGCTACGAATTTTATTATTCCCGTTATACATTTTTTGCACAATACAGGCAACTCCCGATATAACGAAAGATATAATGTCAGGCTCATTCGTAATACAGAAAGATTCGTAATATCGCGAAGTTTTTATACTTTACACCACTATAGATATATTGGTCTGAGACCACCTTTAAGTATACTGATCTACATATAATCAAAAACTGAGTCGATTTAACGACATCTGTCCGTTCGTCTGCCTGAACAGACCTCAAATTTTAGTATATGTACGAAATTTTCGTTTAAATCGGTCAAAAGCAACTTGAATACGTGTAAACCGCAACACAGCTCGAAAATCTAACCGTAATGCTTATTTTTCTGCCTTTTTTTCTTGATTTTCGAAAACTCATTTTAAAAACCTTTAAATAAATTTAATTTTCTTTAACGTTTTTTAGAATTCGTTGTATAGCGTATAAAATTTGATTAATATTCGCTATATAAGGTATTCAATGGAAAAAAATTTAACGTTCGTTATATCCAATTTTCGTTAAATCGAGATTCGTTATATCCGGCTTTGCCTGTATTACGCACTCAAAAGAATTGGTTTGAAAAAAACACTTGTTGCTATGACGGAGACACGTGTGAGAATGAGATTCTAAATGAAAGTTAAATTTTAAATTCTTCGTTTCGCTGTAAAGTGGAAAAATAATAGCGTCCCTTAAAAGGGATCTTATGCACTAAGATATGCAATCAAAAAATTTATGTTTTCATTAAAAAAAAGGAAAGGAAAGAAACGTTTGCTTTACTCTTCTAAAGTTTAGGTTTTAAATTTCAATACGAACTTTGAGAAAATAACTCATATTTCGGAATGCGCAAATACACGCAAATTCTTTTCTTCAATTATTACTAAGAGGACCTTGGGTTAATTTTGGTTTAAATCTTTAAAGAAGAAGGAAATGGATAACGCTTGCTTTACTCCTTTAAAGTTGCAAAACATTTTTCTAAAGAAAAAAAAATGGAAAACAATTTTTTTAATCTTCTAATAAAAAAATTTAAGTTCTTTAAAACAGACAAAAGGGACCCTAGTAAGTAGAGATAACTCGAGTACACTGAATTCAATGTTGCTAACTGTTTTTTATAAATTACCTCTAGTTTTCGAGATATAGTGGTATACAAAAATGGGGGAAGTTGGGCAACAGATATTCGCGTAACTCGAAAACTATTTTGAACTTAGTAAAAAACCGAAATTCGGCAACAAAATTATCTTTCGGAAACACTAATTATCTTTTTAATCCGAACAGTCGTTTTGGAAATAAATTTTTTTGCTTGCAAAAAAATATGTTTTTTAAATCACAAAAATTTACATTGTCAAAAATTCATTTAAAGTTCCATTATCCATTCCATAATCCTCTTGTCGGTAAAAAAAAAGTTGTCAAAATCGAGCACAGTGTAATTCTAAACATCGTTTATAAATAAGGTAGTAAATTTTAATTATTTTAGAATGACAGATTTATAAATTTTAATCTCATGGAAAAATATTTTCAACAATTTTCTTTAAACCAATTTTTGCTAAAATTATTTTAATCAAAACAATTCAATCGTATTTAATCTCTTTTAAATATTTCTTCTCATGAAAACCAATTTCCATTAATTTCCATATTATACCTGACTCTTAAGTTTGCATGCGTTGAAACTCTAAGACTTCATAGATGTATTGCTAACAGACCTGAACATAACTTTATCTACTACTGGCCATAATGGATTTTCCTAGTTAGGTAAAGCCAATGAGTTAAATTAAATGAAGTGCATCAAAGCAGCTGTTTATTTGCTAGTTAGAGATACGAGGTTGGTACGAAAAGTCTCATGACTTCTTGAGTAAGAGTTATACAATAATTTATCCTAAAAATATAACGACTTCTTCTATATGTTATAGAAAACAAAGCTATCGCACACATTTAATATAGAAAACAAAACGATCGCTTATAGTTTCAAAACAATCGGTCAGTTTTCTTAGCCACTGTAACGCTTTTCAATATTAGCAGTCCAAATATTTCTTAAGCCAAAATATTACAAAATCTAAAGATTTCTCGGCTTTAAGTTTTGGTTATTTTGAATATAAATTTATGAGTCTGTTATTTATGTGCGCCTCAACATCTCAGTAGTTTTAGCCAAATAGCAAATGAAATTTAAACCAAAAACAAATTATTACTACATTTAAAAAATCTAATGTATAAAATATGATTTAAACTTAAGTTTTGAATATAAACTCCAGAAACAAACATAAGCAGCCAAATGCAAAGATAATTTTTAAAAATGCAAAAAAAAAACGATTTGAATTCAAAAAATTTCAAAAGCTGAATTTTGTATAAAGTTAAGTTTTAAAGCCGATTAATATGTGGATGTTTAAATCTACTGAAGTTTATGCGTTTTAAAGGCCTTTGGGGGGTTTTAGAAAATTAGTTTGGACAGATAAAAGGATTAAGTCAGTAAATCATATTATGATTAAGCAAAAATGTTTATGGGAAATTTGCCAATTTGATTATTTTTTAATATGTATTTGTGCTACAAAATTAGGCATATGTTGGGGATTATCTATTGGTATTCAATTACGAATTATAAGGAATTTACTTGTTGTCAAAATAAAGTAAAGATTTTGTGGAAAATACTCATATTTTCTCTAGAAATTATAGCGATCGCTCAAAATTTCTATAGAAAATCAAGCGATCGCTTATATTTTCTACCGAAAATTTGGCGATCGCCAAAACTTTCTATAGAAAATTAAGCGATCGCTCAAATTTTCTATAGAAAATTAAGCGATCGCTCAAATTTTCTATAGAAAATTAAGCGATCGCTCAAATTTTCTATAGAAAATAAAGCGATTGCTCAAATTTTCTATAGAAACTTAAGCGATTGCTCAAATTTTCTATAGAAACTTAAGCGATCGCTTAAATTTTCAATAGAAAATTAAGCGATCGCTCAAATTTCCTACAGAAAATTAAGAGATCGCTCAAATTTTCTATAGAAAATTAAGCGATCGCTCAAATTTTCTATAGAAAATTAAGCGATCGCTTAAATTTTCTATAGAAAATTAAGCAATCGCTCAAATTTTCTATAGAAAATTAAGCGATCGCTCAAATTTTCTATAGAAAATTAAGCGATCGCTCAAATTTTCTATAGAAAATTAAGCGATCGCTCGAATTTCCTATAGAAAATTAAGCGATCGCTCGAATTTCCTATAGAAAATAAAACGATCGCCCAAATTTTCTATAGAAAATTAAGCGATCGCTCAAATTTTCTATAGAAAATTAAGCGATCGCTCAAATTTTCTATAGAAAATTAAGCGATCGCTCAAATTTTCTATAGAAAATTAAGCGATCGCTCAAATTTTCTATAGAAAATTAAGCGATCGCTCAAATTTTCTATAAAAAATTAAGCGATCGCTCAAATTTTCTATAGAAAATTAAGCGATCGCTCAAATTTTCTATAGAAAATTAAGCGATCGCTCAAATTTTCTATAGAAAATTAAGCGATCGCTCAAATTTTCTATAGAAAATTAAGCGATCGCTTAAATTTTCTATAGAAAATTAAGCGATCGCTCAAATTTTCTATAGAAAATTAAGCGATCGCTCAAATTTTCTATAGAAAATTAAGCGATCGCTCAAATTTTCTATAGAAAATTAAGCGATCGCTCAAATTTTCTATAGAAAATTAAGCGATCGCTCAAATTTCCTATAGAAAATTAAGCGATCGCTCAAATTTTCTATAGAAAATTAAGCGATCGCTCAAATTTTCTATAGAAAATTAAGCGATCGCTCAAATTTTCTATAGAAAATTAAGCGATCGCTCAAATTTTCTATAGAAAATTAAGCGATCGCTCAAATTTTCTATAGAAAATTAAGCGATCGCTCAAATTTTCTATAGAAAATTAAGCGATCGCTCAAATTTTCTATAGAAAATTAAGCGATCGCTCAAATTTTCTATAGAAAATTAAGCGATCGCTCAAATTTTCTATAGAAAATTGAGCGATCGCTCAAATTTTCTATAGAAAATAAGCGATGGCTCAAATTTTCTATAGAAAATTAAGCGATCGCTCAAATTTTCTATAGAAAATTAAGCGATCGCTCAAATTTTCTATAGAAAGTTAAGCGATTGCT
The DNA here is from genome assembly GCA_933228675.1 of Stomorhina lunata. NCBI lineage: Eukaryota > Metazoa > Arthropoda > Insecta > Diptera > Rhiniidae > Stomorhina > Stomorhina lunata. The sequence continues at coordinate 38,387,171 of OW121744.1, forward strand.
CATATGTTCTAAAGAAAATTAAGCGATCGCTCTTAATTTCAATAGAAAATTAAGCGATCCCTAATATTTTTCATACTTTTATACAAAAATTCTCTTTAGCCTTTTAAAAATTTTTAACACATTTTTAAAATATATTTTTTTTCTTTACGATTTTTCAGAATGGTTTCGTTAAGTGCCAGCAGGAGAGTTGTCCGCCCATTGATGATTGTTACGTGTTGGAAAAGAAAACCTCAGATACTTGCTGCAATAAATGTAAAGGTAGGTTGACATAGGCCTTCTAAAAATTCAGTTCTAAAGTTATCAATAAATTTGTCTTTTGTTACATTAAATTTTAGGCTGCATTTTTCGGGGCATACCCTATGCCAGTGGCTCGGAATGGACGGACCCTGAGGACCCGTGTAAATCATACAAATGCGTTGGCAGTGTTGTTACCGAAACAATGATGAAGTGCTATACGCAGTGTGATGACAGTCAGTTGACAAAGCCAAAACCGGGAGAATGTTGTCCAACATGTCAAGGTAAGAGGATGCTGTTTAAATCGCTCATATTTTCTATAGAAAATTTAGCGATCGCTCATATTTTCTATAGAAAATTTAGCGATCGCTCATATTTTCTATAGAAAATTTAGCGATCGCTCATATTTTCTATAGAAAATTTAGCGATCGCTTATATTATAGAAAATTAAGCGATCGCTTATATTTTCTATAGAAAATTAAGCGATCGCTTATATTTTCTATAGAAAATTAAGCGATCGCTTATATTTTCTATAGAAAATTAAGCGATCGCTTATATTTTCTATAGAAAATTAAGCGATCGCTTATATTTTCTATAGAAAATTAAGCGATCGCTTATATTTTCTATAGAAAATTAAGCGATCGCTTATATTTTCTATAGAAAATTAAGCGATCGCTTATATTTTCTATAGAAAATTAAGCGATCGCTTATATTTTCTATAGAAAATTAAGCGATCACTTATATTTTCTATAGAAAATTTAGCGATCGCTTATATTTTCTATAGAAAATTTAGCGATCGCACATATTTTCTATAGAAAATCTAGCGATCGCTCATACTTTCTATAGAAAATTTAGCGATCGCTCATATTTTCTATAGAAAATTTAGCGATCGCTCAAATTTTCTATAGAAAATTTAGCGATCGCTCATATTTTCTATAGAAAATTTAGCGATCGCTCATATTTTCTATAGAAAATTTAGCGATCGCTCATATTTTCTATAGAAAATTTAGCGATCGCTCATATTTTCTATAGAAAATTTAGCGATCGCTCATATTTTCTATAGAAAATTTTGCGATCGCTCATATTTTTTATAGAAAATTTAGCGATCGCACATATTTTCTATAGAAAATTTAGCGATCGCTCATCTTTTCTATAGAAAATTTAGCGATCGCTCATATTTTCTATAGAAAATTTAGCGATCGCTCATATTTTCTATAGAAAATTTAGCGATCGCTCATATTTTCTATAGAAAATTTAGCGATCGCTCATATTTTCTATAGAAAATTTAGCGATCGCTCATATTTTCTATAGAAAATTTAGCGATCGCTCATATTTCATATAGAAAATTTAGCGATCGCTCATATTTCATATAGAAAATTTAGCGATCGCTCATAATTTCTATAGAATATTTAGCGATCGCTCATAATTTCTATAGAATATTTAGCGATCGCTTATAGTTTCGATTGAAAATTTAGCGATCGCTCATATTTTCTACAGAAAATTTAGCTATCGCTCATAATTTCTATAGAAAAATTAGCGATCGCTCATAGTTTCTATAGAAAATTTAGCGATCGCTCATATTTTCTATAGAAAATTTAATGATCGCTCATGTTTTCTATAGAAAATTTAGCAATCGCTCATATTTTTATAGAAAAATTAGCGATCGCTCATAGTTTCTATAGAAAATTTAGCGATCGCTCATATTTTCTATAAAAAATTTAGCGATCGCTCATATTTTCTATAAAAAATTTTAGCGATTGCCAATATTTTCTAAATAAAATTTAGCGATCGCTCATATTTTCTATAGAAAATTTAGCTATCGCTAATATTTTCTATAGAAAATTTAGCGATCGCTCATATTTTCTATAGAAAATTTAGCGATCGCTTATATTTTCTATAGAAAATTTAGCGTTAAACTTATCTTCAAGTTTTATTGGATTTAGCTCATTAGAAACTAAATAATACAATTTTTTATAACATAATAATTTTTTTGTTATTCCCCGATTAAGACATTTGTTTATTGTCTAATTTCAAACAAAAACATGTCAGAACATGTAGCAACTTGTCAGGGATTTGTTTAAACAAAACCATGAAACCAGAAAACCTCTAAAAGCTAACACGATTATTCAGCTCTCGACTCAACCCTTGTCTTAATTTTCATATTAATTTTCATTCATGTCTTAAATAAACTTAAAGATCAGCATTAACCAAAGACAGACCAAAAATGTCTTGATCCAAAAAGAAAATATAAAAATAAAATGAATAAAATCTATAAGAGTATTGTGTGGTCTCTGGACTCGGTCTGCTGTGGCTGCTGTTTAAAAATAAAAAAAATAAACTTAAATTTTAGAACAATGAAATCGTGATTTCATCATTGAATGCAACATGATTGAAAACATGTCTTTTTTGTTGTTTCTTTAGTCAGTTGTTGTCTTATTATCCCTTTTCCAAGAGCCTCATAATTAACTTTACAACAACAACAGCAACATGAAAAAATACCAGACATGATGTTGCTGTTTCCTTGCTGGCCTTTTTTAAAGATCCCTTACCTTAGAATGAAACTCTATATAAACTTATCATTAGATATGGAACTTTAGTGATCGCTTGATTTCCTAAAGAAAATTGAACGATTTAATTATAAAAGTAAAAAAAAGTAAGTGATCGCTAAAGATTTCTGGATTTAAAATACGATCGCTAGGATTTTTGATAGAAACTAAAATATTTCTAATGTTTTCTTAATAAAAAAAAAAATCAATTTTTTATAGAAACCAAGAAAATTTCTAAGTTTATATTTAAACTATCGTCTAGATTTTCTATTCAAATAAAACGATCGATAAAATGTTTGATGCAAAATAAAGCGATCTTCGAGATTTTCTGTAACCTAAAAGTGATTTTTTAGAATTTCCTGTTTTTTTTTTGATAGGAAACTGAAATATCTTTAAGATTTTCTAAAGAAAATTTACCGATCTTTAACTAACTAGTAAACCAAATCTTAGCTAGTACAAACTTTATAAAAACAAGTAAGAAAGAGCTATAGTCGGTCAAGCCGACCATATGATACCCTTCACCATTATGGTCAAAGGTGTTCTTTTTCCTGTATAAAGACAAATATTTGCTAAATTTTGCCATCATACAAAAATTTTCTCAAAACTTATACATATATTCAATCTGTTTCCGTCATTTGGACTTATATGAGAGCTAGGGTCAAATGTGGACCGATTATCTCGAAATTTGACAAATTGATTACAGTTGTTACAAAAATTATGTATGCAAAAAACAAACTCAAAATTTTCATTATCTTTAGATTTACGAGCGTTTTAGTGATTTTTTGTCTCATTTAGGTCGTTTTTAAAGAAGAGTTTGTATGGGAGCTATGGTCAAATGTGGACCGATTTCAACGAAATTTGGTACAGTGATTTAGGTTTACATAAGCAGTATTTGTTTTAAATTTCATGAAAAAATATTGATATTTGTGGCCAATATAGCAATTCCGGGAAGTGAGACCTATGGGAGGTACCATAAATAATGGACCGATTTTGACCAATTTCAATAGCCATGGTCCCATTATCAAAAAAATGATCTATGCTAAATTTCAATAAATTATCTTTAGAATTGCGACCTGTAGTTTGATTACAAAGTTTACATGGGGGTCCAGCCAGCCAGACGGACGGACGGACGGACATCGCTAAATCGACTCAGGAAGTGATTCTAAGTCTATTGGTATACTAAAAGATGGGTCTAAGACAAATATTTCCATGCGTTACAAACATCAGCACAAACTTATAATACCCTACGGTGGTGAAGGGTATAAATAGCGATCGCTAAAATATTTTCTGGTTAGAAAATTATTTTTTTTATAAAAACAAAGAAAATTTCCAAATTTATATTTAGAATATTAAACGATCGTTCGAATTTTCCATAAAAATATAACAATCAATAAAATTTTCTATAGAAAATAAAACGATCCTCAAGATTTTCTGGAACTAAAAACTGACATCTCACAATTTTAAGATGATTTTTGATTTTTCAGAACAAACAAAAATTCGGTAAAGCTTTCGAAACGATATTTGAAAGATTCTAAGTCACGGTATATCTGAACAGTTAAGCTACAAAAAAAGTTGCTTTTTTCCCAAAAAGCAATTATTCTACCAAAAATCGACTGTATTACCCAAAGCCACATTGTAAATAAAAATTGTCGATGCAGGTAAAGTTCTAGCCCCCATTAAAATATCCCGAAAAATTTAGGTTAATTTTTTTAAAGTACTTTTTTTCGAAATAGTATGTCAAAACCTAAGACCACGGGAGTCGACTTCATGATAGAGACAAATATTTTAGAAGGCCATGCGCTTTGATCTTGTGCGCATATTATTCAATTTCGAAGGCCAAGCTTGGATAGATTTTCTTCTTTCCATCGAAGTTTCGGACTGCCTATTTAGGTCAAAATAACATCGACTGGCATGTTTGATTCTTTGTTTGATTTCGAAGCTTATATCGTTGTTGAATATCAATGTCATCAAATGTCATACCTCTATAATTGGCACATACGGTTTTATTACTCGCCTGCATTCGTTTCTCTTATCATATGATTTCTATAAGTTTGGATATATGCCTGCACAACTCATTACCTCCGGCCCTAAAAAGCTCTGCTGGCAAACCATCGGTTTGGTGGTGGACATATAACACCGACATCCTTCAATTTAAAGCATTTTAAAGCGATTTGAAATTTTGAAAAATTTGAGGTTACAAACGAATTTTCTTTGCAACTGGAATATTTAGGCTTGAAAACACTTAAATATTATTTCTTAGGTTATAAGTATCTAAATTAAGTTAAAATTTATCAAACTTAAGCAATTTAAAGCATTTTGAATTTTTTTTTTAAATTTGAGGTTAAAAACGTTTTTTGATTATATCTTTGCTAAAATTATTTCGAAACGATGTAATTCCTATAAATATAAAAACTAAGTTATAATTTATCAAATTTAAAGAGTTTAAAGTTATTTTAAATTTTTTAAAATATTGAGGTTAGAAACGATTTTTCTTTATAACATAAATGATTTGGTTTCAAAACAATTGATTTTCAGTATTTGTAACATGAATACAAAAGAACTAATCAATTTTCATTACTTTTAACAAATTTAAACTTTTTTAATTTTGAGGTTAAAAACGATTTTTGGTTATATCTTTGAAAAAACTGTTTCAAAATGCTGGAATTACATTTTTTTAGCATATAGATATTTATTTTAAGTCATACTTTAACAAATTTAAACCGATTAAAACAATTTAAAATTGTTCAAAATTTTGAGGTTAGATATGATATTTTTTTTAAAATTATCTGAAATTGCTTAAAAATGCTGGATTTTCATTATTAAGTTTATAAACAACAATATTGAACTATAACCTAAAAAAAGCCAATATTTTGTTTTCGTTTAGTGTACCTCACGATCGAATTGATCGCTCCTAGTTCAAGTCTCTACTTTATACAAATAGTTCCTTTTTTCAATTCTTACACTTTATTTCCATTTTTTTCTTTGCTGTTCTTTAAAGGTTGCAAGATCAATGGACAAATAGTTTTGGAAGGCCAAGAGGTTGTCGCCTCAATCGATGATCGTTGTTTGGTGTGTCAATGTACGGGTAATCAATTAAAGTGCGCCAAAAAAACATGTCCTGTTTTGCAGTGTCCCATCTCCAAGCAAAAGCTACATCCCAACGAATGTTGTCCACGTTGTACAGAACAAAGGGAATTTATGCCACTACCAGGTAAGTTACAATATATCGAGCCATAACCGCCAAAAGGGCTTAAGCGACATAATAGACGATTTTCATTTTATTATTATTATTAATTATTAAAATCATCTGCATTATCTCACAAAATATCAGGGCGGTAGAATTTACCGTTATGATTTTACAGCAAAAACAATAAAGACTTAAGTACAATTCACTGTCCAAAGATATTTTAAAAAATGCTTCTCCTGTAAATTTTATTTTTTGGCATTTAAGTCTTTTTGGCGGTTAGGGCTCGATATGTATTAAAATTTTTATAGTATTTAAAGATTTTTCTTTTTATTTTTTTGAAAAAGGTTTTGAATAAATGTTATTGAAACGTTATTTTTTTTTATATATTTTTCTGTTTTAAGGAAAATGCATTTTCAATCACAAAATCTTCAATGACAAAATCCAATTCATGCCCGATCGTTGCACAAACTGCACCTGCACAAATGGCACTAGTATCTGTGAGCGCAAAACCTGTCCCATACTCGAATGTTCTCCAGAATATCAGGAACTGGATGGTTGTTGTCCTCGCTGTATTACCTCGGAGGTGCGCAGTGAATGCATTTCGAATGGTGTTAGCTATCAAAATAATGAAACTTGGAATTTGGGTCCCTGTCGCTCGTGTCGTTGTACTGCGGGTAATATAAGATGTTCGGAAATGCGTTGTCCTGCCATAAAATGCCGCTCCAATGAAGAGTTGAAGGTTTTAACGGGAGAATGTTGTCCCAAGTGCATAGAGACGGCGGGTACTTGCTCGGTTTTCGGCGATCCTCATTTCAAAACATTTGATGGTAAATTTTATAGTTTTCAAGGTTCCTGCAAATATTTGCTAGCCTCCGATTGTCGAGATCATAGCTTCTCCATAAGATTGACCAATGATGCTCGAGGCACAAATACTTCTTCGTGGGCCAAGACGGTTACTTTGAAAATGCGTGGCATAAGAGTGAATTTGGGTCAAAAGATGAGGGTTAAGGTGAATGGTAGTCGTGTGGTATTGCCCTTTAGCCAGGGTCCGATCAGCAGCATAGAACGCTTAAAGGAAAGTATTATACTGAAAACCGATTTGGGCTTGAGCATAGAATGGGATGGCAATAATTATTTACAAATCATGGCTCCCTCTTCCTTCAAACGCAGACTGTGCGGCTTGTGTGGCAATTATAATGGCTTAGCACGTGATGATCTAACAAGTCGAGATGGGGTCAATCATACAGACGTTTGGCGCTTTGCCAACTCATGGAAGGTGGGAGGACCCAAGTCCTGCTCACGTAAACGAGAAAATATAGCCATACAACCCATTTGCAAACAGAGAAAAACCAATGCCCTATGTCGACCTTTACGCATAGCCGAAGTTTTCGGCAATTGTAATGATCGTTTGAATCCCAACAATTATATTGAATCGTGTAAAATGGATGTTTGTGAGTGTCCCGATGGCATGTGTCATTGCGATAGTTTTGCCGCCTATGCACGTGAATGTCAGCGTTTGGGTGTCAATTTACCGGACTGGCGCGAGGCTACTATGTGTCCGTATGGCGTATGGAAGAGGGATTTCAATACTACCTTACATTTGCTAAGCGATAATCCTTTTTATGGAGATCTAAGCTTTCTGCGCAAGCCCATAGTCTCACAAAGGGCCCAACAGCGTAAGCATAAGAAGGCGCAGCATAATTATAATGAAATCCAAAGGAATTTCATAGACAAGCATGTACCAAAAGTTTTGCTGACATCAAAAACTTCAGAGCGCACACCTCTTCCCTTGCACTAACCGAGATCGTTAGAAAGTTCAGAGTATATAAAAATAAGCTTTTGATGGTAAAAAAAAGCAAAAGGCGTTACGGTTTTGTTAACTATCTTATATATATATATATTACGGTAATAATTCAAATTTAAATTATACTAAAACAAGCTATAGAAAAAATTTTATAAAAATTTTTCTTTTGCTAGAAGAACAGGGAGAGCTAGAAAATGGCTTTAAAGCTTAAGTTTAAGATTTTTGTTTTATAAAAAAAAGGGAACCTATCCTTAAACTGGACCAAAATTTTGAACTAGTTTCTTTTAGTTCCTTACTTAAGCTTTATATACATACAATATAGCCAACTTTTTTTGCTTTGCAAAGCTCTTTCTTGCTCCCCTTTAAACTTTTTCTCCCCCAAAAAAGAAAAATATTTTTTTAGTATTTTTCTATTAATCTTATTATTGAGAGCATATTGCTTTTGTTGTATATTTCTTTTATTATGTAAAAATATTTTTTAGTTTTAATATTTTGTTTAAATAATAGTTGTAATTTTTGTATTTTTTCTTTAAAATGGCTCTTATTTCTCTATTAACTTCCATATTTCTCAATTACTCCTCATACACATTTCTTTCTATATTAGTAGGCTAATTCTCTCACCAATTCCAAAATAATCAAAAAAGCTAATTTTAGAGCTTTTCTAACAAGGTCTTGTAATGCTAATAAAAGAAATAAGAAAAAGCTTTTTTTCAAATTATTCTCATAGAAATTCAAATGAATTTAAAAAAGCTCTTTTGATAGAAGCTTTAAAGTTCTTTACATCACTCTTGATACACTTTTCTTCCAAAAAAAGCTAATGTCTATATTAGTAGGCTCTTCATCTCCCCAGATCCAAATTAATCAAAAAAAGCTCATTTTAGACCTAACAAGACCTTGTAAAGCTAGTAAAAAAATAAGCAAAAGCGTTTTTTGAGTTTTTAGAATTTTTCCATACATATTTACTTAATACTTCAAATTATTCTCACAGAAATTCAAATGAATTTAAAAAAGCTCTTTTGATAGAAGCTTTAAAGTTCTTTACATCACTCTTCATACACTTTTCTACAAAAAAAAAGCTAATGTCTATATTAGTAGGCTCTTCCTCTCCCCAGATCCAAATTAATAAAAAAAAAAGCTCATTTTAGCTTTTCTAACAAGACCTTGTAAAGCTAATAAATAATAAATAAGCAAAAGCTTTTTCTGAGTTTTTAGAATTTTTTCATACATACTCAATATTTCAAATTATTCTCAAAGAAATTTAAATTAATTTAAAAAAGCTCTTTTGATAAAAGCTTTAAAGTTCTTTACATCTTCACTTTTCTCACACTTTTCTTCCAAAAAAGCTAATGTCTATATTAGTAGGCTAATTCTCTTACCAATTCTAAATAAATTAAAAAAGTTCATTTTAGAGCTTTTCTAACAAAACCTTGTAATGCTAATAAAAAAAATAAGATATAGCTTTTTCTGAGTTTTTATAATTTTTCCATACATACTTAATACTTCAAATTATTATCAGAGAAATTTTAATTAATTTAAAAATTTTTTACAATTAATTTAAAAGCTCGTTTTATAGAAGCTTTATAGTTCTTTACAGAAATCAGGTATCTTCGTTAAAGTTTGAAAAGCTTCTTTCAAAAGCCTTATAAGCTTTTATCTCTAAAAATATTTCATTTTTATAAAAGCTTTTGTTATAAAATTGGCAATTGGTATATCTTTATTTAAATTTTGAAAGCTTTCCTTCAAAAATTATAATGTTAATTCTAATTTAAAGAAATAGATAAAAAAAGTTAAGTCGAAAAACAAGAAATTTTTGAAAATTTTTCTGTAAAAATAATAAACTTTTAAAAAATTTCCTATAAAAAAAAGAAATTTAAGAAAAATTTTCTATAAAGCCAAGAAATTTTTGAAAAATTTTCTAAAGAAATAAGTAAAAAAAATCTTTAAACAAATTTTGAAAAATTTCCTATAAAAATAAGAAGTTTTTGAAAAATTTCCTATAAAAGTAAGAAGTTTTTAAAAAAATTTCCTATAAAAATAAGAAATTTTTGAAAAATTTCCTATAAAAATAAGAATTTTTTTAAAAATTTCATATAAAAATAAGAAATTTTTGAAAAATTTCCTATAAAATAAGAAACTTTTGAAAAAATAATTTTAGTTTCTGTAACTAAACATACAATTCATTTTAAAATTAACATTTTTAGAACTTAAAACTAATGTTCAAAGTTTCTGTTGGAGACTTTAAAAGCCAAATTAATCAATAATAGACTTATTTTTATTAGCATTTTAATTCCATTAGCTGTCATATTACATAAAGTAATTAAAATAAGCGATTTGAAGAGCTTTTTGCGAGCTTTTGATTAATTTAACTCTGATATATACAGAACTCTAAAAGTATACGAGTTTTTGAACAAAATTCAAATGATTTAAGTAGACTTATGTCATAAAAGCTTAAAATATCTTTTAAGAAATCAGCCTTACTCCGTTAAGAGCTTTTGAAATTTACGTTAACTAGGAAAAATGATTTTGAATCGCTGTTCCGAAATGATCAATTTTGTGATCGAATCAGATTCAAAGAAAAACTAAATATCTATAAAACCAATTCCGACATCACATCGAAAAGAAACTTTAATAAAACTAAAGATTTGTAACTTCCAATTCTATTGAACAAAAAGCTAATTGAAGCACCTAGTATGAAAAGCTTTTTCAATTCATTTGTAAAAATTCTTAATTTTCTTTAAAAACTTGTATCATTACCTATGTTTAACTTTCATCATTACCTATGTTTCACTTAACAAAAAAAGCTTTTGTAAAGCTTTGAACTCATTCTAGAAATAAGAGCCATTTAATTAGTTAACTTTAAATTAATTTAAATTGAAAAATGAAAAATGAAAAAAAAAACAAGAAATCAAACCTAAAATAGATCTCAATTATTTTAAAAATATTATTTTTTTAGTTTTAATTATACTTAACAATAAATAATGTTTAATACAAAACTCATGCAAAAAAAAATTATTCATCAAAACATTTCCATTTAGAGAACAAATATTTTTTTTAAATAGGATTAAAAATATTAAGTATAAAAATAAACTGGAGATCAAAATAAAAGATTTTAAAGAAATCCATGAAATTAAAAATATCGAATAATGAAATTTTGGGTAAATATTAATATTAAATATAATATTAATATTAACCCTTAAATTGATAAAACTATTTGATATATCAACCTTTAACTACTAAACATTTTAAATAATTTCAATATTGTTGTCATAACCATGATAAAATCGTAAAAATTGTTAACCCTTTAAGGAACGAGGACTAATATGTTCCTAACATTATTTATAAAATTGGACTTTAGATCTTTTATAAATAAAATTTCGAACTTTCTATCAAAACTGGAAAAAATTTATGAATTCTTTTAAAACTTACATATTTAGACCACAAGTTCATTTAATACATGTCGTGAGCCTATATCCAATACCGCCTATGAACCATTTTTATTTTTATACCCACCATCAAAAAGAATGGGGGGTATATTGAGATTGTCATTCCGTTTGTAATTTCCTTAATATTGGTTCAAAAATCAAAAACGATATATATTCTGAATCCTTATGAAATTCTAAGACGATTGAGCTATGTCCGTCTGTTTGTCCGTCTGTCTGTCTGTTGAAATCACGATAACGTCTAAACGAAAGGAGCTAGCTAACTGAAACTTAGTAAAACCATTCTTTATCTATGAGAAAATTTTGGTATTGAAATTGGGCAAAATCGGTTAGCATTTGGCCATAGCCCCCGTATAACCTCGTCTAGGCTAATCGCTTATTTGCTAATAAATGACAAATTATGACAGTTATGATGACAAAATTTGGTATCTAGAAGTTTTAGATAAGCACTAGGCAGTATATAAAATTTCATCGAAATCGGTTCACATTTAGCCATAGCTCCCATACAAAAAACTTACGAAAACAGGCTAAATTTCACCCAAAATACACTTAAATGCCAATAAATCTAAAAGTATAACAGATATAACCACAAAATTTGGCACAAGAAAGTCTTATATCAATGCCAGCCAGTGTGCAAAATTTTGTCACAATCGGTCACTATTTGACCTAGCTCCCATATAAAAAACTTACGAAAACACAAAAATTCAAAAAGAAAAGGGGATTTATGTCTGTCCGTCAGATAAAATCCTTAACTACAAGAGCTAGTAAGACTAAATTAAGCACAAGAAAGTCTTATATCAATGCCAGCCAGTGTGCAAAATTTCGTCACAATCGGTCACCATTTGACCATAGCTCCCACATAAAAAACTTATGGAAACACAAAAATACATAAAGAAAAGGTTGTTTATGTCCGTCTGTCCGTCAGATAAAAGCACGATAGCGCCTTAACGAAAAGAGCTAGAGGGACAAAATTTTACAAAAGTATTTTGGATATCTTGAAAAAGATGTGTGTTGAAAATGGACAAAATCGGTTCAAATTTAGTTAGAGCTCCCATATAACCCCGCCCCGGGAAATACATTAATGCTGATAAATTGAATACAATTGTAATAGCTATGACGATTAAATTTAAAATAGGGAAGTTTTATGCAATTTTTGATCAGTTTATCAAATTTTATAGGAATCAGTCCATATTTGACTTTAGCTTTCATGTGAAAAACACTCACGGAAACCAAAAATTTTAGCAAAGGCCAGTTAAAAGCTATTAAATTAGAAACTATGATAGCTATGGTCACTAAATTTTGCAAGAATAAGCTCTCTATATATACCAGCCAGTGTGTAAAATTTTGTTATAATCGGTCAACATTTGGCTATAATTCTTATATATATAACATCCCCTTTTTATATCTACAATCAAAAAGATTTGGAGGTACATTCATTATATTAAGATTGCACCTATGAAATTATATAGGCATCAATCAATGTTCAGCCCAGACTTTATATATGATGAATGCATTAGGAACTCATAACGAAATATATGGACCTGTCGTATTACTATTAACGTGTTTAGCCTAACTACATATTAATCACAACGAAAAGTATTTAACAACTTATTAATGTAAAACTATACCTGGTTATGAGACCGAATTTTGATCAAAGTAAATACTGGGGAAACCACTAAAATATTTTTGAATGTTGAACTATAAAGCTACGGAAACCTAATTTAGTCCAAAGGTTTTACCAACAATACCAAATAGCTTAGCGATTTTTCCAGTTTTAGTGCAGATTTTGAATTAGCTGCACCCTTGTAGATATATGAGATATGTTTCTAAATTTAACACAACTTGATGGTGGGTATATAAGATTCGGCACAGCCGAATATAAATAACACTCTTACTTGTTAAATACTTTTTGTTGGAAAACTGTTTTTTATAAAAGAACATCTCATGTAATAAAAATTAGATACAAGAAATCTATTAAGGCAGTTATTGGCTTAAATATATTGTAGAGGAAGTATTGACTTCTATTAAATTAAACACTTTTTCGCCATTTCTTAAAAATTTTTTATTTAGTTCATAGTCGGTATTGAATATATTTAGGCTCAGGATATGTTATACTTGAGTTCCACACTTAAACGTAAATTTTCCATTTTCTTGGGAAACTGTATTAATCATGATCAATATATTTTACTCGATTACAAAGATTTTTCGTTAATTAATCAATGTTAAAAAAATGTATATTTTTCGTTTTCAATTTATTCAAAACTTTATTTAACTGTTTAGCTACGTTTTGGTGTGGACCTCTTCATTATAGATTAAAATTTCAAGACATTTCAATAATTAGATAGAACTAAATTTTAGTTAATTTTTATAATTTTTATTTGGCCTTTGACCTCAAAATTAGTATCATGGGTATCCTTATAGGATTTATTACCAATTTATAGTCACATGCGTCAATCAGTTGTCACCACTTCACGAGACCTGGTCTTCTTTACCCTAGAGTATTTCAGTCTAAGATAGATACACTGAACCTGTTTTACACTAGGAGCCATATTTGAATGCGTTAGTTTGCAAATCTTGTCCTTAGCGATAGGCAATTTTTTGTAGTTTCCGCAACTGCATGATTTTCCATGTAGTGCATCCTTAACATATGACGGAAAACAATCATATTAAATTTTTGGAAAGAAGGACCTCCATACTTTGTTCGACTTTCTGTGGGCTTAAAGCTTAATATATATAGTTCCAATGGTTTTTTCAGTCAAATGTGAAATTAAAGTAGATAAAAAACAATGAAAAAGGCACAAACAAACATACATTTTAGGAGCACGTGTGTGTGCCTAAACATTCTCTTTTTGGATCATATTCTCAATTAGTTGTTTCCGAATTAGAGTAACAACGGTTTACTCTCTTTCTATGGAACTTTTCAAAACGACCATACGGCAAATCAATGTATGTAACTGCAACATCTTCATATTATAGAGTTTTTGCTTAAAAGTTCGCAATTTTAAAGTTCGCAATTTTAAAAATTATTTAAAGCAAACTTTTGAAAATAGGTATTTTGGATAAGTTGTAAAGGTATTTTCAAACTCGCAAGCCCGCGCAAATTTAAGTTAAGACATCTTTGTTAAGTTTTTGTTCAAGTTTCGAAGACAATCAAATCAATTTTTCTTTTCTTATTTAAATATTTAACAAAATAATTATAACTTTTCTAATCTGTTTTAAATTCTGAAGATCTCATAATTCCAAAACACTTTTCAATTTTGAACATATCGACGCAAGAATTAAAGAACGCTGAAACTGACAAAACATAAAATATTCACCAGAGGCAAAAAACCTGTATGAAAGTATAATTCATGTCTCAAAAACTTTACAACTTAGGAAAATGATTTTAAAAACGTATTTTATTTTTTTCTCGATTTATATATTGGCTGTAAAAGTTTCATCTCAAAACTAATTTTTATTAAGCTTACGACAATTAAGACACATCATAGAAGTATTGGAAAGTTGTACAAAAAAACGTATTTTCGATTTTTTGTCAGTTACAGCGTTCTTTAATTCTTGCGACGATATACTAAATTTATTTCATGAGGATTATCATGAGTGAATTTGAAAAAACTTTAATTTTGATCTCTGGTTTAGTTTCAAAAATAGGCCTTTAAATAACAAAAAAAATCTCTCTAATACAGGGTGGCTCACCAGTTGTGCTACAATAAGAAATTTAAATTACTTTTGTTTTAAATAATGTTTATACCCTTCACCACCATAGGTGGAAAGGGTATTCTAAGTTTGTGCTAATGTATGTAACGCATAGAAATATTTGTCTTAGACCCATCTTTTAGTATACCAATAGACTTAGAATCACTTTCTGAGTCGATTTAGCGATGTCCGTCCGTCCGTCTGGCTGCCTGGCTGGACCCCCATGTAAACCTTGTAATCAAACTTCAGGTGGCAATTCTAAAGATAATTTGATTAAATTTGGCACATGTCATTTTTTTGATAATCAATCGGTCCATTATTTATAGTACCTCCCATAGGTCCCAAGTCCCGGAATTGATAAATTGGCCACAAAAATCAATATTTCAATATTATTTAACAATATTATTTCATGAAATTTTAAACAAATACTGCCTATGTAAACTTAAATCACCGTACCAAATTTTGTTGAAATCGGTCCACATTTTACCATAGCTCCCATACAAACTCTTTTCTCAAAACGCACTAAATGACACAAAATTCACTAAAACGCTCCTAAATCCGAAGACAATGAAAATTTTGAGTTTATTTTCTGCATACATAATTTTTGTAATAACTGTAATCAATTTACCTAATTTCGAGATAATCGGTCCACATTTGAACCTAGCTCTCATATAAGTCCAAATGGCCGAAACAGCTTAAATGTATAAGTTTTGAGAATATGTTTGTATGATGGCAAATTTTTGCAAATATTTGTCTTTATACAGGAAAAAGAACACCTTTGACCTTTTAGTGGTGAAGGGTATCGTATGGTCGGGCTTGACCGACTATAGCACTTACTTACTTGTTTTATTTAGTTCTTTTATATTGTATGGACAATTTTATTTTATACATTACTATTTGCTTCCAAAAATTAACTTTCACTCATAATGTCGTAAGAGTCCAATTACCTTTTTCGATTCCGGTTTATGGACCGCTATAAAATTTAAGCTATTCATCAAATTCGGAGATGGTGAGGTTCGAAATTCTTATTTTTCATTCGAAGAAATTTTATTTTACATATACGAAAATTGTTTTAAATATCAAATCGGGATAGAAATATGTAAGCACTTTGTGCCATCTTAGAAATGTTAAAAGCCGTTTTATCTTCGAAAGCCGAGTTTATTTTAGAATTCCATGTGCTTCGGTTTGTGAGCATATTCAGAATGCGTTGGCCCAGTTTTGAAACATTTTCCTCTACTTGATCTTCCCATCGAAGTTTGAAATGCCCTCTTTTGCGTGTTATCTGGAGTATTTTCGTCCATTCGCACACCTATTCTAGTGGACTTTCCTATTCTAGTGGACTGTCTGCTTTTAGAAACCAGCAGTTTTGATTCATTGGCAACTAAAGAGTGCTCTAAATAAAATTTGTAGTTGGATTTTCTTAAATAAAAATCAAACCTTTTAATATAAAAACTTTACAAAATACGCAAATATAATGACATATTATACAAAATCATTTAGCATTAAAATGTTTACTTAGTACTCGGGTTTTGCAAAATTATCGACTTTTTTCGGAAACCCTCCCATTAAAGATTTTACAGTTGCTTCTGATACCTTTTTGGAGCATGTGTTCCACCTGCGCTTAAAATCGGACATGTTCTTGGAAATCTTTCCTGTGTTCTTCAATTCCTTTTTTACCAGAGCCCAATACCTTTCCACAGGCCGAAGTTCTGGACAGTTAAGTGGATTTGCCTCTCGTGGTACAAAAATGACATTATTCTTTGAGTACCACTTAAGTGCCTTTTTTCCATAATGGCATGATGCCAAATCGGGCCAAAAAAATGTAGTCACTCTGTGCTCTCTTAAAAAGGGTAACAACCGTTTTTGTAGGCACTCCTTTATATAAATTTCTGTGTTTATTTTGCCAGATGCCACAAACACTTTACTTCTTTTGCCACAACTGCAAATAGCTTGCCACACGAGAAACTTCTTAGGGAATTTTGTTTGTTTTTTTGTGCGAAACTCTTGCCGAACATTGCCCCGTTTATCAGCAACATAAAAATCTTGACCAGGAAGTTGAGAAAAGTCTGCCAGTACGTATATTTCATCATCCATCACACAACAGGTGTATTTTTTTATAAAATCAGACTTCAATTTTTTCGCTCGTTTTTTTTTTTACTTTAAGTTCTTTATAGCATTGCGATCTGGAACCTTTTGGACTTTGTATGTCTTCAGTCCAGCATAAGCTTTGACTCTATGTGCAAAATTCGTAGAACATTTCACCGTACGAGCTGCTTTTCTTTAAGAAGTGTTAGGCGCTCTTCGAAAGAGTCGCTCGACTTCTTTTGCCAATATCTGTAGGACCTTTTTTCCTCCCTGATCCAGGTTTTCTTTCAATGCTCAGGTTTTCCTTATACCGTCTGATGGCATTAGAAACCGTTCGAGGTTCAACTTTCAAATTTTTAGCTATTTTTTTAAAAGTCCATGACGGATATTTTTGAAAAGTTTTAATTATATTTTCACGAACTTTTTTTTCGCAGTCCATTTTGATTGAAATAACTATTGAAAATTAATAATTTCTAAAATAATAGTATCTGACATATCTATAGAAACTAACTTGATCAAAAAATAAATTATTTCTTGCACTATGGATAAATTTTGTCTAAAATAGTAAATGCATATTTTTTTTAGAACACTCTTTAGGCCCATTTTACTCGATTCGTTCTCCATATTTTAAAAGGCTGTAGTCACCTCGCTCATCGGCAAACGCGAGCAGTATGTGTTTTCTGACACAATATTAAAGAGATCGATAAACTATCGCTTTGACTAAATCTCCGTTTAGTTACGAACGGCTCCGATAGATTCTTACCGACTTTAACTGATGAGGTTGTGTTAGTTAATGTCATTCTGCATTACCTTATTACCTTCGTAGGAATGTCAAGCTCAGATATTGCTTTAAATAACATCGTTCGTATTGGGCTGCCGAAAGTAGCTTTGTAGTCAACGAAGATATGATAAGTGTATATTTGAATTTCTTGAGTCTTCTCCAGGATTTGACGTAGCGCAAATATCTTGTTGGTGGTACATTAACCCGCTCGAAAGCCACATTGGTAGGTTCCAATTATTTAATTAACTTTGGGCTTTAACCTTTCACACAGTATGATTGATTGAATAATATATGCAATTGAAAGGAGGCTTATACCTCTTTAATTGGCACATACATTTTGATCTCCTTTTTTGTGTACTGGACAAAAAAAAACCGAGACTTCAATTGTCTGACATGCGTTCTTCTAACTATTGGTTTTTATAAGCAAAGACATACTCCTTACCAACTCATCACCTCCGGACTTAAAAAGCTCTGCTGCCAAACCATCGGCACCCACAGCTTTGTTATTTTTCAGTCGAGTTATTGCAATTCTAACCTAAATGGTTGGTTGGTTGGTTGGTTGGTGGACATATAACGCTGTCTTCATTGATTTGTCCATTAATGTCATCTTGATCGCTTCAAATTTTGAGAACAAAAAATAGTCACTAGGATATAAGTCTAGAGGTTGAGGTACCAGTTCATAGCCTAATACATGGTTTTTTTCAATAAACGCCTCATATGTGTTCACTCTTGGAAATAAACTTTATTCAAATGCTTTTTCTCAATTCCTCATTGAATGGACAAAAAATAAGTATAGTATTCGAACATCGAGTGTTTCCCATTTCGAGGGCAGTTATTGTGCATCCCAAAAACAGTTGCCATGACTTTTTTGACTGAATTGCCTTCTTTGGCGTCTCCAAGAAAATGTCTCCCGTATGTTGTGGTAGATCCACGTTTTAGCTAAATTGTCAAATTATTGCGATTGTGGTTGATTGTGAGCAAATGCTTCAGCCATCTTTATCATCACAGTTTAAAAATTAATTTTCTGATAAAAAATTATAACACGAGAGGGTTAATTTCCGATCGTCTTAAACCATATCATTTTGTCATTCAATGTAGAGACCCAAACCTAAGGTGAGATTGTTCGGCATCTTCCGTGCTTGGGTGTTAACATCGAACTTTAGAATCCACCTATTTCAGTACCATTAAAATTAATGATGCAGAGTCCCCAGAATATTTATCAAGCTTAGCCTTGTTATACCCTTCACCACCATAGGTGGAAAGGGTATTATAAGTTTGTGCTGATGTATGTAACGCGTAGAAATATTTGTCTTGACCCACCTTTTAGTATACCAATAGGCTTACAATCAGTTTCTGAGTCGATTTAGCGATGTCCGTCCATCCGTCCGTCTGGCTGGACCCCCATGTAAACCTTGTAATCAAACTACAGGTCGCAATTCTAAAGATAATTTGATTAAATTTGGCACAGATCATTTTTTTGATAGTGGGACCATGGCCATTGAAATTTGTGAAAATCGGTAAATTATTTATGGTACCTCGAATAGGTCCCACTTCCCGGAATTGATATATTGGCCACAAATATAATTTTTTTTTTTCATGAAATTTAAAACAAATACTCCTTATGTAAACTTAAATCACTGTACCAAATTTCGTTGAAATCGGTCCACATTTGGCCATAGCTCCCATACAAACTCTTCTGTCAAAACGCACTAAATAAGACGAAACCTAAAAAAAAGGCTCATAAATCTGAAGATAATGAGTATTTTTGAGTTTAAGTTTTTCGCATACGTAATTCTTGTATAAGCTGTAATAAATTTGCAAAATTTCAAGATAATCGGTCCACATTTGACCCTGACCAAAAACAGCTTAAATATATAAGTTTTGAAAAAATGTTTGTATGATGGCAAAATTTAGAAAATATAAGTCTTTATACAAGAAAAAGAACACCTTTGACCTTTTAGTGGTGAAGGGTATCGTATGGTCGGTCTTGACCGACTATAGCACTTTCTTACTTGTTATCCTCTTCACCACCATAGGTGGAAAGGGTATTATAAGTTTGTGCTGATGTTTGTAACGCATAGAAATATTTGTCTTAGACCCATCTTTTAGTATACCAATAGACTTAGAATCACTTTCTGAGTCGATTTAGCGATGTCCGTCCGTCCATATGATTTTGTCATTCAATGTAGAGACCCAAACCTAAGGTGAGATTGTTCGGCATCTTCCGTGCTTGGGTGTTAACATCGAACTTTAGAATCCACCTATTTCAGTACCATTAAAATTAATGATGCAGAGTCCCCAGAATATTTATCAAGCTTAGCCTTGTTATACCCTTCACCACCATAGGTGGAAAGGGTATTATAAGTTTGTGCTGATGTATGTAACGCGTAGAAATATTTGTCTTGACCCACCTTTTAGTATACCAATAGGCTTAGAATCAGTTTCTGAGTCGATTTAGCGATGTCCGTCCATCCGTCCGTCTGGCTGGACCCCCATGTAAACCTTGTAATCAAGCTACAGGTCGCAATTCTAAAGATAATTCGATGAAATTTGGCACAGATAATTTTTTTGATAATGGGACCATGGCTATTGAAATTGGTCAAAATCGGTCCATTATTTATGGTACCTCCCATAGGTCCCACTTCCCGGAATTGCTATATTGGCCACAAATATCAAAATTTTTTCATGAAATTTAAAACAGATACTGCTTATGTAAACTTAAATCACTGTACCAAATTTCGTTGAAATCGGTCCACATTTGACCATAGCTCCCATGCAAACTCTTCTTCAAAAACGCACTAAATGAGACAAAAAATCACTAAAACGCTCGTAGATCTAAAGATAATGAAAATTTTGAGTTTATTTTTTGCATACATAATTTTTGTAACAACTGTAATTAATTTGCCAAATTTCGAGATAATCGGTCCATATTTGACCCTAGCTCTCATATAAGTCCAAATGACGGAAACAGCTTGAATATATACGTTTTGAGAAAATGTTGGTATGATGGCAAAATTTAGCAAATATTTGTCTTTATACAGGAAAAATAACACCTTTGACCTTAGTGGTGAAGGGTATCGTATGGTCGGCTTGACCGACTATAGCGCTTTCTTACTTGTTTTTAATTATGGTTTTTCTAATCCAAAAATAAGTACTTAAGCAAAAAAAGTTTACGTTTTATTTTTGTAGCACAATTGACGAGTTACCCTGTGCTTAAACAATCACCTCATAAGCCTTATTTATTTTCATTTTAGCAATTAAATCATAAATATTAAATAAACTTAAATTAAGCCTTTAAATCTAAAAAAAATAAAAACATTCTCATTCTTTGTGGTATAAAATATTTTTTTAATTCAAAAAAATTAAAATAAAAATATTTAAGTATAAGTATAAATTTAAAAAAATAAATAATTTTTATTATTAAATCAAACTATATAAATATAATTTTTATAACCTAAAAAAAAAACTAAGTTTTTTCAAACTCTTAAATAAATATAAAATATTTTGCACAAACAGTATTTTTTGCTTAATTATACTTTTAAAAGTTAAGGTCTTATATAATTAAATAAATATAAAAATAAATTTCTAAGTAATTAATTTTCTAATTTAGCCAATATATATTTTTTTAGAAAAAAATTTTCTAAAAAAAATTCAAACAAAATTTTCTACTTAATTAATAAAATTATTACTTAACCTAAAAAATGTAATACTTTAAATAAATAAAATTAAAAAAATTAAATAAAAAATCTACAAGCCATATTACTTAAATTTAAATTAAAAAAAAAAACAACAAATAAAAATTTACACAAATAATTCCATTTAAATTTAAACGAGAAAATAATAGCAACTTGTAAAGTTCAAAAACTTATAAAATAGCTAAAAAGTTAAAGAAAAAACCATATTTTACCTTAAAAAATAAATAAAAATAAAATATATTACAAAAATTTCTTAAACTCTTGAGTTTTTTTCTCTAGCTCTTTATTAAAAATCTTTAGCTTGGTAACATTGAAATTATTTGAAAATTTATAGCAAAAAATTCTAATTGTAAAATTTATGGTAAAAACTACATAATTCCAATTATTACAATTTCATACTCGTATAAATTTCATAAATTAAAATATTACAATACAAAAAAAAATTAAGAGAATTAAAATCGAATAAAAAAACACGATAATAAAATTTTAAATTTATGTTGAAGTTTTATTTATGGAAAACTCAGGTATAAGTAACTTCCTTCTGCATTACAGGGAGTCGATTAGGTGACATCTGAAATATTTGGTCTACAAGTTAAAATGGTTTGTATCAATTATTTTTGAGGATTTTTTTTCAATGACTACAATAATGCCCATTTTTTTGCTTTAAATAAAGTTTTGCGATGAAATCTTATAACCAGGAGTAGGCAGCCCATACCACCAGAAGCCGATGAATTATTTTAATTTTCGTAAATACCACGATCATTAATAACACTCGTGAAAATGAGTATTAAAATCGTTCAGTTGGAATTTGGATGTTAAAAGAGTTGGTTGGTACCGCTTTGTTAAAGAAAAGACAACAACAAAATAGGCAAGAAACAAATCAAAATCCAATTTATAGCAACAAAATATATGATTCGAGAGAACAAAGAAATATAATCTCGAACATTGTTGCCACGACACTATTACTTTTGTAAATATTGGGAATATTCTTTAAAACAGAAATAAAATCTAATATTAAAAAATTTACTATTTTTAGATATTTTCGATCCAAAAATTTTTTTATAGAAAAATGTTTAACAAAAATATTTTTCTTTTTAAAATTTTTTCAGTAAAAATTTTCGATCAAAATATTTTTATATCAAAAAATTTTCAAATCTTCTACAGAAAAATGTTTGATAAAAAAAATTTTCTATAGAAAAATTTTTGATAAAAAAAATTTTCTATAGAAAAATTTTTGATAAAAAAAATTTTCGAAAGAAATTAATTTTTAGTTGAACCATGAATTTATGTTAAGAGGTTGTGGGTTCGAATCCGGGCTCAGGTTCATATCATAAATTTTTATTTTTTTTTTAATTTTAATAATTTTTTATGATTTTAAATTAGATTAATAATTTTTAAGAATACTGAAAAAACTATGTGACACTTAGCAGTGTGGAATGCTGCATTTTCTGTCCCGCTACGGACTTCATCAGCACACTGTGTCACCAACTGTTAGATGCCAGTAGTTAAGATCATCTATTTAACTGAATTCTTAAGCGAAATTGAAAACGAGAATTATATTAACACTCATTTCTATTTCACCTATGACCATATGATCGATTCAGTTAGACGAACTTATCCACCATAGTTTTTTCCTTTATGTTTTGTATTCCTATCCTTTATTAATCTACATTTACTTTGTACTTTAACCAACTGTCAGCTGGTAATGAAGACAAAGATTTTTGTTTTGACAAGTTTCTGTTTATTCTTTTACGTTAATGCAAATTTGAATTTAGTATCAACTTGAAAGAGTTAGTGAAAACATGTAAATCGCGGTGCCCATGCAATTTAATTGAAAGAAATTAATTTTTAGTTGAACCATGAATTTATGTTAAGAGGTTGTGGGTTCGAATCCGGGCTCAGGTTCATATCATAAATTTTTATTTTTTTTTTTTATAATTTTAATAATTTTTTATGATTTTAAATTAGATTAATAATTTTTAAGAATACTGAAAAAACTATGTGACACTTAGCAGTGTGGAATGCTGCATTTTCTGTCCCGCTACGGACTTCATCAGCACACTGTGTCACCAACTAATTTCTTTCAATTAAATTGCATGGGCACCGCGATTTACATGTTTTCACTAACTCTTTCAAGTTGATACTAAATTCAAATTTGCATTAACGTAAAAGAATAAACAGAAACTTGTCAAAACAAAAATCTTTGTCTTCATTACCAGCTGACAGTTGGTTAAAGTACAAAGTAAATGTAGATTAATAAAGGATAGGAATACAAAACATAAAGGAAAAAACTATGGTGGATAAGTTCGTCTAACTGAATCGATCATATGGTCATAGGTGAAATAGAAATGAGTGTTAATATAATTCTCGTTTTCAATTTCGCTTAAGAATTCAGTTAAATAGATGATCTTAACTACTGGCATCTAACAGTTGGTGACACAGTGTGCTGATGAAGTCCGTAGCGGGACAGAAAATGCAGCATTCCACACTGCTAAGTGTCACATAGTTTTTTCAGTATTCTTAAAAATTATTAATCTAATTTAAAATCATAAAAAATTATTAAAATTAAAAAAAAAATAAAAATTTATGATATGAACCTGAGCCCGGATTCGAACCCACAACCTCTTAAAAAAAATTTTCTATAGAAAAATTTTTGATAAAAAAAAATTTCTATAGAAAAATTTTTGATAAAAAAAATTTTCTATAGAAAAATTTTTGATAAAAAAAATTTTGTATAGAAAAATTTTTGATAAAAAAAAATTTTCTATAGAAAAATTTTTGATAAAAAAAAATTTTCTATAGAAAAATGTTTGATAAAAAAAATTTTCTATAGAAAAATTTTTGATAAAAAAAAATTTCTATAGAAAAATGTTTGATAAAAAAAATTTTCTATAGAAAAATTTTTGATGAACAAAATTTTCGATAGAAAAATTTTTATTGTCACTCGTTTTTTAAAATCCTGATGATGCTATCCAATGGATAGCGAAATAATGATGATTATTCATGAATTATTGATGAATAATTAAATAAATATATTTAATTTTATAAAAAACAAAACTACACTACCTGGAGCTTAAAAAAATCTTTTATTTATTTTGCGAATAAGGAAAAAGGTCGAAGAAAAGAAAAACATATAGAGAAAAATTTTCTAAAAAAAAAAAATGTTAATAAAAATTTTGGGTCAAAAAATTTTCTATAGAAAAATTATTGATAAAAAAATTTTCTATAAAAAATTTTTGATAAAAAATTTTCTATAAAGAAATTTTTAATGAAAACATTTTCTATAGAAAAATTTTTGATAAAAAAAATGTTTATAAAAAATTTTTGATAAACAAATTTTCTATAGAAAAATTTTTGAAAAAAAAGATTTTCTTAGAAAAATTTTTGATTTAAAACTTTCTATAGAAAAATTTTTGATAAAAAAAATTTCATAGAAAAATTTTTGATACAAAAAATTTCCTAAAAAAATTTTTGATAAAAAAAATTTCTATAAAAAAATTTTGGATAAAAAAATGTTCTAACGAAAAATTTTTGGTAAAAAAATTTTCTATAGAAAAATTTTTGGTGGAAAAATTTTCATTAAATAAATTTTATATAGAAAAATTTTTGAAAAAAAAAAGATTTTCTTAGAAAAATTTTTGATTTTTTGATAAAAAAAATTTTTCTCTAGAAAAATTTTTGATAAAAAAAATTTTTATAGAAAAATTTTTGATAAAACTTTTTGTTAAAAAAATTTCTGTAGAAAATTTTCTGATAAAAAATTTTTAATAGAAAAATTTTTAATAGAAAAATTTTTGTTAAAAAATTTTCTATAGAAAAATTTTTGATAGAAAAAATTTATTAGAAAAATTTTTGATAAAAAAATTTTTGATAAAAAAATTTTCTATAAAAAAATTTTTGATAAAAAAATTTTCTATAGAAAAATTTTCTATAGAAAAATTTTTGATAAAAAAAATTTTATAAAAAAATTTTTTATCAAAAAATGTTCTAACGAAAAATTTTTGTTAAAAAAATTTTCTATAGAAAAATTTTTGGTGGAAAAATTTTCATTAAATAAATTTTATATAGAAAAATTTTTGAAAAAAAAAAGATTTTCTTAGAAAAATTTTTGATTTTTTGATAAAAAAATTTTTCTTTAGAAAAATTTTTGATAAAAAAAAAATTTTATAGAAAATTTTTGATAAAACTTTTTGTTAAAAAAATTTCTGTAGAAAATTTTTTGATAAAAAAATTTTTAATAGAAAAATTTTTAATAGAAAAATTTTTGATAAAAAATTTACTATAGAAAAATTTTTGATAGAAAAAATTTCTTAGAAAAATTTTTGATAAAAAATTTTTGATAAAAAAATTTTCTGTAAAAAAATTTTTGATAAAAAAATTTTCGATAGAAAAATTTTCTATAGAAAAATTTTTGATAAAAAAATTTTCTAGAAAAATTTTTGATAAAAAAATTTTCTAGAAAAATTTTTGATAAAAAAACTTTCTATAGAAAAATTTTTGATAAAAAAATTTTTTGGTAAAAAAATTTTCTATAGAAAAATTTTTGTTAAAAAAAAAAGATTTTCTTAGAAAAATTTTTGATTTTTTGATAAAAAAATTTTTCGTTGATGGTCGTGGGTTCGAGTCGGGCTCAGGTTCATGTCATAAATTATTTTTTTAATTTATGATTTTTAAATTAGATGAATAAATTTTAGGAATACTGAAAAAACTATGTGACACTTAGCAGTGTGGAATGCTGCATTTTCTGTCCCGCTACGGACTTCATCAGCACACTGTGTCACCAACTGTTAGATGCCAGTAGTTAAGATCATCTATTTAACTGAATTCTTAAGCGAAATTGAAAACGAGAATTATATTAACACTCATTTCTATTTCACCTATGACCATATGATCGATTCAGTTAGACGAACTTATCCACCATAGTTTTTTCCTTTATGTTTTGTATTCCTATCCTTTATTAATCTACATTTACTTTGTACTTTAACCAACTATCAGCTGGTAATGAAGACAAAGATTTTTGTTTTTGACAAGTTTCTGTTTATTCTTTTACGTTAATGCAAATTTGAATTTAGTATCAACTTGAAAGAGTTAATGAAAACATGTAAATCGCGGTGCCCATGCAATTTAATTGAAAGAAATTAATTTTAGTTGAACCAGAATTTATGTTGATGGTCGTGGGTTCGAGTCGGGCTCAGGTTCATGTCATAAATTATTTTTTTAATTTATGATTTTTAAATTAGATGAATAAATTTTAGGAATACTGAAAAAACTATGTGACACTTAGCAGTGTGGAATGCTGCATTTTCTGTCCCGCTACGGACTTCATCAGCACACTGTGTCACCAACTGTTAGATGCCAGTAGTTAAGATCATCTATTTAACTGAATTCTTAAGCGAAATTGAAAACGAGAATTATATTAACACTCATTTCTATTTCACCTATGACCATATGATCGATTCAGTTAGACGAACTTATCCACCATAGTTTTTTCCTTTATGTTTTGTATTCCTATCCTTTATTAATCTACATTTACTTTGTACTTTAACCAACTATCAGCTGGTAATGAAGACAAAGATTTTTGTTTTTGACAAGTTTCTGTTTATTCTTTTACGTTAATGCAAATTTGAATTTAGTATCAACTTGAAAGAGTTAATGAAAACATGTAAATCGCGGTGCCCATGCAATTTAATTGAAAGAAATTAATTTTAGTTGAACCAGAATTTATGTTGATGGTCGTGGGTTCGAGTCGGGCTCAGGTTCATGTCATAAATTATTTTTTTTAATTTATGATTTTTAAATTAGATGAATAAATTTTAGGAATACTGAAAAAACTATGTGACACTTAGCAGTGTGGAATGCTGCATTTTCTGTCCCGCTACGGACTTCATCAGCACACTGTGTCACCAACTGTTAGATGCCAGTAGTTAAGATCATCTATTTAACTGAATTCTTAAGCGAAATTGAAAACGAGAATTATATTAACACTCATTTCTATTTCACCTATGACCATATGATCGATTCAGTTAGACGAACTTATCCACCATAGTTTTTTCCTTTATGTTTTGTATTCCTATCCTTTATTAATCTACATTTACTTTGTACTTTAACCAACTATCAGCTGGTAATGAAGACAAAGATTTTTGTTTTTGACAAGTTTCTGTTTATTCTTTTACGTTAATGCAAATTTGAATTTAGTATCAACTTGAAAGAGTTAATGAAAACATGTAAATCGCGGTGCCCATGCAATTTAATTGAAAGAAATTAATTTTAGTTGAACCAGAATTTATGTTGATGGTCGTGGGTTCGAGTCGGGCTCAGGTTCATGTCATAAATTATTTTTTTTAATTTATGATTTTTAAATTAGATGAATAAATTTTAGGAATACTGAAAAAACTATGTGACACTTAGCAGTGTGGAATGCTGCATTTTCTGTCCCGCTACGGACTTCATCAGCACACTGTGTCACCAACTGTTAGATGCCAGTAGTTAAGATCATCTATTTAACTGAATTCTTAAGCGAAATTGAAAACGAGAATTATATTAACACTCATTTCTATTTCACCTATGACCATATGATCGATTCAGTTAGACGAACTTATCCACCATAGTTTTTTCCTTTATGTTTTGTATTCCTATCCTTTATTAATCTACATTTACTTTGTACTTTAACCAACTATCAGCTGGTAATGAAGACAAAGATTTTTGTTTTTGACAAGTTTCTGTTTATTCTTTTACGTTAATGCAAATTTGAATTTAGTATCAACTTGAAAGAGTTAATGAAAACATGTAAATCGCGGTGCCCATGCAATTTAATTGAAAGAAATTAATTTTAGTTGAACCAGAATTTATGTTGATGGTCGTGGGTTCGAGTCGGGCTCAGGTTCATGTCATAAATTATTTTTTTAATTTATGATTTTTAAATTAGATGAATAAATTTTAGGAATACTGAAAAAACTATGTGACACTTAGCAGTGTGGAATGCTGCATTTTCTGTCCCGCTACGGACTTCATCAGCACACTGTGTCACCAACTGTTAGATGCCAGTAGTTAAGATCATCTATTTAACTGAATTCTTAAGCGAAATTGAAAACGAGAATTATATTAACACTCATTTCTATTTCACCTATGACCATATGATCGATTCAGTTAGACGAACTTATCCACCATAGTTTTTTCCTTTATGTTTTGTATTCCTATCCTTTATTAATCTACATTTACTTTGTACTTTAACCAACTATCAGCTGGTAATGAAGACAAAGATTTTTGTTTTTGACAAGTTTCTGTTTATTCTTTTACGTTAATGCAAATTTGAATTTAGTATCAACTTGAAAGAGTTAATGAAAACATGTAAATCGCGGTGCCCATGCAATTTAATTGAAAGAAATTAATTTTAGTTGAACCAGAATTTATGTTGATGGTCGTGGGTTCGAGTCGGGCTCAGGTTCATGTCATAAATTATTTTTTTTAATTTATGATTTTTAAATTAGATGAATAAATTTTAGGAATACTGAAAAAACTATGTGACACTTAGCAGTGTGGAATGCTGCATTTTCTGTCCCGCTACGGACTTCATCAGCACACTGTGTCACCAACTGTTAGATGCCAGTAGTTAAGATCATCTATTTAACTGAATTCTTAAGCGAAATTGAAAACGAGAATTATATTAACACTCATTTCTATTTCACCTATGACCATATGATCGATTCAGTTAGACGAACTTATCCACCATAGTTTTTTCCTTTATGTTTTGTATTCCTATCCTTTATTAATCTACATTTACTTTGTACTTTAACCAACTATCAGCTGGTAATGAAGACAAAGATTTTTGTTTTTGACAAGTTTCTGTTTATTCTTTTACGTTAATGCAAATTTGAATTTAGTATCAACTTGAAAGAGTTAATGAAAACATGTAAATCGCGGTGCCCATGCAATTTAATTGAAAGAAATTAATTTTAGTTGAACCAGAATTTATGTTGATGGTCGTGGGTTCGAGTCGGGCTCAGGTTCATGTCATAAATTATTTTTTTAATTTATGATTTTTAAATTAGATGAATAAATTTTAGGAATACTGAAAAAACTATGTGACACTTAGCAGTGTGGAATGCTGCATTTTCTGTCCCGCTACGGACTTCATCAGCACACTGTGTCACCAACTGTTAGATGCCAGTAGTTAAGATCATCTATTTAACTGAATTCTTAAGCGAAATTGAAAACGAGAATTATATTAACACTCATTTCTATTTCACCTATGACCATATGATCGATTCAGTTAGACGAACTTATCCACCATAGTTTTTTCCTTTATGTTTTGTATTCCTATCCTTTATTAATCTACATTTACTTTGTACTTTAACCAACTATCAGCTGGTAATGAAGACAAAGATTTTTGTTTTTGACAAGTTTCTGTTTATTCTTTTACGTTAATGCAAATTTGAATTTAGTATCAACTTGAAAGAGTTAATGAAAACATGTAAATCGCGGTGCCCATGCAATTTAATTGAAAGAAATTAATTTTAGTTGAACCAGAATTTATGTTGATGGTCGTGGGTTCGAGTCGGGCTCAGGTTCATGTCATAAATTATTTTTTTAAATTTTTCTTTAGAAAAATTTTTGATAAAAAAAAATTTTTATAGAAAATTTTTGATAAAACTTTTTGTTAAAAAAATTTCTGTAGAAAATTTTTTGATAAAAAAATTTTTAATAGAAAAATTTTTAATAGAAAAATTTTTGATAAAAAATTTACTATAGAAAAATTTTTGATAGAAAAAATTTCTTAGAAAAATTTTTGATAAAAAATTTTTGATAAAAAAATTTTCTGTAAAAAAATTTTTGATAAAAAAATTTTCGATAGAAAAATTTTCTATAGAAAAATTTTTGATAAAAAAATTTTCTAGAAAAATGTTTGATAAAAAAAACTTTCTATAGAAAAATTTTTGATAAAAAAACTTTCTATAGAAAAATTTTTGATAAAAAAATTTTTTGGTAAAAAAATTTTCTATAGAAAAATTTTTGGTGAAAAAATTTTCATTAAATAAATTTTATATAGAAAAATTTTTGAAAAAAAAAGATTTTCTTAGAAACCTTTTGATTTAAAACTTTTGTTTACGTGAAGAAATTTCAGAATTTTTAAATATTTATGTTACCCTAACATAACGACCACGACTGTATTGGAAACAATACAAAAGGTGGTGGTTTTTTATGTTACTCTCTTTTTCTCTTCGATCATGAGAATTCGCCGCAATTTTAACATTACTGTTAAACTTATTCTTGTTGGTTTGCTTTACTTCTAAAATTACAAATGTAACCAGTTGGAGTAAAACAGTGAACAATTAAAGACATTCTTTTGGCACACCCGCATAAAGTTAAAAACTTTGATTTTTTTATTTATTTAAAATTTACAAATTGGTTCCCCAACAAACATTCTGGTCCATATCGAACCGAATTCAAACCGCACCACGAATTAAAGAAAAAGTTAAATTAATAAAAGGGAATAAAATAAAGTGATAATTAACTTAAAAACTAAGCATTTAAAAAAAACAATTTACAAACCAAACATTCAGAACGTGCACAATAACCTAGAAGATAAAATAGCCAAGAACATAAAAAGAAGTGAAAAATAAGTGAGGACATAACAGCTCAAGACTCCAATAGCCAACTCCACCAACTCCAAGACCCGACAACTGCAAGGTCCAACAACTCCATCAGCTTCACTATCCAACAGCTCAAAAACTCAACAGGTTCTCGATCCAGGAAACCTCCAAAGGTAAATGAAGTATCTCCCCTGGCACAATCCTCAAGGAATTCAAAAAATAAGGTACTGTACAGTATATATATATTTTTTTCCCCCCCCATATTATAATATACCCCCTTCCTACATACAAATTACGAACGGTAAAAAAACCAGCAAAAATATGTACATACATATTTTGTAAATTTACGTACGGTAAAAAGAACCGTTAGATTTTTGGCCAAAGCTAAAATTTTCTTCTTAGTAGCAACGAAATCCACAAAATATTTTGTGTATAATATTTTGCAACTTTAACATAATTACGTTAAAGAGAATTTATATTTGCTCTTTAACATTCGTTTTGATCATCGTCTTTACATTTGCTCTTTAACATTCTTTTGGATATCATCTTTACATTTGTGCTTCAACATTAAATTTTGGTCATCATATTGCATCTGCTCTTTAACATTAAATTTTGGATATCATTTTTACATTTGCGCTTTAACATCTATTTTGGTCATCATCGTTTGCTTATTAACAGACATTTTTTGGACATTATTTTTTGCATTTGATCATTAACAGCAAATCTTGGTATTCATCTTAACATTTTTGATACTTGCCTGTCATCATAAGTCTGTTAGATTGTCGTGATCCACAATAACATATATTCTGCAACTTACATTAAACAAGAAATCCACTTGTTATAAATTCATTTGGCCAAATTTATACAGAATTGCATTCCTGTTAATTGAAGAACTTTTGCTGCTACATTAAATCAATTATACACCAACGAAAAAATATTCGTAATAGAATAAAGTACCATCCAATTTAATAAACGAATTTATAACAATATTTGGATTGATAAAAAGAAATATTGTTTGTTAATTTAAGGAAATAAAATTAAAAAATAATTCTTTTTAGAGTTTTTAAAAATTTTGAATCTTTCTATCAGAAAAGGTCCTTTAATTTTTATGAAAAAGGTTTTGGATTTACACTGAACAACCCGAACAGTCACCCCTTAAATATTTTGGAATCTTTTTTGAAGCTTTCGGTTATAATTTTGATTTTTGAGGATTTGTTAAAATTTTTTCCCGAATTTATTAAAATTTAGTAAAAATCGATACTTTTGAATATCTCAAGTAAGAGTCAAACACCAACTTAAACATGTCAATACTAGAGTCATTTATCAAAACCTCAGATAAGGTTGTAGAATTTGAAGCGTTTTTCTCGAATATCCCAATAACCAATCATACAATTCATACTCTGGATATACACAAAGATGAGATACTGAAAGGTTGGGCAGACTTTAGAGCAGCATATGATGAAATCTTAGTCAAGTTTAAAACTGTCGGTAAGGACGTTAGTATTGAGACATTAAAAGAAAGATTCTATAAAACTTTCGATTCTCATGTAAGAGCCCTATCAAAAGCCAACGAAATTTTAGATTCTCTTAAAATAAAAGACATTACTGAAAATTTACCAAATCCCCCTTTAACTGAGTCTAAACCAAGTATATCTCTTCCCCCATGCGATACACAGACATTCTATGGAGATTATGTCTCCTGGCCAAGCTTTCGTGATATGTTCACTGCCCTATATATAAATAATACCCGTTTATCCCCAGTTGAAAAGTTATTTCACCTTTTAAAGAAGACTGAAGGAGAACCTCACGATATTTTAAAGAACTGTCCGCTAACAAATGATGGATTTCAAATGGCGTGGAAGAACCTCGTCGACAGATATGAAAATAACCGAATTCTAGTCCATTCTCAATTAAAATCCCTTTTCAATTTGCTGAATAACCCCATTTATAAAGAGTCAGGCCCGAATATTAAGCAGCTACAAAGAAATATCAACGATTGCATCAAGAACTTGTCTCTTCTCAAAATAGAAACTTCTAATTGGGATGTTATTTTTGTTTTTATCTGCGCAAAATGTCTTCCTGACATAAGCCTGCACTTATGGCAACAGAGTTTAGGCAATAGCAAAGAATTGCCCAGCTGGAAAGAAATGGATAGTTTTTTAACCCTTAGATATCAGTCTCTAGAAGGTTTCGCTGACATTCGCACCGTTGAAAATAAGAATCAATCAAGAATATTTAACCCTAAAAAGCAAAACCCCAATTTTCCAAAAAAGATAAACACTTTTCAAACTAAAGTGTTTTCTGATAAATCTAAAAAGTGTTTACTTTGCCAAGAATCTCATTTAATTAAATTTTGTCCCGTTTTTCTGGCAATGTCTGTCGAAGATCGTTTCTCTATAGCTAAAAAACAAAAAAGATGCACAAATTGTTTAGGCACATCGCACGACTATCAAACATGTAAAAGTAAATTTAGTTGCTCGACCTGCAAACAGAAACACCACACCCTTTTACACCGCTCTGAACATCAAAACTCATCCCCACATACTAATACTAGGCTTCCTATTCCCTCATCTTCAAACAATTCTCATGAATCCCGTCCATCTCATGTGGTTAATACTACTGATGGTAACCCCTCAACCTCAGCTGCTGCTGCAGCAAGATCGCATCAAGCATACTCAACCCAAATACAGTCCACAACTCATAACTCCATTATACTTGGTACAGCCTTAGTCGATGTTTGCGTTGGAAATGTTAGATGTTCAGTTAGAGCACTTATTGACTCTGCCTCCGAAGCAACATTCATCTCTCGAAAACTGTTAAATACCCTTTCTCTTCCCACTAAAACAGTTCATACTAATATAACCGGTTTGAGTGGTTCTTTAACTGCTACAGCCTCACAAGTTTGTACGATTAACATAAGTTCTCCGTTGGAAAAACTTTTTGAGACTACAACTGAAGCCTATGTCGTTAACAAACTGACAGGAGATTTACCCTACTATGATATGGCCTCTCTTATGAGAGCAAGGTTCTCTGATTTGCCTCTTGCTGATAACTATACTCATAAAACTTCGTCAGTTGAACTTTTGTTAGGTTGTGACGTTTATCCGAAAATTATTCGAGATGGTGTTCGTTGGGACTGTAATAAATCTCTCATCGCACAACGTACAATATTTGGATGGATTATCACCGGTAAACTACAATCCCCTTCACCTACTCTCAACTCAGTATCATCATATCTTAGCATGCTGGACTTAAATAAACAACTTACCAAATTCTGGGAGCTCGAAGAAGTGCAAGAATTAGTCCCTGCATCAGAAGAAGATACTTTTTGCGAAACATTGTACAAAGAAACAACTTATAGAAACCCAAGTGGTCGCTTCGTGGTTTCTCTCCCCTTTAGAAAGGAATTTTCTCCTACTAAGCGTTTAGGCAATTCCCGAAACTCAGCTCTAGCTCAATTTCTTCGAAACGAGTCTAAGCTTCTTAAAAACCCCAAATATAAGAGTGATTACGACAAGGTAATCGATGAATACTCACATCTCGGTCATATGACAGAAGTTACACCCGACTTATATGCCGACCCCAACTCATCTTATTATTTACCCCATCATTCTGTGTTGAAACCCGAAAGTACAACTACTAAACTGCGTGTTGTATTCAACGCCTCTAGCCCAACTTCAACTGGGCTGAGCTTGAACGACGTTTTATACCCAGGTCCAGTTCTTCAACAAGATCTGACTGTTCTAATCACTCGTTGGAGACTTTTTAAGTACGTGTTCAACGCAGATATTGAAAAAATGTATCGACAGATACTCGTTAACCCTATTCATACCCCTTATCAAAGAATTATATTTCGCAATTCACCAGATAAAGAAACCCAAGATTTTGAACTCCAAACTGTAACTTTTGGTGTTAATTGCGCCCCTTACCTCGCATTGAGAACCCTTATTGAACTAGCCGAACAATGCAAGGAAGAATACCCCGAAGTCTCAAATATTTTGAAAAAGAATATGTACGTAGATGACGTCTTAGCTGGATCCCATAGCTTGACGCTGGCTCTAAAATTAAGGAATCAACTTATAAACGTTTTGGATTCTGCTGGGCTTTCCCTTCGTAAATGGATCTCAAACGACAGAACCCTCTTAGAAGGCTTAAAACCTGAATATCTCCTCACCTCTGATATCCTAAAATTAGAAGACACCACTACAACGAAAACTCTAGGTCTTCGGTGGAATACCGGCCAAGATTACTTCTATTTCAACCCCATAAAAAGTCCTACTCATGACAAAATCACAAAACGAACCGTCTTGTCTGACATTGCAAGGCTATTCGATCCGGCTGGTTGGCTGGCCCCGAAGATCATCGTTGCCAAGATGATTATGCAGCAGGTATGGAAAGATCAAATTGATTGGGATGAAAACTTAAAGCCTGAAACTCTCAGCCAATGGATTACATTCCTAGATGACTACCATAATATTGCTTATATAAAAATACCCCGTTTTGTTAACTTCTACCCCTCAAGTTCTGTTGAACTACATGGCTTTTGCGACGCCTCTGAAAAGGCGTTTGCAGCTACCCTCTATATTCGAACTATAAGCGAAAATGGCCTCATATATACTCACTTACTTCAAGCTAAAACTAAAGTCGCACCCGTAAAATTCGTTACTCTCCCCCGAAAAGAGTTATGTGGCGCTGAACTACTCTCAAAATTAGTTTTCTCATTTCTATCTCAAGTAACATTCGCCAATTACGAGCTACACCTCTGGACTGATTCAACGATCGTCCTTGCCTGGTTGCAAAAACACCCCTCACATTGGACAACATTCGTCGCAAATCGAGTTACATCTATAATCGACAAGGTTGGAAAGGATAAGTGGCATCATGTTTGTTCCAAAGATAATCCTGCTGACTTAGGATCGCGTGGTTTAACTGCTAACGAACTTATTACCAACGACCTCTGGTGGCACGGACCAAACTGGCTCAGATTACCGAAAACCGAATGGCCTTCATCATCACTTACTGTCGAGACTAACGAAGAAGTTCGACCCATAAAAACTCATTTTACTCATATCTCTGAAGATATTCTTGTACGTTTTTCTGATTTATCCAGGGCCATAAAAACTCATTTTACTCATATCTCTGAAGATATTCTTGTACGTTTTTCTGATTTATCCAGGGCCATGCGGGTAATCTCATATATATTTCGCTTTTATAAAGCAACTCATCCTAACCATAAAACCCACTTTAATGCTCCTACTGTATCTATTCAACAATCTGAAATTAAATTCGTTAAACTCCGCCTAATCATATGTTGTCAAAATCTACATTTCCCCGAATATAACTTACTTTCTCGAAAATTAGAAATTCCCAAGAAAAGTTCGATATTACCATTTAACCCGTTTATTGATTCTGATGGCGTTATGAGGATCAATGGAAGACTCTCCCGAAGTGAAATGCTTTCATACGAAGAAAGGTTTCCAAAAATTCTTCCCTACTCCGGTCGTTTTACTCGTTTGTACTTACAACTTTTACATCAATACACTGTACATGGCGAAAATTCACTTTTAATTCGATTGGTCCGAATGGAATTTTGGGTCCCGAAGCTTAGAAACTTGATAAAAACGATTATCTTTAATTGCAAACAATGTGTACTGTTCAAACATAAACAAAGTCAACAGCTTATGGCATCCCTCCCCCCAGAAAGAACGTTCCTTACTCGCCCCTTTACGAACACCGGACTTGACTTTGCGGGTCCGTTCGATATAAAATCATTCGTTGGTCGTGGATGTAAGATTACAAAGGGATACGTTTTGGTTTTGGTTTGCTTTGCGACCAAGGCAATCCACTTAGAAGCTACAAGCGATATATCCACTCAAGCCTTTTTAGCTGCCTTTTCACGCTTTTTCTCTCGCCGTGGTACCCCTAAGGCCATATATTCAGACAATGGAACAGCTTTCGTCGGTGCATCAAACATACTATCGAAAAATCAATCTCATTTCTTAACCCAAGTAAAAACAAACCTCCTGTCTCAACACTCGTTTCAAGCTGTTGAATGGCACTTTAACCCCCCTGGCGCACCTCATATGGGTGGTCTTTGGGAGGCAGGAGTGAAAAGTTTTAAAACCCATCTCAAAAAAATATCACATGCTCAAACATTCACATTTGAAGAATTCACTACTATGCTCACTAAAATTGAAGCTTGCCTTAATTCAAGGCCGCTAAGTCCAATGAGTGAAAATCCCTCTGATTTCGCAGCTCTTACCCCGGGTCATTTTCTCATTGGCGCCCCACTATTATCACACCCTGA
Organism: Stomorhina lunata; assembly: GCA_933228675.1. Lineage (NCBI taxonomy): Eukaryota > Metazoa > Arthropoda > Insecta > Diptera > Rhiniidae > Stomorhina > Stomorhina lunata. Next base: position 38,424,533 of record OW121744.1, read on the forward strand.
ACCAGACTTTTCTGGTCAAACTCTCAGCTATATCAACAGATGGCAGAAACTTAACGTACTCCATCATCAATTTGCGTGTAGATGGAAAGAAGAATATTTGAAAGAATTACATAAACGTATAAAATGGAAGTTCCCCCAGAGAAACTTCTTAGTAGGCGATCTCGTTGTTATTAAGAAAGACAAACTTCCCCCGAACGTTTGGCGACTTGGTCGCATAGTTAAAGTTTCACCAGGCCATGATAAAAATGTCAGAGTGGCTGATATTAAAACTGCCTCAGGCATCTTTACAAGACCAATTACCAAATTAGTTTTACTAACCCCTCCCAATGAAGAATCACACTAATTTACTCTCTTTTACAGTAACATGTCTCCAAGCCATCGTAACAGAAGCCGTTCGCCCATTGATGTCATCCAAAGAACGAGAATCCACAGAGGACAACATAGTAAACCTGACTGCCGTTTATGCAAAAGGAATCACGCCCTAAGGACATGTCAGAAATTCCGAAACATGACGCTTACCAACAAGCTACAGGTCGTGAAGAAATATAAATATTGTGAAAATTGTCTTGCGCATAGCCATTTGCTACCAAGTTGTCGCAGTTCTGAGAGGTGTCGAAAATGCACTCAAAAACATCATACGCTTCTGCACAACTATGAGCGTCACCGACTCAATCGTAATGACAACAGCAGTGTGCTTAATGCAGTCATCCTACAATCAGCAGTACTTAGACCAACGTTCATCATGAAGGTCAAGCTAGGTGACACTTGGGGCAAAATCCGTGGTATTCTAAATCCTTCCGTAGAGACGAGCAAAATTGCCGAATTTTTGCCAAATCAATACCATCTGCCGATTGAGCGATCTGGGTCTAAACGTTTATGCAAGTTAATCTTTAAGCCACATTTCATAGATGATCCAATAGTTATTGTTAACGCCATTGTAACCAAAAACTTGCCACAGTCCCTACGCTCTAACGATTTGGATAAAAAGGTTGCTGATAAATATCAAAACCTACGCTTAGCGGATCCAGACTTCTTTAAAGCTCGTGACATCAACATTATTCTCGGAGCAGACGTGTACCCACATATCGTCAAGGACGTAATTCAGCCTGCGACACTTACTGCACCGATGGCCCAAGATACCAAACTAGGCTGGATCCTTATTGGAAAAATTCAATTTAAATTTAAAAAATTTTTCATTTTTGTATCAGCAAATTACTTTTATAAGTAAATTATATTGAATTTCTTATTTATTTAAATTTAAAATAAAATTGTATTATATAAATGAATTTGTTTACAAATTGTACAACCTTTATATTTATTTACACCACTGTGTTAAATTATATTTCAATACTTAATGTATCTATGAATTTTTGTATTTATGAATTGCAGTATTATTCCATTATTTTTATAATTACATATTAATTACTATATAGTATATACAAATTAATTTACATTAAAATGTATTAAAGCAACAAGAATAAGATTTGAATTGTCTCTTTGACAACATGTCGGTTTTTCCAATTGTCCCTTTCGGTGTTGCGTGACCGCAAGGGGGCCGGAATGTTTACGTGAAGAAATTTCAGAATTTTTAAATATTTATGTTACCCTAACATAACGACCACGACTGTATTGGAAACAATACAAAAGGTGGTGGTTTTTTATGTTACTCTCTTTTTCTCTTCGATCATGAGAATTCGCCGCAATTTTAACATTACTGTTAAACTTATTCTTGTTGGTTTGCTTTACTTCTAAAATTACAAATGTAACCAGTTGGAGTAAAACAGTGAACAATTAAAGACATTCTTTTGGCACACCCGCATAAAGTTAAAAACTTTGATTTTTTTATTTATTTAAAATTTACAAATTGGTTCCCCAACAAACAACTTTCTATAGAAAAATTTTGATACAAAAATTTTCTAGAAAAATTTTTAATAAAAAAATTTTCCAAAAAAAAATGACTATACGCATTTGATCCCAAATCTGTTACATTTATTTATTAATGTAACAGACCAATTTATTGATAAAAAGCCAAAAATTGTTTGCGGAGAAACCAAAATTCCTCGACGCGTTTCGATGGTTGGTTAGACCATCTCTTCAGGAGGATTATCCCCAATTTAGACAGATCGAAAACCTCGCATTAATTAAAGTTTTGTTTGTAAATAAGTTTTAATGCGAGGTCGCAGAGGGTTAAAAATCGAATGAGTTAGTCGCTTAGCTATTTATCTCATTATTTGTTAATGAAAAGTTTTTTGGATATCTAAAGTAGACATTCAATACCTTTTCCAAATACTAGTGTAAAACCGCATCCTTGTTCTGTTACATACCTTTCAAAATGACTAATGAATTTTTATTGAAAACTAATATACGGCTTTTACCTTCAAGTGACTAATTACTATAAATAAGAGTAGATCTACATACATACTTAACTACATACAGTAGAAGTACTAATTCATATCCCGAACAACCTACGCACTATTTTGTGTCATAAAATTTTTAAAACTTCTAGGTGCTCCCTTCTAATTTATGACAGAACATAAATATTGCAAATGTGATACACAATTCGTTACTGAATATACAATATATATATATATACAAAATCGTAAAAATATATAGAATCACAAAAATCAGAAAAAGTATTAAAACAATTACGTTACACGTGTAAATATGAAACAATAAAAATATACGAGGAGTACTTTTTATATTGTGGTCTTTGGCAATCACACCTTTAATTATTGTAGAATATGTTTATCTATCATGATGTCATATTTTGAGGATAATGTTCATTATAAGAAATATGATTCGAATTATTTCCCCCTAATTAGATTGCCCTGTTTCCTTTTGTGGAATCATCTAATTTTATCCAAACTTCTACTACTATGTCGAAACGCTATTAGATTTACATATATTCGGCACTGATCGACTTTCTCAACAACCTGGGGCCAAATTATCGCATTCGATATCGATCGAAAACTCAGACTTTTAAGCGAATATTGTGAAGTATACTTTAGGGATGTTCAAAGTTACTTAGATGCAAAAAGTTTATTGAAATTTGGTATCCATTTTGATTAGTTTTTAAAAATATATATTGTTCAATTAAAACTCTTTCACTATTGTTCATCTTCTGGCAAATAACTTCAAAAAAAATATAGTAAATTGTGCATCTTTTAAATAATTTTGATTATCCTTAAAGTATGCTATACAAATGTTTTGAAAATTTCTAAAATTTCGATCGATATCGAATGCCGTAATTTGGCCCCAGGGGCCAATCGATATCGAATGCGGTAATTCGATCGATATTGAATGCGGTAATTTGGCCCCAGGAAGCCGAACCGCCGCTTTCGATATCGATCGAAAATTTAGAATTTTAGGCCAATATTGTTCAACATACCTTAGGGATTTTCAAAATAATTTATTTTGCAAAAAGTTTAATATAATTTGATATCTAAACATATTCGTTTGTTTGTCAAAAATTTAGTTTCAATAAAATTCTTTTACTATCAGGGAACTTTTGACAAATAAGTTACAGTTACATATATTTTATATATTATTTACATTATCCTAAGAGTATGCTACACAAATGTTTCTAAAATATCTTTATTTCGTTCGATCGAATGCGGCAATTAGGCCCTAGATAAGGCTTAGATTTTAGGAATTTATTAATAGTAATAGTTTTAATAGAATCAAGTCAAATCTCAGTTAGGACCCCATTATATCCTACTTACTTTATATTTTTATATCAAAATTTTAATGCGATTTCAGTAGAATTATACCTACAAACCAGACCAGTTTCGATGAGCCGATAAACTTATTTGAGAGAAAATAAAAAGATTACAAGTAGCCACCCACCTAAGTTTGACTTCAAAACAATACTCGTATAATATAATTTTTATAGCTACATGTAGTAATTTGAAATCTATTTCAGTTTCTAAATACAAATACTCACTAATTTTGTCGTATTAGAATTGAAAAAGGCAATATAACGTCATTTCGTCAAATGCGCCAATAATGTTTTAAATAGTTACGGTTTGATTTTACGATCCACGTGTACTCATGTTAAAATAATAAAGAAAAACTTTTTTGGAATCTCCAAAAATGTAATTTAAAATTATTAACATTTTAGTTAAAACGTTTTGAAAATTTCTTATTTTTATAACAAATTTTGAAAATTTCTTATTTTTATAGGAAATTTTGAAAATTTCCTATTTTTATAGGAAATTTTGAAAATTTCCTATTTTTATAGGAAATTTTGAAAATTTCTTATTTTTATAGGAAATTTTGAAAATTTCTTATTTTTATAGGAAATTTTGAAAATTTCTTATTTTTATAGGAAATTTTGAAAATTTCTTATTTTTGTAGGAAATTTTGAAAATTTCTTATTTTTGTAGGAAATTTTGAAAGTTTCCAATTTTTATAGGAAATTTTGAAAATTTCCTATTTTTATAGGAAATTTTGAAAATTTCCTATTTTTATAGGAAATTTTTCAAAAATTTCCTATTTTTATAGGAAATTTTTCAAAAATTTCCTATTTTTATGAGAAATTTTTCAAAAATTTCCTATTTTTATAGGAAATTTTTCAAAAATTTCCTATTTTTATAGGAAATTTTTCAAAAATTTCCTATTTTTATAGGAAATTTTTCAAAAATTTCCTATTTTTATAGGAAATTTTGAAAATTTCCTATTTTTATAGGAAATTTTGAAAATTTCCTATTTTTATAGGAAATTTTGAAAATTTCCTATTTTTATAGGAAATTTTGAAAATTTCCTATTTTTATAGGAAATTTTGAAAATTTCCTATTTTTATAGGAAATTTTGAAAATTTCCTATTTTTATAGGAAATTTTGAAAATTTCCTATTTTTATAGGAAATTTTGAAAATTTCCTATTTTTATAGGAAATTTTGAAAATTTCCTATTTTTATAGGAAATTTTGAAAATTTCCTATTTTTATAGGAAATTTTGAAAATTTCCTATTTTTATAGGAAATTTTGAAAATTTCCTATTTTTATAGGAAATTTTGAAAATTTCCTATTTTTATAGGAAATTTTGAAAATTTCCTATTTTTATAGGAAATTTTGAAAATTTCCTATTTTTATAGGAAATTTTGAAAATTTCCTATTTTTATAGGAAATTTTGAAAATTTCCTATTTTTATAGGAAATTTTGAAAATTTCCTATTTTTATAGGAAATTTTGAAAATTTCCTATTTTTATAGGAAATTTTAAGAATTTCCTATTTATATAGGAAATTTTGAAAATTTCCTATTTTTATAGGAAATTTTGAAAATTTCCTCTTTTTATAGGAAATTTTGAAAATTTCCTCTTTTTATAGGAAATTTTGAAAATTTCCTCTTTTTATAGGAAATTTTGAAAATTTCCTCTTTTTATAGGAAATTTTGAAAATTTCCTATTTTTATAGGAAATTTTGAAAATTTCCTATTTTCATAGGAAATTTTGAAAATTTCCTATTTTTATAGGAAATTTTGAAAATTTCCTATTTTTATAGGAAATTTTGAAAATTTCCTATTTTTATAGGAAATTTTGAAAATTTCCTATTTTTATAGGAAATTTTGAAAATTTCCTATTTTTATAGGAAATTTTGAAAATTTCCTATTTTTATAGGAAATTTTGAAAATTTCCTATTTTTATAGGAAATTTTGAAAATTTCCTATTTTTATAGGAAATTTTGAAAATTTCCTATTTTTATAGGAAATTTTGAAAATTTCCTATTTTTATAGGAAATTTTGAAAATTTCCTATTTTTATAGGAAATTTTGAAAATTTCCTATTTTTATAGGAAATTTTGAAAATTTCCTATTTTTATAGGAAATTTTGAAAATTTCCTATTTTTATAGGAAATTTTGAAAATTTCCTATTTTTATAGGAAATTTTGAAAATTTCCTATTTTTATAGGAAATTTTGAAAATTTCCTATTTTTATAGGAAATTTTGAAAATTTCCTATTTTTATAGGAAATTTTGAAAATTTCCTATTTTTATAGGAAATTTTGAAAATTTCCTATTTTTATAGGAAATTTTGAAAATTTCCTATTTTTATAGGAAATTTTGAAAATTTCCTATTTTTATAGGAAATTTTGAAAATTTCCTATTTTTATAGGAAATTTTGAAAATTTCCTATTTTTATAGGAAATTTTGAAAATTTCCTATTTTTATAGGAAATTTTGAAAATTTCCTATTTTTATAGGAAATTTTGAAAATTTCCTATTTTTATAGGAAATTTTGAAAATTTCCTGTTTTTATAGGAAATTTTGAAAATTTCCTGTTTTTATAGGAAATTTTGAAAATTTCCTATTTTTATAGGAAATTTTGAAAATTTCCTATTTGTATAGGAAATTTTGAAAATTTCCTATTTGTATAGGAAATTTTGAAAATTTCCTATTTTTATAAGAAATTTTGAAAATTTCCTGTTTTTATAGGAAATTTTGAAAATTTCCTATTTTTATAGGAAATTTTGAAAATTTCCTATTTTTATAGGAAATTTTGAAAATTTTCTATTTTTATAGGAAATTTTGAAAATTTCCTATTTTTATAGGAAATTTTGAAAATTTCCTATTTTTATAGGAAATTTTGAAAATTTCCTATTTTTATAGGAAATTTTGAAAATTTCCTATTTTTATAGGAAATTTTGAAAATTTCCTATTTTTATAGCAAATTTTGAAAATTTCCTATTTATATAGGAAATTTTTAAAATTTCCTATTTTTATAGGAAATTTTGAAAATTTCCTATTTTTATAGGAAATTTTTAAAATTTCCTATTTTTATAGGAAATTTTGAAAATTTCCTATTTTTATAGGAAATTTTGAAAATTTCCTATTTTTATAGGAAATTTTGAAAATTTCCTATTTTTATAGGAAATTTTGAAAATTTCCTATTTTTATAGGAAATTTTGAAAATTTCCTATTTTTATAGAATATTTTGAAAATTTCCTATTTTTATAGGAAATTTTGAAAATTCCTATTTTTATAAAAAATTTTTAAAATTTCCTATTTTTATAGGAAATTTTTAAAATTTCCTATTTTTATAGGAAATTTTTAAAATTTCCTATTTTTATAGGAAATTTTGAAAATTTCCTATTTTTATAGGAAATTTTGAAAATTTCCTATTTTTATAGGAAATTTTAAAAATTTCCTATTTTTATAGAAAATTTTGAAAATTTCCTATTTTTATAGGAAATTTTGAAAATTTCCTATTTTTATAGGAAATTTTGAAAATTTCCTATTTTTATAGGAAATTTTGAAAATTTCTTATTTTTATAGGAAATTTTGAAAATTTCCTATTTTTATAGGAAATTTTGAAAATTTCCTATTTTTATAGGAAATTTTGAAAATTTCCTATTTTTATAGGAAATTTTGAAAATTTCCTATTTTTATAGGAAATTTTGAAAATTTCCTATTTTTATAGGAAATTTTGAAAATTTCCTATTTTTATAGGAAATTTTGAAAATTTCTTATTTTTATAACAAATTTTGAAAATTTCTTATTTTTATAACAAATTTTGAAAATTTCTTATTTTTATAACAAATTTTGAAAATTTCTTATTTTTATAGGAAATTTTGAAAATTTCTTATTTTTATAGGAAATTTTGAAAATTTCCTATTTTTATAGGAAATTTTGAAAATTTCCTATTTTTATACGAAATTTTGAAAATTTCCTATTTTTATACGAAATTTTGAAAATTTCCTATTTTTATACGAAATTTTGAAAATTTCCTATTTTTATAGGAAATTTTGAAAATTTCCTATTTTTATAGGAAATTTTGAAAATTTCCTATTTTTATAGGAAATTTTGAAAATTTCCTATTTCTATAGGAAATTTTGAAAATTTCCTATTTCTATAGGAAATTTTGAAAATTTCCTATTTCTATAGGAAATTTTGAAAATTTCCTATTTCTATAGGAAATTTTGAAAATTTCCTATTTTTATAGGAAATTTTGAAAATTTCTTATTTTTATAGGAAATTTTGAAAATTTCTTATTTTTATAACAAATTTTGAAAATTTCTTATTTTTATAACAAATTTTGAAAATTTCCTATTTTTAAAGGAAATCTTGAAAATGTCTTATTTTAAAGGAAATCTTGAAAATTTCCTATTTTTATAGAAAATTTTTAAAATTTCCTATTTTTAAAGGAAATTTTGAAATTTTCCTATTTTTATAGGAAATTTAAAAAATTTCCTATTTTTATAGGAAATTTTTAAAATTTCCTATTTTTATAGAAAATTTTTAAAATTTCCTATTTTTATAGGAAACTTTTAAAATTTAATATTTTTATAGGAAATGTTTGAAATTTCCTTTTTTTATAGGAAATGTTTAAAATTTCCTATTTTTATAGGAAATTTTGAAAATTTCCTATTTTTATAGGAAATTTTGAAAATTTCCTATTTTTATAGGAAATTTTGAAAATTTCCTATTTTTATAGGAAATTTTGAAAATTTCCTAGTTTTATAGGAAATTTTGAAAATTTCCTAGTTTTATAGGAAATTTTGAAAATTTCCTATTTTTATAAGAAATTTTGAAAATTTCCTAGTTTTATAAGAAATTTTGAAATCCTACCCGGATTTTCCACGGTGCTTATGAGGGTATCAAAAAACGGGAAAAAATATAAATATGATTATTTTTGCAATTATTATTATTTTATTATTTCTTTGTTTAGTTTTAACATGTTGTTCTGCTGTTCTGTGTTTTTGTTGCTATTTTACAGACATTAATGTGTCAAGTCAATATTGAAATGACAGCTTATGATGGCCAAAGACGTACTGTTAAATAAATGAAATAAAGCTACTGTAAAATCTCGATTGATGTTTCTACTTTTTTTAATATTTAGAAAATAGAATACCAGGTATGCGAAAATCAAGTCATGCATTTTCTTACAGACGAACGATCTTAAGGTATTGATGAATTTATTCCCATGCTCATAATTATAGATTCTACTGTATTTAAACATGCAACCGCGACATTTAGACATTGCCACAAAAAAATAGTTAAACAAAAAAAAAAAAAAAAAACACCAGAGGTTAAAATGTAAATCACGTATTTTGTAAATATGCGAATTTAAACAGACTTGGAAAATGTTCACAAAAAACTTATGCACTTCAAAACTGTCAAGTAATTGTATTATAAAAAGAAAAGGAAAGAACTTAAAATTATGAAAGTGATCCTACTAACATACTCTATAAATGTATGACGGAGGCATGGATACCACTAACAAGACCCAGACAAAATTTATCTTATTCGATCAATTATGCTATAAATATAAGGCAGTTTATCATTAGAACATTAATCGATCTGGGGTCAAATCATCACATTCGAAATATAAAACTCAGACTATTAAGCAAATATTATGTAACATACCTTAGGGGTTTTCAAAATATTTTATTTAGCAAAAAGTTTAATAAAATCTAATAACTAAACATATCCGTCCGTTTGTTAAAATATTTAGTTTAAATGGAATTTCGGAAAATAGTTTATGTGACATCTTACAACTTTTTTTGGCATTTGGATCAAAAATTCTGGCCTAATTGACTATGGACCATTCTTCCCTGTTCATTTTGTCTTTGTTTTCTAAATCTTGTAACCGTAAAAGTAAACAGATTTCATTCCTACCCCAAAAACTAATATGTTGTACTACAAGAGCCGCTTGTGTTAAAAAATCGCACAAATATTGAAAAGGTCAATACTAAAAACAATAGACATAAGTGACATTTGACAGGCATCTATCATAAATGTGTCATATGGTAACCGCCATTTAGTTCAACTGATATATCAACGAAAACATACACAAATACTCTAACAAAAAATGTTGTAATAACAATACAAAGCTTATTTGCTACAACAAAGTCATAACCCAAAAATAAAAATTTGAAATAAAAATTTCGAAAAATTTCCTATAAAAAGTCATTTTCAAAAAAAAAATCCTATAAATAGTAAATTTTGGAAAAATTGTTTTATAAATAGTCAATTTTCGAAAATATTTTTGATAATTTCCTATAAATAGTCAATTTTGGAAAAATTTTCTATAAATAGTCAATAGTAAATTTCGAAAAATTTCCTATAAATAGTCAATTTTCGAAAAATTTCCCATAAATAGTCAATTTTCGAAAAATTTCCTATAAATATTCAATTTTCAAAAAATTTCCTAAAAATAGTAAATTTTCGAAAAATTTCCTATAAATAGTCAATTTTCGAAAAATTTCCTATAAATAGTCAATTTTCGAAAAATTTCCTAGAAAAAGTAAATTTTTGAAAAATTTCCTATAAAAAGTAAATTTTTAAAAAATTTCCTATAAAAAGTAAATTTTTGAAAAATTTCCTATAAAAAGTAAATTTTTGAAAAATTTCCTATAAAAAGTAAATTTTCGAAAAATTTCCTATAAATAGTCAATTTTCGAAAAATTTCATATAAATAGTCAATTTTCGAAAAATTTCCTATAAATAGTCAATTTTCGAAAAATTTTCTATAAGTCTAATTTCGAAAAATTTCCTATAAAAAGTCAATTTGCGAAAAATTTTCTATAAATAGTTAATTTTCGAAAAATTTCCTATAAATAGTCAATTTTCGAAAAATTTCCTATAAATAGTCAATTTTCGAAAAATTTCCTATAAATAGTCAATTTTAGAAAAATTTCCTATAAATATTAAATTTTCGAAAAATTTCCTATAAATAGTCAATTTTCGAAAAATTTCCTTTAAATAGTCAATTTTCGAAAAATTTCCTATAAATAGACAATTTCGAAAAATTTCCTATAAATAGTCAATTTTCGAAAAATTTCCTATAAATAGTCAATTTTCGAAAAATTTCCTATAAATAGTCAATTTTCGAAAAATTTCCTATAAATAGTCAATTTTCGAAAAATTTCCTATAAATAGTCAATTTTCGAAAAATTTCCTATAAATAGTCAATTTTCGAAAAATTTCCTATAAATAGTCAATTTTCGAAAAATTTCCTATAAATAGTAAATTTTCGAAAAATTTCCTATAAATAGTCAATTTTCGAAAAATTTCCTAGAAAAAGTAAATTTTTGAAAAATTTCCTATAAAAAGTAAATTTTTAAAAAATTTCCTATAAAAAGTAAATTTTTGAAAAATTTCCTATAAAAAGTAAATTTTTGAAAAATTTCCTATAAATAGTAAATTTTCGAAAAATTTCCTATAAATAATCAATTTTCGAAAAATTTCCTATAAATAGTCAATTTTCGAAAAATTTTCTATAGTCAATTTTCGAAAAATTACCCATAAATAGTAAATTTTCGAAAAATTTCCTATAAAAAGTAAATTTTCGAAAAATTTCCTATAAAAAGTAAAATTTCGAAAAATTTCCTATAAATAGTCAAATTTCAAAAAATTTCCTATAAATAGTCAATTTTCGAAAAATTTCCTATAAATAGTCAATTTTCGAAAAATTTCCTATAAATAGTCAATTTTCGAAAAATTTCCTATAAATAGTCAATTTTCGAAAAATTTCCTATAAATAGTCAATTTTCGAAAAATTTCCTATAAATAGTCAATTTTTGAAAAATTTCCTATAAATAGTTAATTTTCGAAAAATTTCCTATAAATAGTCAATTTTTGAAAAATTTCCTATAAATAGTCAATTTTCGAAAAATTTCCTATAAATAGTCAATTTTCGAAAAATTTCCTATAAATAGTCAATTTTCGAAAAATTTCCTATAAATAGTCAATTTTCGAAAAATTTCCTATAAATAGTAAATTTTTTAAAAATTTCCTATAAATAGTAAAATTTGAAAAATTTCCTATAAATAGTCACTTTTCGAAAAATTTCCTATAAAAAGTAAATTTTCGAAAAATTTCCTATAAATAATCAATTTTCGAAAAATTTCCTATAAATAGTCATTTTTCGAAAAATTTTCTATAGTCAATTTTCGAAAAATTACCCATAAATAGTAAATTTTCGAAAAATTTCCTATAAAAAGTAAATTTTCGAAAAATTTCCTATAAAAAGTAAAATTTCGAAAAATTTCCTATAAATAGTAAATTTTTTAAAAATTTCCTATAAATAGTAAAATTTGAAAAATTTCCTATAAATAGTCACTTTTCGAAAAATTTCCTATAAAAAGTAAATTTTCGAAAAATTTCCTATAAATAATCAATTTTCGAAAAATTTCCTATAAATAGTCATTTTTCGAAAAATTTTCTATAGTCAATTTTCGAAAAATTACCCATAAATAGTAAATTTTCGAAAAATTTCCTATAAAAAGTAAATTTTCGAAAAATTTCCTATAAAAAGTAAAATTTCGAAAAATTTCCTATAAATAGTCAAATTTCAAAAAATTTCCTATAAATAGTCAATTTTCGAAAAATTTCCTATAAATAGTCAATTTTCGAAAAATTTCCTATAAATAGTCAATTTTCGAAAAAATTGCTATAAATAGTCAATTTTCGAAAAATTTCCTATAAATAGTCAATTTTCGAAAAAATTTCCTATAAATAGTCAATTTTCGAAAAATTTCCTAGAAAAAGTAAATTTTTGAAAAATTTCCTATAAAAAGTAAATTTTTGAAAAATTTCCTATAAAAAGTAAATTTTTAAAAAATTTCCTATAAAAAGTAATTTTTTGAAAAATTTCCTATAAAAAGTAAATTTTTGAAAAATTTCCTATAAAAAGTAAATTTTTGAAAAATTTCCTATAAAAAGTAAATTTTCGAAAAATTTCCTATAAATAGTCAATTTTCGAAAAATTTCCTATAAATAGTCGATTTTCGAAAAATTTTCTATAAATAGTCTAATTTCGAAAAATTTCCTATAAAAAGTCAATTTGCGAAAAATTTCCTATAAAAAGTCAATTTGCGAAAAATTTTCTATAAATAGTTAATTTTCGAAAAATTTCCTATAAATAGTCAATTTTCGAAAAATTTCCTATAAATATTAAATTTTCGAAAAATTTCCTTTAAATAGTCAATTTTCGAAAAATTTCCTATAAATAGTCAATTTCGAAAAATTTCCTATAAATAGTCAATTTTCGAAAAATTTCCTATAAATAGTCAATTTTCGAAAAATTTCCTGTAAATAGTCAATTTTCGAAAAATTTCCTATAAATAGTCAATTTTCGAAAAATTTCCTATAAATAGTCAATTTTCGAAAAATTTCCTATAAATAGTCAATTTTCGAAAAATTTCCTATAAATAGTTAATTTTCGAAAAATTTCCTATAAATAGTCAATTTTCGAAAAATTTCCTATAAATAGTCAATTTTCGAAAAATTTCCTATAAATAGTTAATTTTCGAAAAATTTCCTATAAATAGTCAATTTTCGAAAAATTTCCTATAAATAGTCGATTTTCGAAAAATTTCCTATACATAGTCAATTTTCGAAAAATTTCCTATAAATAGTCAATTTTCAAAAAATTTCCTATAAATAGTCAATTTTCGAAAAATTTCCTATAAATAGTCAATTTTCGAAAAATTTCCTATAAATAGTCAATTTTCGAAAAATTTCCTATAAATAGTCAATTTTCGAAAAATTTCCTATAAATAGTCGATTTTCGAAAAATTTTCTTATAAATAGTCAATTTTCGAAAAATTTCCTATAAATAGTCAATTTTCGAAAAATTTCCTATAAATAGTCAATTTTCGAAAAATTTCCTATATATAGTCAATTTTCGAAAAATTTCCTATAAATAGTCAATTTTCGAAAAATTTCCTATAAATAGTCAATTTTCGAAAAATTTCCTATAAATAGTCAATTTTCGAAAAATTTCCTATAAATAGTCAATTTTCGAAAAATTTCCTATAAATAGTCAATTTTTGAAAAATTTCCTATAAATAGTCAATTTTCGAAAAATTTCCTATAAATAGTCAATTTTTGAAAAATTTCCTATAAATAGTCAATTTTCGAAAAATTTCCTATAAATAGTCAATTTTCGAAAAATTTCCTATAAATAGTCAATTTTCGAAAAATTTCCTATAAATAGTCAATTTTCGAAAAATTTCCTATAAATAGTAAATTTTTTAAAAATTTCCTATAAATAGTAAAATTTGAAAAATTTCCTATAAATAGTCACTTTTCGAAAAATTTCCTATAAATAGTAAATTTTCGAAAAATTTCCTATAAATAATCAATTTTCGAAAAATTTCCTATAAATAGTCAATTTTCGAAAAATTTTCTATAGTCAATTTTCGAAAAATTACCCATAAATAGTAAATTTTCGAAAAATTTCCTATAAAAATTAAATTTTCGAAAAATTTCCTATAAAAAGTAAAATTTCGAAAAATTTCCTATAAATAGTCAAATTTCGAAAAATTTCCTATAAATAGTCAATTTTCGAAAAATTTCCTATAAATAGTCAATTTTCGAAAAATTTCCTATAAATAGTCAATTTTCGAAAAATTTCCTATAAATAGTCAATTTTTGAAAAATTTCCTATAAATAGTCAATTTTCGAAAAATTTCCTATAAATAGTCAATTTTTGAAAAATTTCCTATAAATAGTCAATTTTCGAAAAATTTCCTATAAATAGTCAATTTTCGAAAAATTTCCTATAAATAGTCAATTTGCGAAAAATTTCCTATAAATAGTCAATTTTCGAAAAATTTCCTATAAATAGTCAATTTTCGAAAAATTTCCTATAAATAGTCAATTTTTGAAAAATTTCCTATAAATAGTCAATTTTCGAAAAATTTCCTATAAATAGTCATTTTTCGAAAAATTTTCTATAGTCAATTTTCGAAAAATTACCCATAAATAGTAAATTTTCGAAAAATTTCCTATAAAAAGTAAATTTTCGAAAAATTTCCTATAAAAAGTAAAATTTCGAAAAATTTCCTATAAATAGTCAAATTTCAAAAAATTTCCTATAAATAGTCAATTTTCGAAAAATTTCCTATAAATAGTCAATTTTCGAAAAATTTCCTATAAATAGTCAATTTTCGAAAAAATTGCTATAAATAGTCAATTTTCGAAAAATTTCCTATAAATAGTCAATTTTCGAAAAATTTCCTATAAATAGTCAATTTTTGAAAAATTTCCTATAAATAGTAAATTTTCAAAAAATATCCTATAAATAATCAATTTTCGAAAAATTTCCTATAAATAGTAAATTTCGAAAAATTTCCTATAAATAGTCAATTTTCGAAAAATTTCCTATAAATAATCAATTTTTTAAAAATTTTCGAATTATATCATTGTTTTCATAAATGAGCGTTTAGTTACGACCTAATATGACTTGTAAAGTAAATGCTTGAACATTTAACTCTTAAGTTGCCATAACTTTAAGTAAATTTACAAATTCGTTTACTACCAGGAAGTATTTGTAAAAATTGCTTGTTTATGACATTTGTTGTCGTGGACTGACTGTTTCTGACTAGATCCCTTTCCTTCCCGCCAACTTTCCACTTAATTGGTCCGACGCACATACTCGTATGTGTGGTAGAGGAGTTTTGTTTTTTTTTTCTGCTGTTGTTTATAGAAATTTCTGTGAATTTCATTATTATTCTTTTGATTTGTTCTTTTGGCGTTTTGTTATTTAGTTTTGATACATAAGTACAAAATCGAAAAGAAAAGAGAATACGCCCAAATTTGGCAAACACTGGCGCCATTAACAATGTCAATCATATCGAAAGCTCTTCGATATTGTGGAAGTGTGTGGTAAGTATGTAAGTGAGTATGTCTTCTTCAATTGTGGCAATGGCACAAGTACACTCTATCCATCCATCCATCTATCAAGATATCCATCCGCAATTCAAGCATGGTAACATGCCATTCGTATTGATTTGTATGTTTCTTATGATTATGGAAGAACGTATGAGTATGTTAGCGCCAATTAAGTTTGTACTCGTGCGCTGATAATGATACTCAGTGGTGGAACTGGCATATCGCTACCTAAAAATAGGGATATCAAAATTTAACAATTTTGAACTTAAAATCATTAGCTCTTCTTAAACTTTTAGTTTCCCAAATAACATTGTTCTACATGATGTTGGAACCAGTTATCAACACATTAACAACGCCAAATTTCATTTAAACTAAATGTTTTGACAAACAAATGGATATATTTAGATATCAAATGTTATTAAACTTTTTGCAAAATAAATTATTTTGAAAATCCCTAAAGTATGCTACACAATAATTGCTTAAAAAGTCTGAGTTTTCGATCAACATCGAATGCGACGATTCTGCTCCTGGCCTAATGATAGTAGAACATTCAAATAACATTCCTCACACCGGAAATCCAAAAGCCTCTTTCAGAGATATCTAGCGTTAAACATCAAAAACTCAGTAAAAGTTAAGTTTCTTGAAATATAACATTTGAATTTTTAGTCGGCGATATCTTGGTTTGACATAAGTATTTGATATTCGTCCGATAAAACTAAATGTAATGGAAGAACACAGTAATGGTTATACTCGAAGGAGTAGATTTGTATGAACCTGTAAAATTTCTATAAAAGGAAAGAATTGTAGCACCGTCTGAATGTAATTGCAGGAATTGTAGAGTTTCCAAGTTGTTAAAAAATTTCTATATATAGCAAATTTTCGAAAAATTTCCTATAAATAGAAAATTTTCGGAAAATTTTCTATAAATAGTAAATTTTCGAAAAAATTGTCTATAAAAAGTTGATTTTCGAAAAATTTTCTATAAATAGTCGATTTTCGAAAAATTTCGTATAACAAAAATTTTTTTTTTTTCGAAAAATTTTCTATAAATAGTCGATTTTCGAAAAATTTCGTATAACAAGTCGATTTTCAAAAAATTTTCTATAAATAGTCATTTGTTAAAAATTTCCTATAAATTGACTATATAGCAAATTTTTCGAAAATTGACTATTTATAGGAAATTTTTCGAAAATTGACTGTTTAAATTTTTCGAAAATTGACAATTTATAGGAAATTTTTCGAAAATTGACAATTTATAGAAAATTTTTCCGAAATTGAATATTTATAGGAAATTTTTCGAAAATTTACTATTTAGAGGAAATTTTTCGAAAATTTACTATTTAGAGAAAATTTTTCGCAAATTTACTATTTATAGGAAATTTGTCGAAAATTGTCAATTTATAGGAAATTTATCGAAAATTAACTATTTATAGGAAATTTTACGAAAATTGACTATTTATAGGAAATTTTTCGAAAATTGACTATTTATAAGAAATTTTTCGAAAATTTATAGGAAATTTTTGGAAAATTTACTATTAATAGGAAATTTTAGGAAAATTTACTATTTATAGGAAATTTTTGGAAAATTGACTATTTATAGAAAATCTTTCGAAAATTGACTATTTATAGGAAATTTTTCGAAAATTGACTATTTATAGGAAATTTTTCGAAAATTGACTATTTATAGGAAATTTTTCGAAAATTGACTATTTATAGGAAATTTTTCGAAAATTGACTATTTATAGGAAATTTTTCGAAAATTGACTATTTATAGGAAATTTTTCGAAAATTGACTATTTATAGGAAATTTTTCGAAAATTGACTATTTATAGGAAATTTTTCGAAAATTGACAATTTATAGAAAATTTTTTGGAAATTGACTATTTCGGGAAAATTGACTTTTCATACATTTTTTTTCGAAAATTGACTATTTATAGGAAATTTTTCGAAAATTGACTATTTATAGGAAATTTTTCGAAAATTGACTATTTATAGGAAATTTTTCGAAAATTGACTATTTATAGGAAATTTTTCGAAAATTGACTATTTGTAGGAAATTTTTCGAAAATTGACAATTTATAGGAAATTTTTCGAAAATTGACTATTTATAGGAAATTTTTCGAAAATTGACTATTTATAGGATCAAACATAAAAAACATGTGCATTATCGATTAATCGCATCCCCACATCGATGCATAAAATCGGCTTTTGGTAATCCTAGCCATCACAAATTTTTCAAAACTAATGTAGTTTTTCAAAGAATAAAATTAAAACAAATCTAAAACAGAAAAAAAACGTCTCCATTGAATGGCTCATCTTTTTCTTACTAATGATTATTTAAAGGTTCGATGTCTTTTCATCTCCATCGTCTTCGTCATCTTCTTTAACATTAAGAAACAATATTTTCCCTGTCTTAAGCCGCAAGTCAAAAACAAAACGTAAAATCTTTGGAATTGGCACGAGTCAATCTTTTTGAGCCTACATGCGTACGCGCGTGCAATGATTTTGTTTGAATTTCATAAAAGGAGAGATATGATGCCGCTTTGCCCATGGAACGAATGGAACGCATGCAAAGAAAAAAAATTATAAGACTATTGAAAAAGTCCATATTTGTACACGTATTTGATTGTGCTATAAATTAATTCACTTTTCACTCACGTTTCATGTCAGATATTTTGTAAATACCTTGTGTTCGGATCTGTACAAAAAGTTACCATAAATATCAATAATGTTAGCAACTTTTGAAATTAAAAAGATCTCGATCAAAAAGAAGGAAAAAGGCTAGGAACATCTGATGTGCTGCAATTGTCTATAGATAAAACTATTATTGTCATAGTCTAGTCATAGTCTAGTCATAGTCTAGTCATAGTCTAGTCATAGTCTAGTCATAGTCTAGTCATAGTCTAGTCATAGTCTAGTCATAGTCTAGTCATAGTCTAGTCATAGTCTAGTCATAGTCTAGTCATAGTCTAGTCATAGTCATAGTCTAGTCATAGTCTAGTCATAGTCTAGTCATAGTCTAGTCATAGTCTAGTCATAGTCTAGTCATAGTCTAGTCATAGTCTAGTCATAGTCTAGTCATAGTCTAGTCATAGTCTAGTCATAGTCTAGTCATAGTCTAGTCATAGTCTAGTCATAGTCTAGTCATAGTCTAGTCATAGTCTAGTCATAGTCTAGTCATAGTCTAGTCATAGTCTAGTCATAGTCTAGTCATAGTCTAGTCATAGTCTAGTCATAGTCTAGTCATAGTCTAGTCATAGTCTAGTCATAGTCTAGTCATAGTCTAGTCATAGTCTAGTCATAGTCTAGTCATAGTCTAGTCATAGTCTAGTCATAGTCTAGTCATAGTCTAGTCATAGTCTAGTCATAGTCTAGTCATAGTCTAGTCATAGTCTAGTCATAGTCTAGTCATAGTCTAGTCATAGTCTAGTCATAGTCTAGTCATAGTCTAGTCATAGTCTAGTCATAGTCTAGTCATAGTCTAGTCATAGTCTAGTCATAGTCTAGTCATAGTCTAGTCATAGTCTAGTCATAGTCTAGTCATAGTCTAGTCATAGTCTAGTCATAGTCTAGTCATAGTCTAGTCATAGTCTAGTCATAGTCTAGTCATAGTCTAGTCATAGTCTAGTCATAGTCTAGTCATAGTCTAGTCATAGTCTAGTCATAGTCTAGTCATAGTCTAGTCATAGTCTAGTCATAGTCTAGTCATAGTCTAGTCATAGTCTAGTCATAGTCTAGTCATAGTCTAGTCATAGTCTAGTCATAGTCTAGTCATAGTCTAGTCATAGTCTAGTCATAGTCTAGTCATAGTCTAGTCATAGTCTAGTCATAGTCTAGTCATAGTCTAGTCATAGTCTAGTCATAGTCTAGTCATAGTCTAGTCATAGTCTAGTCATAGTCTAGTCATAGTCTAGTCATAGTCTAGTCATAGTCTAGTCATAGTCTAGTCATAGTCTAGTCATAGTCTAGTCATAGTCTAGTCATAGTCTAGTCATAGTCTAGTCATAGTCTAGTCATAGTCTAGTCATAGTCTAGTCATAGTCTAGTCATAGTCTAGTCATAGTCTAGTCATAGTCTAGTCATAGTCTAGTCATAGTCTAGTCATAGTCTAGTCATAGTCTAGTCATAGTCTAGTCATAGTCTAGTCATAGTCTAGTCATAGTCTAGTCATAGTCTAGTCATAGTCTAGTCATAGTCTAGTCATAGTCTAGGCAAGTCTGATAATGGTTAGTGGCCAACATTTTTCTTTGAGTGTAAAATTACTTTGAATTCCAGCCAATCTTTTGCATGAGTTAATAATTTACTTAATAAATTTATCTAGATATTAAATTATACATTTTCCACTCGATTAAATAATTAATCCTTGAACTTGTTGTGAAGGCAATAAAATATCCTTGCGGGGACTCTCGGAAACATATGAATAAAGTAAATTTTATCCTAAAGTTACTGGCTTTGAAACCTTTAACTTTGTAATAGTAATTTTGCCAAAGTAAAAGAAGCCTGACGAAACAAAGAGTTTCTCTATTACTTTTTTAAGTATTTTGTTATAAATCATTTTTATTGTTGATATACATAGAAATACAGGATTTTTTAAATAAATTATTACTTTTGAAAATTATTACTTGGCAAACGAATCGAAATGACCACATGAGAAAATTAATCTAAAAAAGATTTCTTGCTGGTTATTCGAGAAATTTGTAAGAAAATAGTATTTGTTACTATGGAAAAGTACCAATTGTTGACAAATTTTATTGACTTGTCTATAATTGTGTAGATACTTTAATTTTTCATGATTACATTATCCATAATTCTATTAGGATACCCATAAATACATTTCAATGTACAATATTATCGCAAAGGGTAGTAATGGATGGTTTTACACTAAAAGAAAAAATGTTGATTCAAATTGGGTAATATTTGTCAGAAAGAAATTGTTGAAATCCAATATCTTTATATGGTTCAACAAAGCTATGACTTCATTTAGCCTAGAACTATGACTTAACAATGGCTAGCATGATATGACTATGACTGAAAGAATTACTATAGCTTGAAATATTGCTATAACTACAACTACAACTTCCATCATGACTTGAAATAGGTGTAGAACCATGACTAGTCTAACCCCCTAATTTATAAATGAAAAATAAAGCTCATAATTCAAATGTTTCATACTACAAGCCTTTCATAATTTTATTAATGGTTTATGAATCTTGTAGGCTATGACTACAGATACAATATATTACTAGAAATCTATCTAAATTGATACCGAATGCGGCGATTTTTTAGTAAAACAAATAAAAAAAAAATCTATAAGAAAATTTTAGTAAAACGAAAAATTTTTTATCAAAAAATGTTTGTTGAAAAAAAACTATAAAAAAATAATAATAATAATAATAATTTTTTAACTAAAAAAATTTTTCTATAGAAAAATTTTCGTTAAAAAAATTTTTCTATAGAAAATTAAAAAAATTTTCGTTAAAAAAATTTTTCTATAGAAAATTTTTCGTTAAAAAAATTTTTCTATAGAAAATTAAAAAAATTTTCGTTAAAAAAATTTTTCTATAGAAAATTTTTCGTTAAAAAAATTTTTCTATAGAAAAATTTTCGTTAAAAAAATTTTTCTATGGAAAAATTTTCGTTAAAAAAATTTTTCTATAGAAAAATTTTCGTTAAAAAAATTTTTTCTATTGAAAAATTTTCGTTAAAAAAATTTTTCTATAGAAAAATTTTCGTTAAAAAATTTTTCTATAGAAAAATTTTCGTTAAAAAAATTTTTCTATAGAAAAATTTTCGTTAAAAAAATTTTTCTATAGAAAAATTTTCGTTAAAAAAATTTTTCTATAGAAAAATTTTCGTTAAAAAAATTTTTCTATAGAAAAATTTTCGTTAAAAAAATTTTTCTATAGAAAAATTTTCGTTAAAAAAATTTTTCTATAGAAAAATTTTCGTTAAAAAAATTTTTCTATAGAAAAATTTTCGTTAAAAAAATTTTTCTATAGAAAAATTTTCGTTAAAAAAATTTTTCTATAGAAAAATTTTCGTTAAAAAAATTTTTCTATAGAAAAATTTTCGTTAAAAAAATTTTTCTATAGAAAAATTTTCGTTAAAAAAATTTTTCTATAGAAAAATTTTCGTTAAAAAAATTTTTCTATAGAAAAATTTTCGTTAAAAAAATTTTTCTATAGAAAAATTTTCGTTAAAAAAATTTTTCTATAGAAAAATTTTCGTTAAAAAAATTTTTCTATAGAAAAATTTTCGTTAAAAAAATTTTTCTATAGAAAAATTTTCGTTAAAAAAATTTTTCTATAGAAAAATTTTCGTTAAAAAAATTTTTCTATAGAAAAATTTTCGTTAAAAAAATTTTTCTATAGAAAAATTTTCGTTAAAAAAATTTTTCTATAGAAAAATTTTCGTTAAAAAAATTTTTCTATAGAAAAATTTTCGTTAAAAAAATTTTTCTATAGAAAAATTTTCGTTAAAAAAATTTTTCTATAGAAAAATTTTCGTTAAAAAAATTTTTCTATAGAAAAATTTTCGTTAAAAAAATTTTTCTATAGAAAAATTTTCGTTAAAAAAATTTTTCTATAGAAAAATTTTCGTTAAAAAAATTTTTCTATAGAAAAATTTTCGTTAAAAAAATTTTTCTATAGAAAAATTTTCGTTAAAAAAATTTTTCTATAGAAAAATTTTCGTTAAAAAAATTTTTCTATAGAAAAATTTTCGTTAAAAAAATTTTTCTATAGAAAAATTTTCGTTAAAAAAATTTTTCTATAGAAAAATTTTCGTTAAAAAAATTTTTCTATAGAAAAATTTTCGTTAAAAAAATTTTTCTGTAGAAAAATTTTCGTTAAAAAAATTTTTCTATAGAAAAATTTTCGTTAAAAAAATTTTTCTGTAGAAAAATTTTCGTT
Organism: Stomorhina lunata; assembly: GCA_933228675.1. Classification (NCBI taxonomy): domain Eukaryota; kingdom Metazoa; phylum Arthropoda; class Insecta; order Diptera; family Rhiniidae; genus Stomorhina; species Stomorhina lunata. The sequence goes on from OW121744.1 coordinate 38,447,057, forward strand.
AAAAAAATTTTTCTATAGAAAAATTTTCGTTAAAAAAATTTTTCTATAGAAAAATTTTCGTTAAAAAAATTTTTCTATAGAAAAATTTTCGTTAAAAAAATTTTTCTATAGAAAAATTTTCGTTAAAAAAATTTTTCTATAGAAAAATTTTCGTTAAAAAAATTTTTCTATAGAAAAATTTTCGTTAAAAAAATTTTTCTATAGAAAAATTTTCGTTAAAAAAATTTTTCTATAGAAAAATTTTCGTTAAAAAAATTTTTCTATAGAAAAGTTTTCGTTAAAAAAATTTTTCTATAGAAAAATTTTCGTTAAAAAAATTTTTCTATAGAAAAATTTTCGTTAAAAAAATTTTTCTATAGAAAAATTTTCGTTAAAAAAATTTTTCTATAGAAAAATTTTCGTTAAAAAAATTTTTCTATAGAAAAATTTTCGTTAAAAAAATTTTTCTATAGAAAAATTTTCGTTAAAAAAATTTTTCTATAGAAAAATTTTCGTTAAAAAAATTTTTCTATAGAAAAATTTTCGTTAAAAAAATTTTTCTATAGAAAAATTTTCGTTAAAAAAATTTTTCTATAGAAAAATTTTCGTTAAAAAAATTTTTCTATAGAAAAATTTTCGTTAAAAAAATTTTTCTATAGAAAAATTTTCGTTAAAAAAATTTTTCTATAGAAAAATTTTCGTTAAAAAAATTTTTTTATAGAAAAATTTTCGTTAAAAAAATTTTTTCTATAGAAAAATTTTCGTTAAAAAAATTTTTCTATAGAAAAATTTTCGTTAAAAAAATTTTTCTATAGAAAAATTTTCGTTAAAAAAATTTTTCTATAGAAAAATTTTCGTTAAAAAAATTTTTCTATAGAAAAATTTTCGTTAAAAAAATTTTTCTATAGAAAAATTTTCGTTAAAAAAATTTTTCTATAGAAAAATTTTCGTTAAAAAAATTTTTCTATAGAAAAATTTTCTTTAAAAAAATTTTTCTATAGAAAAATTTTCGTTAAAAAAATGTTTCTATAGAAAAATTTTCGTTAAAAAAATTTTTCTATAGAAAAATTTTCGTTAAAAAAATTTTTCTATAGAAAAATTTTCGTTAAAAAAATTTTTCTATAGAAAAATTTTCGTTAAAAAAATTTTTCTATAGAAAAATTTTCGTTAAAAAAATTTTTCTATAGAAAAATTTTCGTTAAAAAAATTGTTGCTATAGAAAAAATTTCGTTAAAAAAATTGTTGCTATAGAAAAAATTTCGTTAATAATTTTGTTTAAAAAAATTTTCTATACTAGACTTTAGTTAAAAACATAAAGTAGTAATGACAATATGACCATTTCATATTCTGAGTGTAACATCGATGAGGAATAAATAAATTTATTTTCCGATAGAAAAAAGGACTTATGATTTGTGGTTGGCAAAAAGCAAATGACCCTTCTTGTGTAGCTGCTTTCAAAGACCAGAGATCAACAAAACTATATCAGATAAAGTCAACCAGTGGGTGTTTGAATTATTTTAAACAATTTTTAGTTTTTTTTCTATTTACATAAAGTTTTAGTTTTTTGGCATCTATTTCTCCCTATAGCAACCAAACGAAAGAATTTACCAAAGGACATGAAATATAATAATAGATAAATTTATTGTGTTTATGTTAAGACATAAATTATAGGATAATAGTTTCAACATGAGCAAAAACCCACTACAAAATATATTTTGTAAATATTTGCCATAATACTCCTATACTAGCCACTAGGAAAAGGAAAACTAAAACTTATTATAATAATTTGAAAATTCCAATAAATTCAATTAATAAGTCCCTTTTTCTAATTCTTGCTGGCAACAAAAAAAGACAAAATAAAAATATCAAGTCTCTAAAAAGAAAAATCTGAAAACTTATGATTTTAGCGACAAGTTGGTAAAAGAGTAAAAATCATAAACTGAACTGAAATTCTAGAATTTCATGAATGGCATTGATTTCGTTGGCACGTACATAAACATGTCTCGGATATGGATGTGGATGATAATGATGATGTCGATGTTAATGGTATGTAGTAGTAAATACTATATGATATCTTCTTTATGATGATGCGGCGGCCAGCTAAATAACCAAAGACTCACAGACAAAATTATGAGCTCTAAGACGGACATTTTGCCATAACAGTATCACAAAACGTTTAAGAAAGAAACGATTTTTCGTTTTAGTTTTTTTTTTTTCATTTCATTTAAAATGAATTTTTAAACAAAAATATAGGATTACACAGAAACATTTACACGTATTATTGAATTTTGTATTGTTACTTATTTGTCTGGAAATTTATTGTAACTACAGTGGTAAAGAAAGGAAGAAAATACCAATATAACAAAACTTTATTTTCTAAAGAACATAATTTTTACTGTTGAAAAACTACAAACCCAAATTATTTTCTAATTAAAGGCTAAAGTCTTATATTTATAACTGTGCAAAAACTAGCTGCATATATTTGCATATTTAGCCATAGATAAATTAAAACTAATATAAGTAATTTAAATAAATTAAAAAAAAAATATTAAAAATATAAAAATATCTCAAAAATTTTTCTGTAAAAACTTTATTATCGTTAAAATTATCTATGAAAAAACACTTTATTGTCTTTTAAACAAATTTAAAATTTTCTATAGGAAAACTTTTTATAAACAAACATTTTCTATAGAAATTTTTTACAAACAAAAAATTTCTAAACAAAAATTTTTTATGAATAAAAAAAATTTTATAAAAATAATTTTTATAAACGAAAAAAATTATATAAGAAATTTTTTATAAACAAAAAATTTTCTAAGAAAATTTTTAAGAAACGAAAAAATTTGTATAAGAAAATTGTTTATAAACGAAAAATTTTCCAAAAGAAATTTTTATACAAACGAAAAATTTTCTATAAGAAACTTTTTAATAAACTATTTTTTTGTGAAATAAAAAAAAATTCTATTTAAGAAAATTTTGATATCGAAAACATTTCACACCGAAAATTTTCTATATAAGAAAATATTTTTTAACAAAAATTTTCCATGTGAAAAAAATTTTATACCTAAAAATTTTCTAAATAACAAAATTTTTTAACCGAAAAATTTTTTATATAAGAACATTTTATCGAAAAATTTTAGATAAATCTATAAAAAAAAATTTATAGCAAAAGAGTTTCTATATAAGAAAATTTTTATACCGAAAAATTTTCTATAATAAGAAAATTTTCTATATAAGAAAACTTTTTTACCGAAAAATGTTCTATATAAGAAAATTTTTATACCGAAAAATTTTATAAATTTTTATACCGAAAAATTTTCTATATAAGAAAATTTTTATACCGAAAAATTTTCTATATAAGAAAAGTTTTATACCGAAAAATTTTCTATATAAGAAATTTTTTATACCGAAAAATTTTCTATATAATATTTTTTTTTACCGAAAAATGTTCTATTTAAGAAAATTTTTATACCGGAAAATTTTCTATATAAGAAAATTTTTATACAGAAATATTTCCTATGTAAGAAAATTTTTATACCGGAAAATATTCTATATAAGAAAATTTTTATACCGAAAAATTTTCTATATAAGAAAATTTTTATACCGAAAAATTTTCTATATAAGAAAATTTTTATACCGAAAAATTTTCTATATAAGAAAATTTTTATACCGAAAAATTTTCTACATAAGAAAATTTTTATACCGAAAGATTTTTTACATAAGAAAATTTTTATAACGAAAAATTTTCCATATAAGAAAATTTTTATACCGAAAAATTTTCTATATAAGAAAATTTGTATACCGAAAAATTTTCCATATAAGAAAATTTTTATACCGAAAAATTTTCTATATAAGAAAATTTGTATACCGAAAAATTTTCTATATAAGAACATTTTTATAACGAAAAATTTTCTACATAAGAAAATTTTTATACCGAAAGATTTTTTACATAAGAAAATTTTTATAACGAAAAATTTTTCATATAAGAAAATTTTTATACCGAAAAATTTTCTATATAAGAAAATTTGTATACCGAAAAATTTTCCATATAAGAAAATTTTTATACCGAAAAATTTTCTATATAAGAAAATTTGTATACCGAAAAATCTTCTATATAAGAACATTTTTATAACGAAAAATTTTCTATATAAGAAAATTTGTATACCGAAAAATTTTCTATATAAGAAAATTTTTATACCGAAAAAATTTCTATATAAGAAAATTTTTATACCGAAAAATTTTCTATATAAGAAAATTTTTATACCGAAAAATTTTCTATATAAGAAAATTTTTATACCGAAAAATTTTCTATATAAGAAAATTTTTATACCGAAAAATTTTCTATATAAGAAAATTTTTATACTGAAAAATTTTCTATATAAGAAAATTTTTATACCGAAAAATTTTCTATATAAGAAAATTTTTATACCGAAAAATTTTCTATATAAGAAAATTTTTATACCGAAAAATTTTCTATATAAGAAAATTTTTATACCGAAAAATTTTCTATATAAGAAAAGTTATATACCGAAAAATTTTCTATATAAGAAAATTTTTATACCGAAAAATTTTCTATATAAGAAAATTTGTATACTGAAAAATTTTCCATATAAGAAAATTTTTATACCGAAAAATTTTCTATATAAGAAAATTTGTATACCGAAAAATTTTCCATATAAGAAAATTTTTATACCGAAAAATTTTCTATATAAGAAAATTTGTATACCGAAAAATTTTCTATATAAGAACATTTTTATAACGAAAAATTTTCTACATAAGAAAATTTTTATACCGAAAGATTTTTTACATAAGAAAATTTTTATAACGAAAAATTTTCCATATAAGAAAATTTTTATACCGAAAAATTTTCTATATAAGAAAATTTGTATACCGAAAAATTTTCCATATAAGAAAATTTTTATACCGAAAAATTTTCTATATAAGAAAATTTGTATACCGAAAAATCTTCTATATAAGAACATTTTTATAACGAAAAATTTTCTATATAAGAAAATTTGTATACCGAAAAATTTTCTATATAAGAAAATTTTTATACCGAAAAATTTTCTATATAAGAAAATTTTTATACCGAAAAATTTTCTATATAAGAAAAGTTATATACCGAAAAATTTTCTATATAAGAAAATTTTTATACCGAAAAATGTTCTATATAAGAAAATTTTTATACTGAAAAATTTTCTATATAAGAAAATTTTTATACCGAAAAATTTTCTATATAAGAAAATTTTTGTATAAGTAAATGTTTTTTTTTTATAATTTAAAAATTGTTATTTTTATAAAAAAAAATTGTCTGTATAGAAGATTTTTATTCGGAAAAATTTTCTATATAAGAAAATATTTTTAACGAGAAATTTTCTGGGTGAAAAAATGTGTATATCAAAAAATGTTCTCTATAAAAAAATGCAAAAAATTTGGACTATTTCCCTTTTTGCTGACCACTGTGCAATATAAATATTTTTTATACGATCTTTTCAGATCACAGAAATTATGCTACCGTCAACTTAAAACAGACACGAGTCAAATGGGAAACATGTGAAGTAACTAAAATCGGCAAGGTCCGACTATTAAATACTCTATTGTCGATCATACAAAATAAGGCTAAGCGAATTTTTGTGTAACTTCTTAGAAACAAGAAAAGTTGGACTAAAAGGTGTATTTCACTACAACTAAAATTTTGGAAATGGTTACTATTCCTCTAGGTACGTCCCTCCTCCACAGAAAACCACAGAATGAGTACGAATTATGTTGTTTTTGCAAAATATCAAAATAATGCGAAAATGTCGTCTAAAGGGAATTAAACGCAATATTTTTATCATAGAACTTTGATATGTATAAAAATAAGATTATTTTAGTGAAAATTAAGCAGGGTAGGAGCTGGGTTAACTTTATCCCCAAAATTTTAAAATAACACAAGTTCAAGTATACTCTTAATTATTAAAAATAAAGTATTAAAATCTTATATGATCAGGATCAGAGTAGAGCTATAGAGCATTAGAGATATAATTTTGCACAATTATGAATAGTTAGAAAACGAGTTTAAGTCCTGATCTTAACATCTAGTGTATTTTCTAGATTTAGACCTATTCAACCAAAATTTGGTATATATGTCATGTAAATTCGATTTATAAAGCCGTTCATAGGCATACTTGAGATTCCTACCAATCCAGTTTGTTCACATGTTACAAACATTATACCAAAGCCCACCTAAAATGGTGTAGGGTACAAAAATAAAGCATAACAAAAACAAGAAAAGTTATAATTTTCCTCCACAAGTATCATCATAAAGCAAAATAACAAAAACAGCTAAAATAACAAATTCAAAGCAATGAAGGCATCTTTTATTTCACCAAAAATTATGATGAGTATTGTATTCCAAGGGATACAATAAAGACGATGTCTGATGGTGGCAGTGGCTATAGTTGAAGCTTCATTGACCACGAACGACGCGACATCAAAACAACAGAAACGTTTCATGCCACCAACATTCATTCATTCCCTCACTCACTCACTCACTTATTCATTTGGTCCGAGTTATTCAGTCATTGCAATTTGTTTAGTTTAGACCATGAGGATATTAGGTTACTTCTTAAGACTAAATGGCCCTTGAGTGTTGGTTTGGACGCACGAAAGGATAGATGGATGGATGGTTGGTTGGACATATGAATAGTAAAGTCATAAAGAAGAACGTGTGTAAATGGACGGACCAATGAAGTCTAAATAGTCTTTGTTTTCTGAAAAAAAAAAAAAATATATATATATATTCTTATAATGTATATGACCGTGGGATGATGACATATGATTTTATTTACTACAAAGTACAATTCTTTCTTATTTTTACATTTTTGCAATTTTTTGTCTTTTTGTCTCGAAATAATATTTTTCAAGTAACTTATGACTATTTGTTACTTTACGATCAAATTATATATAAGATTTGAGTACAAATGAGTCATTAAGTTAAGGTTTCAAATAGCTAGAAAATGTCAATGTCAAAATTTGAATCCATTACCAACTCAAGTGGACAATAAAAGGGAAAATGATACTCATAAAGTTTAGGAAAATATATTAGTTTTAAAAGGATTAGAGTTCAAAGGAAGATAATGTTCTTGATAAAACGTTCATAATTAAGTAATTAACAAACAGAAGTTGATGGTGGGAAGAGTTTTCTATAGAAAATCTGAAGGTGGAAAGAGTTCTCCATAGAAAAGTTGACGATGCGAAGAGTTTTCTATAGAAAAGTTGACGATGGGAAGAGTTTTCTATAGAAAAGTTAACGATGGGAAGAGTTTTCTATAGAAAAGTTGACGATGGGAAGAGTTTTCTATAGAAAAGTTGACGATGGGAAGAGTTTTCTATAGAAAAGTTGACGATAAGAAGAGTTTTCTATAGAAAAGTTGACGATGGGAAGAGTTTTCTATAGAAAAGTTGACGATAGGAAGAGTTTTCTATAGAATAGTTGACGATCGGACAATTTTTCTATAGAAAAGTTGACGATGGGAAGAGTTTTCTATAGAAAAGTTGACGATGGAAAGAGTTTTCTATAGAAAAGTTGACGATGGGAAGAGTTTTCTATAGAAAAGTTGACGATGGGAAGAATTTTCTATAGAAAAGTTGACGATAGGAAGAGCTTTCTATAGAAAAGTTGACGATGGGAAGAGTTTTCTACAGAAAAGTTGACGATGGGAAGAGTTTTCTATAAAAAAGTTGACGATGGGAAGAGTTTTCTATAGAAAAGTTGACGATAGGAAGAGCTTTCTATAGAAAAGTGACGATGGGAAGAGTTTTCTATAAAAAAGTTGACGATGCGAAGAGTTTTCTACAGAAAAGTTGATGATGGGAAGAGTTTTCTATAGAAAAGTTAACGATGGGAAGAGTTTTCTATAGAAAAGTTGACGATGGGAAGAGTTTTCTATAGAAAAGTTGACGATGGGAAGAGTTTTCTATAGAAAAGTTGACGATGGTAAGAGTTGTCTATAGAAAAATTGACGATGGAAAGAGTTTTCTATAGAAAAGTTGACGATGGAAAGAGTTTTCTATAGAAAAGTTGACGATGGAAAGAGTTTTCTATAGAAAAGTTGACGATGGGAAGAGTTTTCTACAGAAAAGATGACGATGTGAAGAGTATTCTATAGAAAAGTTGACGATGGGAAGAGTTTTCTACAGAAAAGTTGACGATGGGAAGAGTTTTCTATAGAAAAGTTGACGATGGGAAGAGTTTTCTCTATAAAAGTTAACAATGGGAAGAGTTTTCTATAGAATAGTTGACGATGGAAAGAGTTTTCTTTAGAAAAGTAGACGATGGGAAGAGTTTTCAATAGAAAAGTTGACGATGGGAAGAGTTTTCTATAGAAAAGTTGACGATGGAAAGAGTTTTCTATAGAAAAGTTGACGATGGGAAGAGTTTTCTCTATAAAAGTTAACAATGGGAAGAGTTTTCTATAGAAAAGTTGACGATGGAAAGAGTTTTCTTTAGAAAAGTAGACGATGGGAAGAGTTTTATATAGAAAAGTTGACGATGGGAAGAGTTTTCTATAGAAAAGTTGACGATGGGAAGAGTTTTCTATAGAAAAGTTGACGATGGGAAGAGTTTTCTATAGAAAAGTTGACGATGGTAAGAGTTGTCTGTAGAAAAGTTGACGATGGAAAGAGTTTTCTATAGAAAAGTTGACGATGGAAAGAGTTTTCTATAGAAAAGTTGACGATGGAAAGAGTTTTCTATAGAAAAGTTGACGATGGAAAGAGTTTTCTACAGAAAAGATGACGATGTGAAGAGTATTCTATAGAAAAGTTGACGATGGGAAGAGTTTTCTATAGAAAAGTTGACGATGGGAAGAGTTTTCTCTATAAAAGTTAACAATGGGAAGAGTTTTCTATAGAAGAGTTGACGATGGAAAGAGTTTTCTTTAGAAAAGTAGACGATGGGAAGAGTTTTCTATAGAAAAGTTGACGATGGGAAGAGTTTTCTATAGAAAAGTTGACGATGGGAAGAGTTTTCTATAGAAAAGTTGACGATGAGAAGAGTTTTCTTTGGAAAAGTTGACGATTAGAAGAGTTTTATATAGAAAAGTTGACGATGGGAAGAGTTTTCTATAGAAAAGTTGACGATGGGAAGAGTTTTCTATAGAAAAGTTGACGATGGTAAGAGTTGTCTATAGAAAAGTTGACGATGGAGAGAGTTTTCTATAGAAAAGTTGACGATGGAAAGAGTTTTCTATAGAAAAGTTGACGATGGGAAGAGTTTTCTACAGAAAAGATGACGATGTGAAGAGTATTCTATAGAAAAGTTGACGATGGGAAGAGTTTTCTATAGAAAAGTTGACGATGGGAAGAGTTTTCTATAGAAAAGTTGACGATGGGAAGAGTTTTCTATAGAAAAGTTGACGATGGGAAGAGTTTTCTATAGAAAAGTTGACGATGGGAAGAGTTTTCTATAGAAAAGTTGACGATGGGAAGAGTTTTCTCTATAAAAGTTAACAATGGGAAGAGTTTTCTATAGAAAAGTTGACGATGGAAAGAGTTTGCTTTAGAAAAGTAGACGATGGGAAGAGTTTTCTATAGAAAAGTTGACGATGGTAAGAGTTTTCTATAGAAAAGTTGACGATGGGAAGAGTTTTCTATAGAAAAGTTGACGATGGGAAGAGTTTTCTATAGAAAAGTTGACGGTGTGAACAGTTTTCTATAGAAAAGTTGTCGGTGTGAAGAGTCTTCTATAGAAAAGTTGTCGGTGTGAAGAGTTTTCTATAGAAAAGTTGTCGGTGTGAAGAGTTTTCTATAGAAAAGTTGTCGGTGTGAAGAGTTTTTTATAGAAAAGTTGTCGGTGTAAAGAGTTTTCTATAAAAAATAATAATATTATTATTTTTTTTTTTTTTTTTTTTTGTTTTTATCGAGTGCAAATTTTTATTTTCAATATAAAATTTTAAATTTAAAATAAATATTTTTTTTATTCTCTAATATTATAAATTAATGTCTTTATTCTGCCAAAAATTGTCTGTTCTTTGTGTAGGAATACTATTATTGCTTGTATCTTTAAAACAAATATCCAAAATTCTGAAATATTCACATTTAAATACGATGACAGGATAATAACGAAAGATAAGAAATTTCACATCCAATCAAATAAATCGCACATTAAGCCCACACATGTTGGCACAAAATATTGAAGCAGACTCAAACACAAACTTATAAACGATTGCAACTCTCTACAACTCAACCTAATAAATAATATGCAACCATAGAAATGAAAATAACTAATAAATACGAAAACTGATGCATATCTTTAGGCTTTATTTTAAAAAAAAGATAAATAGATAAATACAGTTAAATCTACAACCATAGGTTGTAGAAATGGCTAGAAGGACAAGTTTTCTATAGAAAAGTTGACGATAGGACAAGTTTTCTATAGAAAAGTTGACGATAGGACAAGTTTTCTATAGAAAAGTTGACGATAGGACAAGTTTTCTATAGAAAAGTTGACGATAGGACAAGTTTTCTATAGAAAAGTTGACGATAGGACAAGTTTTCTATAGAAAAGTTGACGATAGGACAAGTTTTCTATAGAAAAGTTGACGATAGGACAAGTTTTCTATAGAAAAGTTGACGATAGGACAAGTTTTCTATAGAAAAGTTGTCGATAGGACAAGTTTTCTATAGAAAAGTTGTCGATAGGACAAGTTTTCTATAGAAAAGTTGTCGATAGGACAAGTTTTCTACAGAAAAGTTGACGATAGGACAAGTTTTCTACAGAAAAGTTGACGATAGGACAAGTTTTCTATAGAAAAGTTGACGATAGGTCAAGTTTTCTATGGAAAATCTTTCCATAGTTTTATTGGTGGGAATGATATCATTTACATAGAACACTTTTCTATAGAACGTGTAAAAATGTATTAATGACAAAATTTTTTTAAGAATACCTGTAGGAATATTTGGCAAAAAATTACTTGATTATAAAATTTTGAATAAAGAATTTCCGGTCTGTTGCTAGTGGCTTTTTATTTGAATGAAGAAAGACTCTTGATTTAATTACCAATTTGTTGTCAACCCATTAAATCGTTTGATGGACGATTAAGACAAACAGAAGTAATGAAATTAACGGTAACAAAAAATTTAATCATATTCAAATTTAATAGTGTAGGTTTTTGGCTGATGCCATAAAGTCTAGAAAAAAAGTTTTTAGCTTTTTTCTTTCATAAAAATTTTGATCGGTTGTCATACGAGCAGAAGTTTCCAAAGAAAGAGTTTAAATGTGGGTATAGGTATATAATTTTTTAAGAAATGCATATTTAATTTTTTTATAACTTATTTGAATATATTATAAATTCAAAATAAGATTTATGGTGGCTTTGTCTATGGTGCAATTAATACCCGTTTAGTATCGAACTTTTTTGTTAAGAAGTTAAGTACAATAAAGTCATCAAAATTTATATAATTAATTTAATCTTGTTTTGTTAAAATGTTGTATTTAATAAATTATGGTTAGTCATGAGGGTGTGTTTATTAGGGGTTTATATAATCAATTAACAGATAAATGAAAGCAAAAAAGTCTTTAAGAAAGTGCTAATAAATGTTTATATCAATATTTATCAATATAGAAAAAATGTCATTGGGACAAATTTCCTATAGAAACGTCGTCATTGGGACAAGTTGTCTATAGAAAAGTTGTCATTGGGACAAGTTTTCTATAGAAAAGTTGTCATTGGGACAAGTTTTCTATAGAAAAGTTGTCATTGGGACAAGTTTTCTATAGAAAAGTTGTCATTGGGACAAGTTTTCTATAGAAAAGTTGTCATTGGGACAAGTTTTCTATAGAAAAGTTGTCATTGGGACAAGTTTTCTATAGAAAAGTTGTCATTGGGACAAGTTTTCTATAGAAAAGTTGTCATTGGGACAAGTTTTCTATAGAAAAGTTGTCATTGTGACAAGTTTTCTATAGAAAAGTTGTCATTGGGACAAGTTTTCTATAGAAAAGTTGTCATTGGGACAAGTTTTCTATAGAAAAGTTGTCATTGGGACAAGTTTTCTATAGAAAAGTTGTCATTGGGACAAGTTTTCTATAGAAAAGTTGTCATTGGGACAAGTTTTCTCTAGAAAAGTTGTCATTGGGACAAGTTTTCTATAGAAAAGTTGTCATTGGGACAAGTTTTCTATAGAAAAGTTGTCATTGGGACAAGTTTTCTATAGAAAAGTTGTCATTGGGACAAGTTTTCTATAGAAAAGTTGTCTTTGGAACAAGTTTTCTATAGAAAAGTTGTCTTTGGTACAAGTTTTCTATAGAAAAGTTGTCTTTGGGACAAGTTTTCTATAGAAAAGTTGTCTTTGGGACAAGTTTTCTATAGAAAAGTTGTCTTTGGGACAAGTTTTCTATAGAAAAGTTGTCTTTAGGACAAGTTTTCTATAGAAAAGTTGTCTTTGGGACAAGTTTTCTATAGAAAAGTTGTCTTTGGGACAAGTTTTCTATAGAAAAGTTGTCTTTGGGACAAGTTTTCTATAGAAAAGTTGTCTTTGGGACAAGTTTTCTATAGAAAAGTTGTCTTTGGGACAAGTTTTCTATAGAAAAATTGTCTGTGGGACAAGTTTTCTATAGAAAAGTTGTCTTTGGGACAAGTTTTTTATAGAAAAGTTGTCTTTGGGACAAGTTTTCTATAGAAAAGTTGTCTTTGGGACAAGTCAAAAGTTGTCTTTGGGACAAGTTTTCTATAGAAAAGTTGTCTTTGGGACAAGTTTTCTATAGAAAAGTTGTCTTTGGGACAAGTTTTCTATAGAAAAGTTGTCTTTGGGACAATTTTTCTATAGAAAAGTTGTCTTTGGGACAAGTTTTCTATAGAAAAGTTTTCTTTGGGACAAGTTTTCTATATAAAAGTTGTCTTTGGGACAAGTTTTCTATAGAAAAGTTGTCATTGGGACAAATTTTCTTTCAACAAATTTTCAAATTTTCTATAAAATATTTGTCAAATTTTCTATAAAATATTTGTCAAATTTTTTATAAAAATTTTGTTATAAAATTTCTATATATAGAAAATTTGACAAATTTTATATATAAAATTTTTCAAATTTTCTATATAAAATTTGTCAAACTTTCTATATAAAATATATAAAGTTTTTTTTTTAAATTTGTCAAATGTGCTATATAAAATTTCTCAAATTTTCTATATAAAATTTCTCAAATTTTCTGTATAAAATTTGTCAAATTTTCTATATAAAAATTGTCAAATTTTCTTTATAAAATTTGTCAAATTTTCTTTATAAAATTTGTCAAATTTTCTTTATAAAAATTGTCAAATTTTTTTTTTTTTAATTTGTAAATTTTCTTTATAAAATTTGTCAAATTTTCTTTATAAAATTTGTCAAATTTTCTTTATAAAATTTGTCAAATTTTCTTTATAAAATTTGTCAAATTTTCTTTATAAAATTTGTCAAATTTTCTTTATAAAATTTGTCAAATTTTCTTTATAAAATTTGTCAAATTTTCTATTTAAAATTTGTCAAAATGTTTTGTTTATTTTTTTTTAATTTTTATTATATCCTTTTGTCCCACTGTGCACTATTACGATTCATCTTTGTTTTGCTTAGTTATTTTTATCAAAATTCATAAAATTTTCTATTTTTAAATCAAAAGAACTGGTCAATGACCTGTTGGCCTTCACTATTAATTTTGAACCTAGTACTTCTCTGAGGTCTAGTCTGTTCGCTTGGGCGATGGATATTTAGAAATTCAATTCGGAAATAGTTTAAATTTAAGTCACGGGTTTTGGATTATTGGTTTAGAAATGTACTAAACCGGTTAAAATCATACAATTTTTGTTATGGGGTTGATAAGAAAGCACATAATTGTATATCGGTAGAAATCAAAAGATTTTTTGAAAAGAGAATATTTCCTAGATTTAAGCTCTAGATCTAGCTCTAAGCTACATAAGATTTATTATAAAGATCTAGACAAAAACTAATATTCTTATTAGTCTGTTAACAAATATGTAAGAGGCTTAAATTCCTCCGATGACAGCAACATTTTGTAATAATTATATGTTATTAACTAAATAGATATTGTTTATTTCAAAAGACTTAACGATGAGAACTTCACACTTTTATAATTTTAATTTTAATAATTGTTATTAAAATAAAGGCGCTATTAATCAACAGGAAATATTAATTCAATATTAAAAATAAATTTAAAAACAATATTTAATCCACTCAATCATTCTCTCATTAAGATTATTGTAAATATCAGTTGATCCATTGATCATAGCAATCAAATGCCATAAAAACGATTTAATTAAGAAATCATGCATAATTTCAAATTAACTATTTTATGATCGTTTATATGATCATAAAAGATCATAATAATTTTCACTTGAATCTGCTTTTAATAAATCATTTTGTAATTTATGTTTTTTTTTATATAATTTAACTCATTTAAACAACCAATTAATTTATGTAGCTTGAATATTAATTAAGTGGCAAGATCGTCTGAATCACACTTTAATCCCAACATGATGAGTTTTAAATAACAGGAAGCCTTCCTCTTCATCTGAAGTCACACATTCATTTGCCGGCAGCCACTTCACGAAGCATTAAAACGCTTTTAGAGTTAGACAGAATCTTAATGTCATGATCCCACAGAAAAAAAAAACTCATATCTCGTTTTTTTCTGTGTGATCATGACAAGTGAAATTGACACGCTAAAATAATATTAAGTTAATAACTAAAATATCAACTAAGTCTCCGAACACCAACTAACTAATTTTGCATAATTAATATTAGATTATTTATATTCTTAACATATTTATAAATATTAAAATGCTTTAAAAAGAGATTAACACGAGCATTCGAACCTCTCTCTTTAAAGATCATCTAACAAATCTACAGATAACAGATATGCGGTATCTGATCAAGAATAAAAAAGAGCTAAAAGAATGCTAAGACTAGTAAGGGTAGAGTTTTCTAAAGACAACTTTTCTATAGAAACCACAATAGAAAACTCCAACTAATGACAACTTTTCTAGAGAAATCTCCAACTAACGATAACTTTTCTAGCGAAAACTCCAACTAACGACGACATTCCTAAAGAAAACTTAAACTAACGACAACTTTTCTATAGAAACTGCAAATAACGACAAGTTTTTTATAAAAAACCCCAACTAAAGACAACTTCTCTATAGAAAACTCCAACTAACAACAAGTTTTCTATAGAAAACACAAACTAACGACATCTTTTCTACAGAAATTTTCAACTAACTACAAATGTTCTATATAAAACTCCAACTAATGACAACTTTTCTAAAGAAAACTCGCAACAATTACAAATTTTACATAGAACACTCCAACTAAAGACTACTTTTATAAAGATGTCACAATTTACGAAAACTTTTCTAGATAAAACTTCAACTAACGACAACATTTCTGGCGAAAAATCCAACTAACAAGAATTCTTCTATCGAAAAAACCAACTAAAAACAACTTTTCTATCGAAACCACAATTTACGACAACTTTTCTATAGAAAACTCCAACTAACGACAATTTTCTATAAAAAACTCCAACTAACGACAACTTTTCTATAGGAACTACAACTAACAACAACTTTTCTACAAAAAACTCCAACTAACGAGAAATTTTCTATAAAAAACTACAACGACAACTTTTCTATAGAAAACCTCAAATAAAGACTACTTTTGTATAGAAAACAAAAATCAATAGTCACTTTTCTATAGAAACCACAACTAACTACAACTTTTCTATAGAATTCTCTTACTAACGATAACTCTTCTATAAAAAACAACAACTAACGACAACTTTTCTATAAAAAACAACAACTAATGACAGCTTTTCTATAGAAGCCACAATTTACGACAACTTTTCTATAGAAAACTTCAAACAACGACAACTTTTTTATAGAAGATTCCAACTTCGACAACTTTATTATTTAAAATTCCAACTAACGACAACTTTTCTATAGAAACTACAACTAACGACAACTTTTCGAAAGAAAACGCCAACTAACAACAACTTTTTTATAGAAAACTCCAAATAACGACAACTTTTCCATAGAAAACTCTAACTAACGATAACTTTTCTATAGTAAAACCCAAATTACGACAACTTTTCTATAGAAAACTATAACTATCGATAACTTTTCTATAGAAAACTCTTACTAACGAAAACTTTTTTATAGAAAACTCCAACTAACGACAACTTTTCTATAGAAAACTCCCTCTAAAGACAACTTTTCTATAGAAACTACAAGCAACGACAACTTTTCTATAGAAAACTCCAACTAACGTCAACTTTTCTATAGAAAACTTTGCCTATCGTCAACTTTTCTATAGAAAACTTTGACTATCGTCAACTTTTTTATAGAAAACGTTGCCTTTCGTCAACTTTTCTATAGAAAACTTTGCCTATCGTCAACTTTTCTATAGAAAACTTTGCCTATCGTCAACTTTTCTATAGAAAACTTTGCCTATCGTCAACTTTTATATAGAAAACTTTGCCTATCGTCAACTTTTCTATAGAAAACTTTGCCTATCGTCAACTTTTCTATAGAAAACTTTGCCTATCGTCAACTTTTCTATAGAAAACTTTGCCTATCGTCAACTTTTCTATAGAAAACTTTGCCTATCGTCAACTTTTCTATAGAAAACTTTGCCTATCGTCAACTTTTCTATAGAAAACTTTGCCTATCGTCAACTTTTCTATAGAAAACTTTGCCTATCGTCAACTTTTCTATAGAAAACTTTGCCTATCGTCAACTTTTCTATAGAAAACTTTGCCTATCGTCAACTTTTCTATAGAAAACTTTGCCTATCGTCAACTTTTCTATAGAAAACTTTGCCTATCGTCAACTTTTCTATAGAAAACTTTGCCTATCGTCAACTTTTCTATAGAAAACTTTGCCTATCGTCAACTTTTCTATAGAAAACTTTGCCTATCGTCAACTTTTCTATAGAAAACTTTGCCTATCGTCAACTTTTCTATAGAAAACTTTGCCTATCGTCAACTTTTCTATAGAAAACTTGTCCTATCGTCAACTTTTCTATAGAAAACTTGTCCTATCGTCAACTTTTCTATAGAAAACTTGTCCTATCGTCAACTTTTCTATAGAAAACTTGACCTATCGTCAACTTTTCTATAGAAAACTTGTCCTATCGTCAACTTTTCTATAGAAAACTTGTCCTATCGTCAACTTTTCTATAGAAAACTTGTACTATCGTCAACTTCTCTATAGAAAACTTGTCCTATCGTCAACTTTTCTATAGAAAACTTGTCCTATCGTCAACTTTTCTATAGAAAACTTATCCTATCGTCAACTTTTCTATAGAAAACTTGTCCCATCGTCAACTTTTCTATAGAAAACTTGTCCTATCGTCAACTTTTCTATAGAAAACTTTGCCTATCGTCAACTTTTCTATAAAAAACTTTGCCTATCGTCAACTTTGCCTATCGTCAACTTTTCTATAGAAAACTTTGCCTATCGTCAACTTTTCTATAGAAAACTTTGCCCATCGTCAACTTTTCTATAGAAAACTTTGCCTATCGTCAACTTTTTATAGAAAACTTTGCCTATCGTCAACTTTTCTATAGAAAACTTTGCCTATCGTCAACTTTTCTATAGAAAACTTTGCCTATCGTCAACTTTTCTATAGAAAACTTTGCCTATCGTCAACTTTTCTATAGAAAACTTTGCCTATCGTCAACTTTTCTATAGAAAACTTTACCTATCGTCAACTTTTCTATAGAAAACTTTGCCTATCGTCAACTTTTCTATAGAAAACTTTGCCTATCGTCAACTTTTCTATAGAAAACTTTGCCTATCGTCAACTTTTCTATAGAAAACTTTGCCTATCGTCAACTTTTCTATAGAAAACTTTGCCTATCGTCAACTTTTCTATAGAAAACTTTGCCTATCGGCAACTTTTCTATAGAAAACTTTGCCTATCGTCACCTTTCTATAGAAAACTTTGCCTATCGTCAACTTTTCTATAGAAAACTTTGCCTTTCGTCAACTTTTCTATAGAAAACTTTGCCTATCGTCAACTTTTCTATAGAAAACTTTGCCTATCGTCAACTTTTCTATAGAAAACTTTGCCTATCGTCAACTTTTCTATAGAAAATTTTGCCTATCGTCAACTTTTCTATAGAAAACTTTGCCTATCGTCAACTTTTCTATAGAAAACTTTGCCTGTCGTCAACTTTTCTATAGAAAACTTTGCCTATCGTCAACTTTTCTATAGAAAACTTTGCCTATCGTCAACTTTTCTATAGAAAACTTTGCCTATCGTCAACTTTTCTATAGAAAACTTTGCCTATCGTCAACTTTTCTATAGAAAACTTTGCCTATCGTCAACTTTTCTATAGAAAACTTTGCCTATCGTCACCTTTCTATAGAAAACTTTGCCTATCGTCAACTTTTCTATAGAAAACTTTGCCTATCGTCAACTTTTCTATAGAAAACTTTGCCTATCGTCAACTTTTCTATAGAAAATTTTGCCTATCGTCAACTTTTCTATAGAAAACTTTGCCTATCGTCAACTTTTCTATAGAAAACTTTGCCTATCGTCAACTTTTCTATAGAAAACTTTGCTTATCGTCAACTTTTCTATAGAAAACTTTGCCTATCGTCAACTTTTCTATAGAAAACTTTGCCTATCGTCAACTTTTCTATAGAAAACTTTGCCTATCGTCAACTTTTCTATAGAAAACTTTGCCTATCGTCAACTTTTCTATAGAAAACTTTGCCTATCGTCAACTTTTCTATAGAAAACTTTGCCTATCGTCAACTTTTCTATAGAAAACTTTGCCTATCGTCAACTTTTCTATAGAAAACTTTGCCTATCGTCAACTTTTCTATAGAAAACTTTGCCTATCGTCAACTTTTCTATAAAAAACTTTGCCTATCGTCAACTTTTCTATAGAAAACTTTGCCTATCGTCAACTTTTCTATAGAAAACTTTGCCTATCGTCAACTTTTCTATAGAAAACTTTGCCTATCGTCAACTTTTCTATAGAAAACTTTGCCTATCGTCAACTTTTCTATAGAAAACTTCGCCTATCGTCAACTTTTCTATAGAAAACTTCGCCTATCGTCAACTTTTCTATAGAAAACTTTGCCTATCGTCAACTTTTCTATAGAAAACTTTGCCTCTCGTCAAATTTTCTGTAGAAAACTTTGCCTCTCGTCAACTTTTCTATAGAAAACTTTGCCTCTCATCAACTTTTCTATAGAAAACTTTGCCTCTCGTCAACTTTTCTATAAAAAACTTTGCCTCTCGTCAACTTTTCTATAGAAAACTTTGCTTCTCGTCAACTTTTCTATAGAAAACTTTGCCTTTCGTCATTTTTTCTATAGAATAATTTGCCTTTCGTCAACTTTCTATAGAAAATTTTGCCTTTCGTCAACTTTTCTATAGAAAACTTTACCTTTCGCCAGCTTTCTATACACAATTTTTTCTTGCTTCAACTTTTCTATAGAAACATTTTGTCTTTCGTCAACGTTTCTATAGACAACTTTTTCTTTCATCAAATTTTCTATAGAAAACTTATCCTATCGTCAACTTTACTATTTTTGGCCTTAGAAAACTCTCAAGCTGATAATGTGAAATTTAGAGAGTGTTTAGTATTCCTTTCAATTTTAATATTTTGAATTTTAACATTTCAGAATCATATTTTTTTTTGTTTAAATTCAAAACCGCTTAAATTTAACGACTAAAACTTGTTCTAAATCTTTTTTATTACTAAAGTAAACAAAAAAAACGAAAGAAATACCAAATAAAATATTAATATAAATTGGCAATAACTAAGAGAAAAATGATCGTTTTCTGGGCTTTGCCGTTAAACTTTTAACTTGACTACGATCATTCGCCGACAGTGAACGGTAGACGGCGGTTAACATTTGTTTTAAACTTTAAAATCGTTTTTTTTTAATAATCATAAATAATACAAAAATTAAAAATTTTTATAAAAAAAATATTGAAATTATTTGAAATAAAAAATATTTAAATATCTTGAAAAGTTTGAAAAAATTTGTTAAAATCGTTAATAAAATAGCTCTGACAAAATTTAAAGTCGTATAGAAGGAAATTAAAAAAATAGTGTTATCAAAAATAATCTACAAATTTTATATCAAAATTATTCAAATCTTAAACAAAATGAATTTCAAATCTTCTCAAGTGTTACCTCAAGTGTCAGTGGAAAGAAAAATGTTGATTTTATTGGTTTTATGTCTAAATTTCTTAAACTGTTTATGCGATTACTCCTGGTGTGATCCGCAGCTTTGTGGTGGTTCGACCACAGTCCGACATATTGCCTGTGAGAATTATGGGGTAAGTAAGATTTTTTATATAGAAAAAAATGACGTTAGGAAGATTTTTCTATATATAGAAAAAATTGACGTTAGGAAGATTTTTCTATATATAGAAAAAAATGACGTTAGGAAGATTTTTCTATATATAGAAAAAAATGACGTTAGGAAGATTTTTCTATATATAGAAAAAAATGACGTTATGAAGATTTTTCTATATATAGAAAAAAAATGACGTTAGGAAGATTTTTCTATATATAGAAAAAAATGACGTTAGGAAGATTTTTCTATATATAGAAGAAAATGACTTTTCTATAGAAAAGTTGTCTGTGAGAATAATTTTCTATTGAAAAGTTGCCGATGGGTAGGGTTTTCTATAAAAAAATCTCAGTTTAAAAGTAAAGTGGGAAAGTTTAGTGGAAAAATTTTTTTTAAGCAATATTACAATGCAAGAAGTGTTGGTAACACTGGTCAAATTATTTTTGTCTTAAATTCTGGATTTTGAAAAAAGTTGTCCTAGTTAGTTTACCATAACTTGAAAATGGGTTTACTATGTGGATTAGAGACAAAAATGCCTTTTAGTCGCGCTATACAAGATATTTGTGCGATTAATGGTTTTGAAGTTATTGACAACGCAATATTAAAAAATATATTTTTTTTTCAAAATCGAAAAAAAAATATTTTTTTTGATTCATTAAAAATCGAAAATGGCAAAAACGTACCATCATTACCCCTAATCTTAAAATTACCAATATTCCAAATAATATAAGTATTATAAAAATCCTTCAATTAGTAGAGATTTTATTAAGAACCAAGTGAAATAATTCAATTTTATCGAACAATTTGTCATATAAAGCCCATTTTTTTTAAACTGAATTAAAGACCACAATTTTTAAGATAGATAGTATTTTTTTGGTACAAGGAATGATTTTATTCAAAATAAACAAAATCGTTAAAAATTTTGGGATACCTCCCAAACAATTTTCTTCCCGGTTTATAATTTTTCGTTCCTCAAAGCCATAAATTCTCTTTTATCTTTATGAAATTTGGCACACACAATTTTTTTTTAGCAGTAAAATGATTTCTATTGAAATTGGTAAAAACGGTTTTATACTCCGGATACCTCCCATAGGTCTTACTTTCCGAAAATAAAATTTTGGTCTCAAATTTTTGGTATATTTTTATGAAATTAAGAAGAAACATTGCTCATATAAACAAAAATCGCTATAGCAAATTTTATTGACATCTGTTCATATTTGACCATAGCTCCCTCTCTAGAACTTCCGACAAAAGCCACTACAAAAATATTCCTAATTCTGAAGATAATGACTATTTTCTATTGATTAATTAAACATATAATTTGTGTATATACTGTAAAGAAATTTCAACAAAATCGGTTCACATTTGACCCTACCTCCCATATAAGACCAATTGACGGAAATGGCTAAAAAAGAAAATGGGGTATTTTTACTTTATTTGTAATAAAATCACTATTTATTCATAGATTTTCAGAAAATTGGGTTTGAATTTATTAGAAATTGACTTTGACATTAAATTGGCCAACAAAAGGTTTATTATTTCAGCTACCTCCTATAGGCTTTACCTCCAACAATTGAAATTTTGGTCACAAACTTTAGTATATTTTTATGAAATTATAAAGAAATATTTCCTATAAAAACCAAAATTACTGTACCCAATTTTATTAGAATCGGTCCATATTTGGCCATAGCTCCCATACAAGAACTTTTGACAAAAGTCTCTAAAATGCTTAAAAATTCACAAAAAAGTGCTCCTAACTCTGAAGCTAATAAAGATTTCAGGTTTATTTTTCGCTCACATAATTTTTGATTGAAATCAAATTACTAAATTTCAAGAAAATCGGTCCACATTTGACAATAGCTTTCATATAAGACCTGTTGACGAAAATGGCTTAAAACAAGATTGGATATTTATTCGTGGACTCTCGGAAAATTCGACTCATTTTATTAGAAATAATTTCAGTTTTAAGATCATGTAATAAAAGTGGAAGGTTTTTGGTTCGATTTTTATGAATTTTTAAAAATTGTAAATTTTTTATAAAAACAGTTTTTTTCTATTTTTAAAAGCAAACAACCCAGAATCCGTTTAATATATAAAAAATTGTTTTAAGGCGTCTTAAAGAAATTGTTATTAGCTAAAAAGTTTCAGTTTTAAGATCATGTAATAAAAGTGGAGGCTTTAATATCTAAAAAATTTTTTTAAGGCGTCTTAAAGAAATTGTTATTAGCTATAAAGTTTCAGTTTTAAGATCACGTAATAAAAGTGGAGGCTTTCGCCAAGTTCGATTTTTTATGAATTTTAAAAAAATAAAAAAAAATTTTTATGATAAAAAAATTGATTTTTTTTTTATTTTTAAGTGCACAAGCCTTTCCTAAGATATAGCAATGGAACCACATTTTCAAAAATTAAAAATTTTTAAAAAAAATTTTTTTTTAATAAAACAATTTAAATTAACGATAGTGTTAAGCATAAAGTTTAATTTTGTAAACTAGTGTAGCAAAAAAAGAGTTTTATCGGAAAATTTACAGTTAGTTTTATTTATTTTAAAATGCTATTAACTCCGAATCCGTTTATAATATAAAGAAATAGTTTTAGAATGACTTAAAGATAATTTTATTAGCTATTATATCACAAAATTTCAACAAATTTGCACAAGCCTTTCCTAAGATGTATCTATGGAACACCATTTCCAAAAATGGCAAATTTTATAAAAAAAAAATTAATCAATTAATTTAAAATGTTGATGATCAAGTGTTAAGCATACAGTTGAATTTTGTAAACTAGTGTAGTAGAAAAAACTTTTATAGAAAAATTTACAGTGAGTATTATTCATGTCAAAATGCTTATAACTCCGAATCCGTTAATAATATAAAGAAATAGTTTTAGAACGACTTAAAGAAAATTTTATTGGCTATAATATTACAAAATTTCAACAAATTTGCATAAGCCATTCATGAGATATATCCATGGAACAACATTTTCAAAAATGGCAAATTTTATAAATTTGTTTGTTAAATAAAGCAATTTTAAATAGTGATGATCAAGTGTTAAACATAAAGTTTAATTTTGTAAACTAGTGTAGCAAAAAAAGACTTTTATCGAAAAATTTACAGTTAGTTTTATTTATTTAAAAATGCTAATAACTCCGAATCCGTTTATAATATAAAGAAATAGTTTTAGAATGACTTAAAGATAATTTTATTATCTATTATATTACAAAATTTCAACAAATTTGCACAAGCCTTTCCTAAGATATATCAATGGAACACCATTTTCAAAAATGGCAAATTTTATAAATTTGTTTGTTAAATAAAGCAATTTTAAATAGTGATGATCAAGTGTTAAACATAAAGTTTAATTTTGTAAACTAGTGTAGCAAAAAAGACTTTTATCGGAAAATTTACAGTTAGTTTTATTTATTTTAAAATGCTAATAACTCCGAATCCGTTTATAATATAAAGAAATAGTTTTAGAATGACTTAAAGATAATTTTATTAGCTATTATATTACAAAATTTCAACAAATTTGCACAAGCCTTTCCTAAGATACATCAATTTCAAAAATGGCAAATTTTATAAAAAAAAATTAATCAATTAATTTCAAATGTTGATGATCAAGTGTTAAGCATAAAGTTAAATTTTGTAAGCTAGTGTAGTAGGAAAAGACTTTTATAGAAAAATTTACAGTGAGTATTATTCATTTCAAAATGCTTATAACTCCGAATCCGTTAATAATATAAAGAAATAGTTTTAGAACGACTTAAAGAAAATTTTATTGGCTATTATATTACAAAATTTCAACAAATTCGCATAAGCCATTCATGAGATATATCCATGGAACAACATTTTCAAAAATGGCAAATTTTATAAATTTGTTTGTTAAATAAAGCAATTTTAAATAGTGATGATCAAGTGTTAAACATAAAGTTTAATTTTGTAAACTAGTGTAGCAAAAAAATACTTTTATCGAAAAATTTACAGTTAGTTTTATTTATTTAAAAATGCTAATAACTCCGAATCCGTTTATAATATAAAGAAATAGTTTTAGAATGACTTAAAGATAATTTTATTATCTATTATATTACAAAATTTCAACAAATTTGCACAAGCCTTTCCTAAGATATATCAATTTCAAAAATGGCAAATTTTATAAAAAAAAAAAATTAATCAATTAATTTCAAATGTTGATGATCAAGTGTTAAGCATAAAGTTAAATTTTGTAAGCTAGTGTAGTAGAAAAAGACTTTTATAGAAAAATTTACATTGAGTATTATTCATTTCAAAATGCTTATAACTCCGAATCCGTTAATAATATAAAGAAATAGTTTTAGAACGACTTAAAGAAAATTTTATTGGCTATTATATTACAAACTTTCAACAAATTCGCATAAGCCATTCATGAGATATATCCATGGAACAACATTTTCAAAAATGGCAAATTTTATAAATTTGTTTGTTAAATAAAGCAATTTTAAATAGTGATGATCAAGTGTTAAACATAAAGTTTAATTTTGTAAACTAGTGTAGCAAAAAAAGACTTTTATCGGAAAATTTACAGTTAGTTTTATTTATTTTAAAATGCTAATAACTCCGAATCCGTTTATAATATAAAGAAATAGTTTTAGAACGACTTAAAGATAATTTTATTGGCTATTATATTACAAAATTTCAACAAATTTGCACAAGCCTTTCCTAAGATATATCAATGGAACACCATTTTCAAAAATGGCAAATTTTATAAAAAAAAAAACAAAATTTTTTTTAATTAAACAATTTGAAATGTTGATGATCAAGTGTAAAGAATAAAGTTGAATTTTGTTAACTAGTGTAGTAGGAAAAGAATTTTATAGAAAAATTTACTGTGAGTATTATTTATTTTAAAATGCTAATAACTTCGAATTCGTTAATAATATAAAAAAATAGTTTTAGAACGACTTAAAGATAATTTTATTGGCTATTATATTACAAAATTTCAACAAATTCGCACAAGCCTTTTCTAAGATATAGCAATGTAACCACATTTTCAAAAATGGAAAATTTTATAAAAAAAAAATAATTTTGAATAATTTTTAAAGACCTCTCTTAAGAAAAGTTTAAACATTTTTAACGTTTTTAATTCCAGCACTTCCATCGTCGTTGCTTTCCGGATGCCACCGATGTCGATATCTCAAAGTTCAAACAAGTCTTCGTTGACGAACACAATAAACGTAGAAATTTAATTGCTTCAGGTCAATTACCCGGTTATTATCCAGCCTCTAGAATGGCCACAATGGTGAGTAGATATCAATTTTAAATCGATATAAATCATTTGCAAAAATATTGCTAAAACAAGCCATAAAACAGTTAATACAAACAAAAATACTGGAAATACTGCTAAAATAGTCATAAAACAATAAACACCAAAATTAAATAAAATCTCTATAAAAATAAAAGTGTTAAAAATAACTTAAAGCAAATATCTATTTAACAGTCAATTCTTTAAACAAATAACTTCAAATAACGTCAACATTAAACCTACGTTTGAGAAATAACAAACATTTGTTCGAAAAGTCAATAGAATCTTAAAAAAAAAGTAAAAACTTAAAAACTGACAGTGGCGGCTACAAAACAGAAACAGCCATAAAATTTATGCATAAAAAAAAACTTTAATACAAATAATTTGTTTATAGAGTCGAAGCACTAAAACAAAATAAAAATAAATAATTAATAAAAATAAAATTGGAAATGAAACAGCAGACGGCGAATCTTGTCAACATAAGCAAAAGTTCAATAAAACAAAACGTTTTAAATAAAACTCGGAATATGTCTTAGAACAAGTTTTAACAAATTTCAAAAAAAAAAATACATAATAATTTGTTGATAAATATTCAGTTGTTATGAAAAAAAAATTCTTAAATAAAACAGAATTTCGATTAAAATAACAAATGTCCAATAATTAAATCCATGATTTGGCTTAAAAGGATTAAAAGATTTATTCTTAAATAAAAAATTTGATTCTAATCAGATGCAAATTTAAAAGTCATTGGATATGTTAATTAAAACATGTCAAAACACGAAACATAATAAATTAAAAATATAGAAATTTTTACCATAAAAGAAAAGTTGACGATAGGACAAGTTTTCTATAGACAAATTGTACTATAGAACAAGTTTGCTAAATACCAAAGTAATAAAAGGAAAAGTTTTTATAGAAAAGTTGTAGATAGAACATAACGAAAGAAAAAGTTTTCTGCATAAAAGTTTAAGAAAGTTGAAGAAACAAAAAGCTATCTACAAAAAAAGCTGAAGAAATCAAAAGTTTTCTATACAAAAGTTAAAGAAAGGAAAAGTTTTCCACAGAAAAGTCGACAAAATTCAAAGTATTCTATAGAAAAGTTAAAGAAGGGAAAAGTTTTCTATAGAAAAGTTGAAGAAGCCAAATTTTCTATATAAAAGTTGAAGAAAGGCAAAGTTTTCTATAGAAAAGTTGAAGAAAAAATAGTTTTCTATAGAAAAGTTGTAGAAAGTCAATGATTTCAATAGAAAAGTTGAAGCTGGAACAAACTTTTTATAGAAAAGTTGACGGAAGGCAAAGTTTTCTATAGAAAAGTTGAATAAAGCAAAAGTTGTCTATAGAAAAGATGAACAAAGAAAAAGTTTTCTATATAAAAGTTAAAGAAAGTAAAAGTTTTATATACAAAAGTTGAGCAAAGAAAAAGTTTTGTAAAGAAAAGTTGAGGAAAGAAAATTTTTTCTGTAAATAAGTTCTGGAAAGACAAAGTTTTCGATAGAAAAGTTGAGGAAACAAGAAGTTTCCTGCAGAAAAGTTGAGGAGGAAAAAGTTTTCTATAGAGAAGTTAAAGAAAAAATTTCTATAGGAAAGTTGAAGAAAGTAAAGCTTTTTCCATAGAAAGGATGAAGAAGAAAAATTTTTCTATAGAAAAGTTGAAGAAAGAAAAAGTTTTCTATAGAAAGAAGAAAGAAAAAATTTTCTATAGAAAATTTGGGTAAAAAAAAAATTCTATAGAAAAGTTGAGAAAAGATAAAGTTTTCTACAGAAATGTTGAGGAAAGAAAAAATTTTCTATAGAAAAGTTGAGGAAAGAAATTTCTATAGAAAAGTTGAAACAAGAAAAAAAATCTATAGAAAATTTAAAGAAAGGAAAAGTTTTCTGCAGAAAAGTTGAAGAAAAAAAAAGTTTTCTATTAAAAATTTGAGGAAAGAAGAAGTTTTCTATTGAAAATTTGAGGAAAGAGAAAGTTTTCTTTAGAAAAGTTGGGGAAAGAAAAAGTTTTCTATAGAAAAGTTAAGAAGAGAAAATGTTTCCTATAGAAAAGTTGAAGAAAAAAATTTTCTGTAGAAAAGTTGAGGAAAGAAAAAGTTTTCTATAGAAAAGTTGAAAAAAAGAAAAAAAATTCTATAGAAAAGTTGAAGGAAGAAAAAGTTTCCATAGAAAATATCAAGACTTAAAAAAAGTTTTCTATAGAAAAGATGAGGAAAGACAAAGTTTTCTATAAAAAAAGTTAAGGTACAAAGTTTCCTATAGAAAAGTAACGGAAAGAAAATCTGAAGAAATCAAGAGTTTTCTATATAAAAGTTAAAGAAAGAATAAGTTTTTCATAGAAAACTTTGGGTAAGAAAAAGTTTTCTATAGAAAAGTTGAGGCAAAAAAAAAGATTTCTATAGAAAAGTTAAGAAAAAAAAGAAGATTTCTATAGAAAAATTGAGGAAAGCAAAAATTTTCTATAGAAAAAATAAGAAAAGAAAAAGTTTTCTATAGAAAAACTGACGCAAGGACAAGTTTTCTATAGAACACTAAATGAAATGAAATCTTTTTTTTATCAAAATCTTGACTATATTACAATTTTTC
Organism: Stomorhina lunata; assembly: GCA_933228675.1. NCBI lineage: Eukaryota > Metazoa > Arthropoda > Insecta > Diptera > Rhiniidae > Stomorhina > Stomorhina lunata. The sequence continues at coordinate 38,475,229 of OW121744.1, forward strand.
TATAGAAAAGTTGACGATAGGACAATTTTTCTATAGAAAAGTTGTCGATAGGACAATTTTTCTATAGAAAAGTTGTCGATAGGACAATTTTTCTATAGAAAAGTTGTCGATAGGACAATTTTTCTATAGAAAAGTTGTCGATAGGACAATTTTTCTATAGAAAAGTTGTCGATAGGACAATTTTTCTATAGAAAAGTTGTCGATAGGACAATTTTTCTATAGAAAAGTTGTCGATAGGACAATTTTTCTATAGAAAAATTGTCGATAGGACAATTTTTCTATAGAAAAGTTGACGATAGGACAATTTTTCTATAGAAAAGTTGACGATAGGACAATTTTTCTATAGAAAAGTTGACGATAGGACAATTTTTCTATAGAAAAGTTGACGATCGGACAATTTTTCTATAGAAAAGTTGACGATAGGACAATTTTTTTATAGAAAAGTTGACGATAGGACAATTTTTCTATAGAAAAGTTGACGATAGGACAATTATTCTATAGAAAATTTGACGATAGGACAATTTTTCTATAGAAAAGTTGACGATAGGACAATTTTTCTATAGAAAAGTTGACGATAGGACAATTTTTCTATAGAAAAGTTGACGATAGGACAATTTTTCTATAGAAAAGTTAATGATAGGACAATTTTTCTATAGAAAAGTTGACGATAGGACAATTTTTCTATAGAAAAGTTAACGATAAGACAATTTTCTATTGAAAAGTTGACGATAAGACAATTTTTCTATAGAAAAGTTGACGATAGGACAATTTTTCTATAGAAAAGTTGGCGATAGGACAATTTTTGTATAGAAAAGTTGACGATAGGACAATTTTTCTATAGAAAAGTTAACGATAGGACAATTTTTCTATAGAAAAGTTGACGATAGGACAATTTTTCTATGGAAAAATTAACGATAGGACAATTTTTCTATAGAAAAGTTGACGAGAGGACAATTTTTCTATAGAAAACTTGACGATAAGACAATTTTTCTATAGAAAACTTGACCATAGTACAATTGTTCTATAGAAAACTTGAAGATGGAACGATTTCTCTAGAGAAAACATGTAGATAGGACAATTTTGCTATAGGAAAATTGACGATAGGAAAATTTTTCTTTAGAAAAGATGACGTTAGGACAACTTTTCTATACAAACGTTTATATTTTAAACTTTTTAGCTAAAAAATATTTATATTAATAAATATGTTCTCTAAAATGTTGACAAACCATAAATTGATAATAAAACGGCAAATTCCGGTTAATGTGCAAAAATAAAAATTTGATCAACGAAAAGTGTTGCCATGAACAGAATTAGTTAATGAAATGTTTGAATTGGAACCAGTTGGTAAAAGATACATTTCATTTAAACAAAACATAACCATTTAATTCTTATATAAATTAATTCAAATTTATGAGATAAATTAATATTTTTTGATGAAAAGAAACACGTTTGTGATCTCCAGAAAGTCTCATGCCAAAAAAAAATTTGATTAAGAAGAAATAATTTTTAAAGCAGGTTCCCTTTTTAAAGAAATTTAATAACTTATTAACTTTATTTAAGTCAAGGTTCGTGTTAATTATTTAAATATCTCGTTTTGGTTATATTTAGAATAGTTATAATTTAAAAAATTATAAGAAAAGTTGACGATAGGAAGAGTTTTCTATAGAAAAGTTGACGATAGAAGGAGTTTGCTATAGAAAAGTTGACGATAGGAAAAGTTTTCCAGAGAAAAGTTGACGATAGGAAGAGTTTTCTATAGAAAAGTTGACGATGGGAAGAGTTTTCTATAGAAAAGTTGACGATGGGAAGAGTTTTCTATAGAAAAGTTGACGACGGGAAGAGTTTTCTATAGAAAAGTTGATGATGGGAAGAGTTTTCTATAGAAAAGTTGACGATAGGAAGAGTTTTTAATAGAAAAGTTGACGATAGGAAGAGTTTTCTATAGAAAATTTGACGATAGGAAGAGTTTTCTATAGAAAAGTTGACGATAGGAAGAGTTTTCTATAGAAAAGTAGACGATAGGAAGAGTTTTCTATAAAAAAGTTGACGATAGGAAGAGTTTTCTATAGAAAAGTTGACGATAGGAAGAGTTTTCTATAGAAAAGTTGACGATAGGAAGAGTTTTCTATAGAAAAGTTGACGATAGTAAGAGTTTTCTATAGAAAAGTTGACGATAGGAAGAGTTTGCTATAGAAAAGTTGACGATAGGAAGAGTTTTCTATAGAAAAGTTGACGATAGGAAGAGTTTTCTATAGAAAAGTTGACGATGGGAAGAGTTTTCTATAGAAAAGTTGATGATGGGAAGAGTTTTCTATAGAAAAGTTGACGATAGGAAGAGTTTTTTATAGAAAAGTTGACGATAGGAAGAGTTTTCTATAGAAAAGTTGACGATAGGAAGAGTTTTCTATAGAAAAGTTGACGATAGGAAGAGTTTTCTATAGAAAAGTTGACGATAGTAAGAGTTTTCTATAGAAAAGTTGACGATAGGAAAAGTTTGCTATAGAAAAGTTGACGATAGGAAGAGTTTTCTATAGAAAAGTTGACGATAGTAAGAGTTTTCTATAGAAAAGTTGACGATAGGAAAAGTTTGCTATAGAAAAGTTGACGATAGGAAGAGTTTTCTATAGAAAAGTTGACGATAGGAAGAGTTTTCTATAGAAAAGTTGACGATGGGAAGAGTTTTCTATAGAAAAGTTGACGATAGGAAGAGTTTTCTATAGAAAAGTTGACGATAGGAAGAGTTTTCTATAGAAAAGTTGACGATGGGAAGAGTTTTCTATAGAAAAGTTGACGACGGGAAGAGTTTTCTATAGAAAAGTTGATGATGGGAAGAGTTTTCTATAGAAAAGTTGACGATAGGAAGAGTTTTTAATAGAAAAGTTGACGATAGGAAGAGTTTTCTATAGAAAATTTGACGATAGGAAGAGTTTTCTATAGAAAAGTTGACGATAGGAAGAGTTTTCTATAGAAAAGTAGACGATAGGAAGAGTTTTCTATAAAAAAGTTGACGATAGGAAGAGTTTTCTATAGAAAAGTTGACGATAGGAAGAGTTTTCTATAGAAAAGTTGACGATAGGAAGAGTTTTCTATAGAAAAGTTGACGATAGTAAGAGTTTTCTATAGAAAAGTTGACGATAGGAAGAGTTTGCTATAGAAAAGTTGACGATAGGAAGAGTTTTCTATAGAAAAGTTGACGATAGGAAGAGTTTTCTATAGAAAAGTTGACGATGGGAAGAGTTTTCTATAGAAAAGTTGATGATGGGAAGAGTTTTCTATAGAAAAGTTGACGATAGGAAGAGTTTTTTATAGAAAAGTTGACGATAGGAAGAGTTTTCTATAGAAAAGTTGACGATAGGAAGAGTTTTCTATAGAAAAGTTGACGATAGGAAGAGTTTTCTATAGAAAAGTTGACGATAGTAAGAGTTTTCTATAGAAAAGTTGACGATGGGAAGAGTTTTCTATAGAAAAGTTGACGATGGGAAGAGTTTTCTATAGAAAAGTTGACGACGGGAAGAGTTTTCTATAGAAAAGTTGATGATGGGAAGAGTTTTCTATAGAAAAGTTGACGATAGGAAGAGTTTTTAATAGAAAAGTTGACGATAGGAAGAGTTTTCTATAGAAAATTTGACGATAGGAAGAGTTTTCTATAGAAAAGTTGACGATAGGAAGAGTTTTCTATAGAAAAGTAGACGATAGGAAGAGTTTTCTATAAAAAAGTTGACGATAGGAAGAGTTTTCTATAGAAAAGTTGACGATAGGAAGAGTTTTCTATAGAAAAGTTGACGATAGGAAGAGTTTTCTATAGAAAAGTTGACGATAGTAAGAGTTTTCTATAGAAAAGTTGACGATAGGAAGAGTTTGCTATAGAAAAGTTGACGATAGGAAGAGTTTTCTATAGAAAAGTTGACGATAGGAAGAGTTTTCTATAGAAAAGTTGACGATGGGAAGAGTTTTCTATAGAAAAGTTGATGATGGGAAGAGTTTTCTATAGAAAAGTTGACGATAGGAAGAGTTTTTTATAGAAAAGTTGACGATAGGAAGAGTTTTCTATAGAAAAGTTGACGATAGGAAGAGTTTTCTATAGAAAAGTTGACGATAGGAAGAGTTTTCTATAGAAAAGTTGACGATAGTAAGAGTTTTCTATAGAAAAGTTGACGATAGGAAAAGTTTGCTATAGAAAAGTTGACGATAGGAAGAGTTTTCTATAGAAAAGTTGACGATAGGAAGAGTTTTCTATAGAAAAGTTGACGATGGGAAGAGTTTTCTATAGAAAAGTTGACGATAGGAAGAGTTTTCTATAGAAAAGTTGACGATAGGAAGAGTTTTCTATAGAAAAGTTGACGATAGGAAGAGTTTTCTATAGAAAAGTTGACGATAGGAAGAGTTTTCTATAGAAAAGTTGACGATAGGAAGAGTTTTCTATAGAAAAGTTGACGATAGGAAGAGTTTTCTATAGAAAAGTTGACGAAAGGAAGAGTTTTCTATAGACAAGTTGACGATAGGAAGAGTTTTCTATCGAAAAATTGACGATAGGAAGAGTTTTCTATAGAAAAGTTGACGATAGGAAGAGTTTTTTTATAGAAAAGATGACGATACTAAGAGTTTTCTAAAGAAAAGTTGATGATAGCAAGAGTTTTCTTTAGAAAAGTTGACGATATTAAGAGTTTTCTACAGAAAAGTTGACTGTAGGAAGTGTTTTCTAGAGAAAAGTTGATGATAGTAAGAGTTTTCTATAGAAAAGTTGACGATATGAAGTTTTTTGTTGTTTGTAGAAAAGTTGACGATGGGAAGAGTTTTCTATAGAAAAGTTGATGATGGAAAGCTTTAACCATCCTTTTTCTAATCTCGCCAATCGTATGTCTTGTTAACTTAAATGTCATTAGATTTATTTTATAATTAATGAATTTCTATACTTATTCAAACATATTTAGAATACCCACAGAGATTGTCTTTATAATTTATAATTTTCATAAAAATATTCCATAATAGAATTTCGTAACAATTTATCATAGAATAATTTAAGAAGCGATAACTGAGTGTTTAACAGTCATTTAATGCGCATTTTTATGTTTAAATTTACATTAATTGCAAATTGATTAATTAAACAAATAACTCACCTTTTGATTACTTATAAAATACACATCGAGTAGCCCGAAGCCAATAATAATTTCTTAATTCAAATCTTTTTTCTTTATTTACTTTTTCTATATTTAAATCATTAATTTATGTTTAATTACTGGATGTCAAGAAAGAAACATTTTATTAGCCAAATGTCAGTAGAATTATAGATAAATTTTAATAAAAAAGAAGCTTTTTTTAAACAAACAAAGTAAATATTGATACTCGTACTTAAAACATCCGTTTCCTTAGTTCCACTACAAAGATAAGTTATATAAATTAAAATGATCATTCAAATTAAGATAATCATTCTATAAATTATTATATAAATAAAGAAAGGTGTGGCTGTTGATTGAATAATTGATCAATTAAAATTATTAAAGCCAATAAAATTCTAATATCAGATAAAGCAACAAAAAATATTACCATTTCAATTCAAAAGTTAAAGATAGGAAGAGTTTTCTATAAAAAAGTTAAATTTCCTATAGAAAAGTTGACGATAGGCAAAGTTTTCTATAGAAAAGTTGACGATAGGCAAAGTTTTCTATAGAAAAGTTGACGATAGGCAAACTTTTCTATAGAAAAGTTGACGATAGGCAAAGTTTTCTATAGAAAAGTTGACGATAGGCAAAGTTTTATATAGAAAAGTTGACGATAGGCAAAGTTTTCTATAGAAAAGTTGACGATAGACAAAGTTTTCTATAGAAAAGTTGACGATAGGCAAAGTTTTCTATAGAAAAGTTGACGATAGGCAAAGTTTTCTATAGAAAAGTTGACGATAGGCAAAGTTTTCTATAGAAAAGTTGACGATAGGCAAAGTTTTCTATAGAAAAGTTGACGATAGGCAAAGTTTTCTATAGAAAAGTTGACGATAGGCAAAGTTTTCTATAGAAAAGTTGACGATAGGCAAAGTTTTCTATAGAAAAGTTGACGATAGGCAAAGTTTTCTATAGAAAAGTTGACGATAGGCAAAGTTTTCTATAGAAAAGTTGACGATAGGCAAAGTTTTCTATAGAAAAGTTGACGATAGGCAAAGTTTTCTATAGAAAAGTTGATGATAGGCAAAGTTTTCTAAAGAAAAGTTGATGATAGGCAAAGTTTTCTATAGAAAAGTTGACGATAGGCAAAGTTTTCTATAGAAAAGTTGACGATAGACAAAGTTTTCTATAGAAAAGTTGACGATAGGCAAAGTTTTCTATAGAAAAGTTGACGATAGGCAAAGTTTTCTATAGAAAAGTTGAAGATAGGCAAAGTTTTCTATAGAAAAGTTGACGATAGGCAAAGTTTTCTATAGAAAAGTTGACGATAGGCAAAGTTTTCTATAGAAAAGTTGACGATAGGCAAAGTTTTCTATAGAAAAGTTGACGATAGGCAAAGTTTTCTATAGAAAAGTTGACGATTGGCAAAGTTTTCTATAGAAAAGTTGACGATAGGCAAAGTTTTCTATAGAAAAGTTGACGATAGGCAAAGTTTTCTATAGAAAAGTTGACGATAGGCAAAGTTTTCTATAGGAAAGTTGACGATAGGCAAAGTTTTCTATAGAAAAGTTGATGATGGGAAGAGTTTCTATAGATAAGTTGATGATGGGAAAAGTTTTTTATAGAAAAGTTGACGTTGGGAAGAGATTTCTTCTATTAAAACATTGTTATTGTTTATTTATAAATAAATTTAGAACTAACAAAATAATCTATTTTTCTTTTCAGGTCTGGGATGATGAATTGCAATATTTAGCTGGGCTCAATGTACGTACCTGTGTCTTGGATCATGATGACTGTAATCATACCTACAGATTCCATAATACCGGACAAAATTTGTGTGGTATTTCAAGATTGAAGGCCTCCCGTCTCAACATAACAAATCTCATAGATGAAACCGTAACATTATGGTTTGACACCGAATACGATTTAATAGATAATTCATTTGTTACCGCCTTTAAGGTCACCAAAGACTTGTAAGTTTTTTCTTTAAAATAAATTTTAAAAATATTATTTAATAATTTTTAAAATCTTAAAATTTCAGTGAAGCCTATGGCCATTTTGCCGAAATGATTGTCGATCGCATAACCCATGTTGGCTGTGCCATAATGCGTTTTACTCGTCCCGATTATCCCTATGTTAACATCTACAATGTCGTGTGTAATTATTCCTCGGTTTATGCGCTAGGAGCTCCCCTTTATAAAACTGGCTATCCCGCCAGTGCATGTAAGACTGGTAGAAATCCTCGTTTCCCTTCGTTATGTTCGGAAAGGGAAGAGTTTGATCCCAATTATTAAGAAGTGATTCATAATAAGAATTTATATAAGAAATGCTTATAAGTATCTGTGAATTATATTTTGTTGTTGTCTTTTATTAACAACTAATTAGTGTAAATAGTAATAAATGTATTGTAATTTTAATTTAGTTATTATGAAAAAATTTTAAATAAATTATTATAAATTTTATAAAGTTAAAAAAAAACAATCAAAAAAACAAATAATACTCATTTTCTATTGACTTTAACATAAATTATTATATTTGTCCAATTTTATAAATATAGGTTTTCTATATAAAAGTCGACGATAGGCAAGGTTTTCTATAGAAAACTTTACGATAGAAAAGGTTCTCTATAAAAAAGTTGACGAAAGGCAAAGTTTTCTATAGAAAAGTTGACGAAAGGCAAAGTTTTCTATAGAAAAGTTGACGATAGGACAAGTTTTCTATAGAAAAGTTGACAATAGGACAAGTTTTCTATAGAAAAGTTGACGATAGGACAAGTTTTCTATAGAAAAGTTGACGATAGGACAAGTTTTCTATAGAAAAGTTGACGATAGGACAAGTTTTCTATAGAAAAGTTGACGATAGGACAAGTTTTCTATAGAAAAGTTGACGATAGGACAAGTTTTCTATAGAAAAGTTGACGATAGGACAAGTTTTCTATAGAAAAGTTGACGATAGGACAAGTTTTCTATAGAAAAGTTGACGATAGGACAAGTTTTCTATAGAAAAGTTGACGATAGGACAAGTTTTCTATAGAAAAGTTGACGATAGGACAAGTTTTCTATAGAAAAGTTGACGATAGGACAAGTTTTCTATAGAAAAGTTGACGATAGGACAAGTTTTCTATAGAAAAGTTGACGATAGGACAAGTTTTCTATAGAAAAGTTGACGATAGGCAAAGTTTTCTATAGAAAAGTTGACGATAGGCAAAGTTTTCTATAGAAAAGTTGACGATAGGCAAAGTTTTCTATAGAAAAGTTGACGATAGGACAAGTTTTCTATAGAAAAGTTGACGATAGGACAAGTTTTCTATAGAAAAGTTGACGATAGGACAAGTTTTCTATAGAAAAGTTGACGATAGGACAAGTTTTCTATAGAAAAGTTGACGATAGGACAAGTTTTCTATAGAAAAGTTGACGATAGGACAAGTTTTCTATAGAAAAGTTGACGATAGGACAAGTTTTCTATAGAAAAGTTGACGATAGGACAAGTTTTCTATAGAAAAGTTGACGATAGGACAAGTTTTCTATAGAAAAGTTGACGATAGGACAAGTTTTCTATAGAAAAGTTGACGATAGGACAAGTTTTCTATAGAAAAGTTGACGATAGGACAAGTTTTCTATAGAAAAGTTGACGATAGGACAAGTTTTCTATAGAAAAGTTGACGATAGGACAAGTTTTCTATAGAAAAGTTGACGATAGGACAAATTTTCTATAGAAAAGTTGACGATAGGACAAGTTTTCTATAGAAAAGTTGACGATAGGACAAGTTTTCTATAGAAAAGTTGACGATAGGACAAATTTTCTATAGAAAAGTTGACGATAGGACAAGTTTTCTATAGAAAAGTTGACGATAGGACAAGTTTTCTATAGAAAAGTTGACGATAGGACAAGTTTTCTATAGAAAAGTTGACGATAGGACAAGTTTTCTATAGAAAAGTTGACGATATGACAAGTTTTCTATAGAAAAGTTGACGATAGGACAAGTTTTCTATAGAAAACTTGACGATAGGACAAGTTTTCTATACAAAAGTTGACGATAGGACAAGTTTTCTATACAAAAGTTGACGATAGAACAAGTTTTCTATACAAAAGTTGACGATAGGACAAGTTTTCTATAGAAAAGTTGACGATAGGACAAGTTTTCTATACAAAAGTTGACGATAGGACAAGTTTTCTATAGAAAAGTTAACGATAGGACAAGTTTTCTATAGAAAAGTTAACGATAGGACAAGTTTTCTATAGAAAAGTTGACGATAGGACAAGTTTTCTAAAGAAAAGTTGACGATAGGACAAGTTTTTTAAAGAAAAGTTGACGATAGGACAAGTTTGCTAAAGAAAAGTTGACGATAGGACAAGTTGGCTAAAGAAAAGTTGACGATAGGACAAGTTTTCTATAGAAAAGTTGACGATAGGCAAAGTTTTCTATAGAAAAGTTGACGATAGGCAAAGTTTTCTATAGAAAAGTTGACGATAGGCAAAGTTTTCTATAGAAAAGTTGACGATGGGCAAAGTTTTCTATAGAAAAGTTGACGATAGGCAAAGTTTTCTATAGAAAAGTTGACGATAGGCAAAGTTTTCTATAGAAAAGTTGACGATAGGCAAAGTTTTCTATAGAAAAGTTGACGATAGGCAAAGTTTTCTATAGAAAAGTTGACGATAGGCAAAGTTTTCTATAGAAAAGTTGACGATAGGCAAAGTTTTCTATAGAAAAGTTGACGATAGGCAAAGTTTTCTATAGAAAAGTTGACGATAGGCAAAGTTTTCTATAGAAAAGTTGACGATAGGCAAAGTTTTCTATAGAAAAGTTGACGATAGGCAAAGTTTTCTATAGAAAAGTTGACGATAGGCAAAGTTTTCTATAGAAAAGTTGACGATAGGCAAAGTTTTCTATAGAAAAGTTGACGATAGGCAAAGTTTTCTATAGAAAAGTTGACGATAGGCAAAGTTTTCTATAGAAAAGTTGACGATAGGCAAGGATTTCTTTAAAAAAGTTGACGTTTGGATAGGTTTTGTATAGAAAAGTTGACATTATGACAGGTTTTGGATAGAAAATTTGACGATAAGAAGAGTTCTCCTTCTAATATCGTTATATTTTTACAGATTTAAAAATTATTGTTTAGTTTATAAAAATTCTCAAAATAAATTTTAAAAAATTAATGAAAATCTTAAAAATGAATGAATAAATATCAAAAAAATTATTCATAACATTAACATAAATAATTAAATTAAATATTAATCAAAACGTTTTTAAATTTGTTGAAATTTAATGTTAAAATTTAAATGTCGTATCAAACAAGAAACATTAATTGAAAACAAAAGCAGGAAACGGAAATAACTTGCGCAAAGATTCAAAAGAAATAAACAGCGGAAATTATAAGGACTTGATCCCATTAAATTTGGAAAAAGATCAAAATAACAAAATAAAAACTCTAAATATTTAATTTATTTTCGAAATAAATTACTTTGATTATAATTTTTATTTAATGAAGTGGAGCTTTTTATGTAGAGAAGTAACAGGTGTACGATATCAATTGAATGACAGTTTGATTACATTTCCTTTTTAATTAATTTTCTCATTAGAATGTCATTTCTTGGTAAAAATTATTTACAAAAAAAAACAAAAACAATTTGATTTATTTTGAATTGATATCTTTCTTAAATCTGATTTCAAAGACTAAGATCTCAAAAAATATTTAACTAAATCTTGAGTTCTTGCTTGTAAAATTGACAGTTTTCAAAATTAACACGTAAGTATTTTAGACAAGTCCGAAGATATGATTTTTTACAGAAATTAAAAAAAATTTATTTATATATTTTTTTTTTTTTTAAATTTTTTGATTTCAAAATTTTTTATAGAAAATTTTTTGCTATAAAAATTTTTCTATAGAAAATTTTTTGGTATAAACATTTTTTCATATAAAAAATTTTTCGGTACAAAAATTTTTCAATAGAAAATTTTTCGTTATAAAAATTTTTCCATAGAAAGTTTTTCGGTACAAAAAATTTTCCATAGAAAATTTTTGATATTAAAATTTTTTCCATAGAAAATTTTTCGGTATAGAAATTTTTCCATAGAGAATTTTTCGATATAAAAATTTTTCTATAAAAAAATTTTCGGAAAAAAAATTTTTCTATAAAAAATTTTTCTATAGAAAATTTTTCGTTAAAAAAATTTTTCTGTAGAAAATTTTTCGTTAATAAAAATTTGCTATAGAAATTTATTCGTTTAAAAAGTTTTACGTTAAAAAAAATTTTCTATAGAAATTTATTAAAAAAATTTTCGTTAAAAAATATTCTATAGAAAATTTTTCGTTAAAAAAATTTTTCTATAGAAAAATTTTCGTTAAAAAAATTTTTCGTTAAAAAATTTTTCTATAGAAAATTTTACGTTAAAAAAATTATTCTATAGAAAATAAAAAATATTTTCATACAAAAAATTTTTCGGTATAAAAATTTTTCAATAGAAAATTTTTCGTTATAAAAATTTTTCCATAGAAAATTTTTGATATTTAAAATTTTTCCATAGAAAATTTTTCGGTATAGAAATTTTTTCAAAGAAAATTTTTCAATATAAAAATTTTTCGTTAAAAAAATTTTTCTATAGAAAATTTTTCTAAAGAAAATTTTTCTGTAGAAAGTTTTTCCTTAAAAAAAAAATTTTTATAAAAACTTTTTCGTTAAAAAAAATTTTCTATAGAAAATTTTTCGTTAAAAAATTTTTCTATAGAAAATTTTTCATTAACAAATTTTTCTAACTAAAAAAATTTTTTTAACTAAAAACTTTCTATAGAAAAAATTTTATAACGAAATATTGAAATTTTTTTCAATGAAAAATTCTCCAGATTTTTTGTATTTTCTTTAGAAAATGTTTCAACGAAAAATTTTCTCTAGGAAATATTATTTGGTGAAGAATTCTCTATCGAAAAATTTTCTACATAAAAATTTTCTATAGAAACTTTTGTATAATGAAAAGTTTTCTACGAAAAAATTCTTTAAAGGAAAATTTTCATATCGAAAAATTTTCTAAAGAAAAATTTTCTGTAACAAAAATTTCCTATAGAAAATTTTTCGTTAGAAAAAAATGTTCGATAAAGAATTCTTCGCGCAAAAATATTTTCTATAGAAAATTTTTCGTTAAAAAATTTTCTATAGAAAATATTTCGTTAAAAAAAATCTGGAGAATTTTTCATTGAAAAAAAATCAATATTTCGTTATAAAATTTTTTCTATAGAAAGTTTTTAATTAAAAAAATGTTTCTATAGACAATTTTTGATTAAAAAATGTTTCTATAGAAAATTTTTGTATAAAAAATTTTTTTGTAGAATACTTTTCGTTAAGAAATTTGTTGTAGAAAAAACTGTTCTATAGAAAATTTTTCGTTATTAAAATTATTCTAAAAAAATTAGAAAATTTTTTGTTAAATTTTTTTTACAGAAAATTTTTCCTTAAAGAATTTTTCGTTATTAAAATATGTTTTAAAAAAACTTTAATTTATAAGAATGTTTCTATACAAAATTTTTTTGTTATAAAAACTTTTTGCTTTAAAGATTTTTCTATAGAAAGTTTTCCGTTAAAAAATTTTTTCTATAAAAAATTTGTCGTTAAAAATTTTTGGTTGGAATATTTGAAAGGAAAATTTGTGGGTATAAAATTTTGTTTTGAAAGTGAACAAATTTTTCAATTCAATTTTTACTCCCCCTTTATGTTTTTTTTTAATTTATTCACTTTAAATGCTCTATATAACAAATTAATATATTTAACCACAAACAAAACATGCCTCGAGAAAAATATTTAAGATAAAAATGATGAATAATAAAAATAAAATGAAGAATAAATTAAAAACAAATAAAATCCCTAATTAACAAAATTTAATTGATTTTGTTGCTTCCACAAAAAAAAACCAAACGATACTGATTAAAAGACACCTAAAGTGTGATCAGGATATTTATATTAAAGTGTTTTCATTCAATAATTTTAACAAGGTACATGAAATATAAAAAATAAATATTTAAATTCGATAATTAGTATGTCGTTGTCTTAAATAAAAAAGTGACTAATTTAAAATTTGAGGATTTTTTTACAACAGGAAATTTTTCAATACAATTTTTAAATTTTGCCATCAGTAAAAATTTATTCTAAAAATTGTTTGTAATTTAGACTTTTAGCGTTTTTGCTAACGATATGTTAAAAACACTTTTGCGTAAAATAAAATTCCTTTCATTAATTATATTGTTTTAAAAATATCCTACAGAATATTATAAATACCAAATTTTTAAGGGAAAATCCCATAGTTTCCTGAATGCATTACATCACAAAACATTGAACGGAGTTATAAATAATTTTTGAAAAGAACATTTTTCTTAACTTATAAATAATAAAGAAATTGTGTTAAAGTTATAAATTATTAGTTATTAAATTTTTACGCCATCAAAATGTTTCTTCAAGTGCTAAAAGTTATTTTTATAATAGCGTTTTCTTTAAAACCAGTCGATGTGTCATCACTGTCATGGTGCGATCCAAAATTATGTCCACGCGGTGTTCAACATATAGCCTGCAATAATTCAGGAGTAAGTGTAAAGTTCTATAGTTTAATAATAAACTTTTGAGCCGAATTCTAGTGGCAAAAACAAAAGACTTAAGAAACAAACTTGAAACCAGTGTAAAAAAAACTTTCATTGATAATTATCGATTATCGAAAAATTTCTATAGAAAATTTATTTTATCGAAAAATTTCTATAGAAAATTTATTTTATCGAAAATTTTCTATAGAAAATTTTCTATAGAAAATTTTTTTTAACGAAAAATTTTCTATGCAAAATTTTTTTAACGAAAAATATCGAAAAATTTTCTATAGAAAAATATTTATACCGAAAAATTTTCTATAGAAAAATATTTATACCGAAAAATTTTCTATAGAAAAATATTTATACCGAAAAATTTTCTATAGAAAAATATTTATATCGAAAAATTTTCTATAGAAACATTTTTATAACGAAAATTTTTTTTATAGAAAAGAGTTTTTTTGTGAAAAATGATGTATAGACAAATTTTTTGAACGAAAAATTTTCCATAGAAAATATTCTTTAACGAAAAATTTTCCATAGCAAATATTTTTTAACGAATCATTTTCTCTATAATTTTTATACCGAAAAATTTTCTATAGAAAAAAATTTTTTTATAGAAAAATTTTCTTTAGAAAAATTTTTATACCGAAAAATTTTCTATAGAAAAAGTTTTTTATCGAAAAATTTTATATAGAAAAATTTATATAAAGAAAAATTTTTATAATGAAAAATTTTGTATAGAAAAAATTTTTTAACACAAAATTTACTATAGAAAATTCTATAAAAAAATGTTCTTTATAAAATTTTTCGTTCAAAAGAAACAATTTCTATACAAAATTTTTCGTTAAAAAAAATTCTATAGAAAATTTTTCGTAAAAAAAAAATATCCATAGAAAATTTTTGTTATAAAAATTTTTCTATAAAAAATTTTTCATTTTAAAAATTTTTGTATATAAAATTTTTTGTTATAAAAATGTTTCGGTATAAAACTTTTCATATTCAAAATTTTCGCTAAAAAAAATTTTTATAGAAAATTTTTCGTTATAAAAATTTTTCTATAGAAAACTTTTCGTTATAAAAATTTTTCTATAGAAAACGTTTCGTTATAAAAATTTTTCTATAGAAAATTTTTCGTTATAATAATTTTTCTATAGAAAATTTTTTGTTATAAAAATTTTTCTATAGAAAATTTTTCGTTATAAAAATTTTTCTATAGAAAATTTTTCGTTATAAAAATTTTTCTATAGAAAATTTTTCGTTACAAAAATTTTTCTATAGAAAATTTTTCGTTATAAAAATTTTTCTATAGAAAATTTTTCGTTATAAAAATTTTTCTATAGAAAATTTTTCGTTATAAAAATTTTTCTATAGAAAATTTTTCGTTATAAAAATTTTTCTGTAAAAAATTTTTCGTTATAAAAATTTTTCTGTAAAAAATTTTTCTATATAAAACTTTTTGTTATAAAAATGTTTCGGTATAAAACTTTTCATATTAAAAATTTTCGCTAAAAAAAATTTTTATAGAAAATTTTTCGTTTAAAATATTTTTCTATAGAAAATTTTTCGTTATAAAAATTTTTCATTAAAAAATTTTTTTTTCTATAGAAAATTTTTCGTTATAAAAATTTTTCTATAGAAAATTTTTCGTTATAAAAATTTTTCTATAGAAAATTTTTCGTTATAAAAATTTTTCTATAGAAAATTTTTCGTTATAAAAATTTTTTTATAGAAAATTTTTCGTAATAAAAAATTTTCTCTAGAAAATTTTTCTTAATAAAAAATTTTCTCTAGAAAATTTTTCGTTATAAAAATTTTTCTATAGAAAATTTTTCGTTATAAAAATTTTTAGTTATAAAAATTTTTCTATAGAAAATTTTTCGTTATAAAAATTTTTCTTTAGAAAATTTTTCATTAAAAAATTTTTTTTTCTATAGAAAATTTTTCGTTACAAAAATTTTTCTATAGAAAATTTTTCGTTGAAAATATTTTTTATAGAAAATTTTTCGTTATAAAAATTTTTCTATAGAAAATTTTTCGTTATAAAATTTTTTCTATAGAAAATTTTTCGTTATAAAATTTTTTCTATAGAACATTTTTCGTTATAAAATTTTTTCTATAGAACATTTTTCGTTATAAAAATGTTTCTATAGAAAATTTTTCTATAGAAAATTTTTCGTTATAAAAATTTTTATATAGAAAATTTTTCGTTATAAAATTTTTTCTATAGAAAATTTTTCGTTATAAAATTTTTTCTATAGAAAATTTTTGTTATAAAATTTTTTCTATAGAAAATTTTTCGTTATAAAAATTTTTCTATGGAAAATTTTTCGTTATAAAAATTTTTCTATAGAAAATTTTTCGTTATAAAATTTTTTCTATAGAAAATTTTTCGTTATAAAAATTTTTCTATAGAAAATTTTTCGTTATAAAATTTTTTCTATAGAAAATTTTTCGTTATAAAATTTTTTCTATAGAAAATTTTTCGTTATAAAATTTTTTCTATAGAAAATTTTTCGTTATAAAATTTTTTCTATAGAAAATTTTTCGTTATAAAATTTTTTCTATAGAAAATTTTTCGTTATAAAAATTTTTCTATAGAAAATTTTTCGTTATAAAATTTTTTCTATAGAAAATTTTGCGTTATAAAATTTTTTCTATAGAAAATTTTGCGTTATAAAATTTTTTCTATAGAAAATTTTTCGTTATAAAATTTTTTCTATAGAAAATTTTTCGTTATAAAATTTTTTCTATAGAAAATTTTGCGTTATAAAATTTTTTCTATAGAAAATTTTGCGTTATAAAATTTTTTCTATAGAAAATTTTTCGTTATAAAATTTTTTCTATAGAAAATTTTTCGTTATAAAATAGAAAATTTTGCGTTATAAAATTTTTTCTATAGAAAATTTTTTGTCATAAAAATTTATGTATAGAAAATTTTTCGTTATAAAAATTTTTCTATAGAAAATTTTTCGTTATAAAAATTTTTCTATAGAAAATTTTTCGTTATAAAAATTTTCCTATAGAAAATTTTTCGTTATAAAAATTTTTCTATAGAAAATTTTTCGTTACAAAAATTTTTCTATAGAAAATTTTTCGTTACAAAAATTTTTCTATAGAAAATTTTTCGTTGCAAAAATTTTTCTATAAAAAATTTTGCGTTATAAAAATTTATCTATAGAAACTTTTTCGTTATAAACAAAATTTTCTATGGACAATCTTTCGTTGTAAAATTTTTTCTATAGAAATATTTTCGTTTTAAAAATTTTTCTATAGAAATTTTTTTCATTTTCTACGGCTAAATTTTTCTTTTTAAAAATTTTCCATTATATTTTTTTTTTTTTTTTTGAAAAATTAACCCTTCCCTTTCTCTCCCTTCAGGACTTCCACGAAAGCTGTGAACCAGATACCACCCTAATAAATCTAACCCCACATCGCTCATTTATTCTGCACGAACATAATAAAAGACGCAATTTTATTGCTTCCGGTCAGCTGCCCGGTTATTATCCAGCTGCTAAGATGGCCTCACTCCAATGGGATGAGGAATTGGCATTTTTGGCTGAAATGAATGTAAAAACTTGTGTTGTCGAGCATGAAGATTGTAAGAACTCCTATCGCTATCGTAATATAGGACAAAATCTGGTCGGTATCGATAGGCCAAGTAATGTCAAAGCCGACATCAGGGAGGTTATACAAAGAGGTATGGCCCTGTGGTTTGGTGAATACACACTCATCAATAGCGATTATATAGCTAAATTTAAAGTTGATAGAAATTTGTAAGTATTGGGGAAAAAGTGTCATTTAAAATTGGATACATTTTTATTTATTTTACTTTTAGTGAAGAATATGGTCATTTTGCTGAGTTCGTTTTGGATCGTAACACTCATGTTGGCTGTGCTATGGTGCGCTATACCCATCCTGTCTATAAGTTTCTTCATATATACAATACAGCCTGTAACTATGCCAGTATTTATGCTTTAGAAGTACCGGTTTATAGGGTGGGAGAACCGGCCTCTATGTGTACAACAGGAAGACATCCCAAATATCCGGCTTTGTGTTCACCAAATGAACCTTTTAATCCAAATTATGTTTTAGGTGATTGAGTAGATATTTATTTAAGTTATTTAAAATTTATTTATATTAATTGTTAAGTATTTATTTTAATATAATGAAATTGTTACAATAATTAATATTAAAAATAAAAGACTGTTTACTTTTTTTTCTGAATTTTTTATGGAAAAAATTTTTTTTTCACTTTTTTATAATTGCGGAAAAACTATCGATGAAGCGTATCTTTCCCTATCAGTCTTCATCAAAATCTTAATTTATTATACGCACCATCCAAAAGATTGAGATTGTCATTCCGTTTGTAATTTCCTTAATATTGGCCCAAAAACCAAATCCTTGTGAAATTCTAAGACAATTGAGCGACGTCCATCTGTCTGTCTGTTGAAATCACGATAACGTCTAAACGAAAGGAGCTATATCACTGAATCTTGGTAAAGACATTTTTCATTTCTGGTAAAATTTAGGTATTGAAATTGGGCAAAATCGGTTCACATTTGACCATAGCTCCCGTATAACCTCGTCTAGGCTAATCGCTTATTTGCTAATAAATGACATATTATAGCAAATATGATGATAAAAGTTGGTATATAGAAATTTTACATAAGCTCTAGGCAGCATATAAAATTTCATCGAAATCGGTTCACATTTAGCCATAGCTCCCATACAAATAACTTATGGAAACAGCCAAAATTCCACATAAATTTCCTAAATTTCACATAAATTCAACCTAAAACTACAATAGTTATCACCAGGAGTAGGCAACCCATACCACCAGCAGCCGATGAGTTTTTGTAATTTTCGTCAATACAACGATCATTAATAAAACTCGTGAAAATGAGTATTAAAATCATTCAGTTGGAATTTGGATGTTAAAAGAGTTGGTTGGTGACGCTTTGTTAAAGAAAAGACAAAAACAAAATAGGCAAGAAACAAGCCAAAATCCAATTTATAGCAACAAAATACACGGTTCAAGAGAACAAAGAAATATAATGTCGAACATTGTTGCCAAGACGCTATTATTTTTGTAAGCATTGGGAATATTTTTGTAAATATTGAGAATATTTTTCAAAACAGAAATAAATTCTAATATTAAACAATTTTAGATTTTTATATTTTTTATATATTTTCGATCCAAAAAATGTTCTAAAGAAAAATTTTTGAAAAAAAAATTCTATAGAAAAAATTTATAATAAAAAAATTTTCTATAGAAAAAAATTTGATAAAAAAACATGTTCCTTAGAAAAATTTGTGATAAAAAAAAACTATAGAAAAATTTTGATAAAACTATTTTCTATAGAAATAATTTTGATATAAAAAAATATAGAAAAATTATTGTTAAAAAAATTTTCTATAGAAAAATTTTTGATGAAAATAATTTTCGATAATAAAATTTTTATAGAAAAATTTTTGAAAAAAAAAATGTCTATAAAAAAATTTTTGATAAAAAAATTTTCTTTTGAAAATTTTTTGATAAAAAAATTTTCTATAGAAAAATTGTTGATAAAAAAATGTTCTATAGAAAAATTGTTGATAAAAAAATTTTTGATACAAAAATTTTCTATAGAAAAATTTTTGATAAAAAAATTTTCTATAGAAAAATTTTTGATAAAATAATTTTCTATAGAAAAATTTTTAATAAAAAAATTTTCTATAGAAAAATTTTTGATAAAAAAATTTTCTATAGAAAATAAAAAAATTTTCTATAGAAAAATTGTTGATAAAAAAATTTTTGTTAAAAAAATTTTAAAATTATTCATTTTTGATAATTAACATTTTTTTATAAAAAAAAATAAACAAAATTTCTACAGAAAAAATATTGATAAAATTTTCTATAGAAAAATTTTTAATAAAAAAATTTTCTATAAAAATATTTTTGATAAAAAATTTTCTATAGAAAAATTTTTGATAAAAAAATTTTCTATAGAAAAATTTTTGATAAAAAAATTTTCTATAGAAAAATTTTTGATAAAAAAATTTTCTATAGAAAAATTTTTGATAAAAAATGTCTATAGAAAAATTTTTGATAAAAAATTTTCTATATAGAAAAAATTTTATAGAAAAATTTTTGACAAAAAAATTTTCTATGGAAAAATTTTGATACAAAATTTTTAATAGAAAAATTTTTGATAAAAAATTTTTCTATAGAAAAATTTTTGAAAAAAATTTTCTTTAAATAAAATTTTTGTAAGAAAATTTTCTATAGAAAACTTTTGTAATAAAATTTTAATAGATAAAAAAATTTCTATAGAAAAATGTTTGATAAAAAAATTTTCTATAGAAAAATATTTGATAAAAAAATTTTCTATAGAAACATTTTTGATAAAAAAATTTTCTATAGAAACATTTTTGATAAAAAAATTGTCTATAGAAACATTTTTGATAAAGAAATTTTCTATAGAAAAATTTTTAATAAAAATTTTTTATTGAAAAATTGTTGATAAAAAAATTTGTGTATAGAAAAATTTTGATAAAATAATTTTTTTAACGAAAAATTGTCGAAAAAAAAAATTTCTATAGAAAAATTGTTGATAAAAAAATGTTTGTTAAAAAAATTTTCAAATTATTCATTTTTGATAATTAACATTTTTTTATAAAAAAATAAACAAAATTTTCTATAGAAAAAATATTGATAAAATTTTCTATAGAAAAATTTTTAATAAAAAAATTTTCTATAAAAATATTTTTGATAAAAAAATTTTTGACAAAAGATTTTCTATAGAAAAATTTTTGATAAAAAAATTTTTGATAAAAAATTTTTGATAAAAAAATTTTCTATAGAAAAATTTTTGATAAACAAATTTTCTATAGAAAAATTTTTGATAAAAAAATTTTCTATAGAAAAATTTTTGATAAAAAAATTTTCTATAGCAAAATTTTTGATAAAAAAATTTTCTATAGAAAAATTGTTGATAAAAAAAATTTTCTATAGAAAAATTTTTAATAAAAAATATTATCTATAGAAAAATTTTTGATAAAAAGATTTGCTATAGAAAAATTTTTGATAAAAAGATTTTCTATAGAAAAATTTTTGATAAAATAATTTTCAATAGAAAATCGAATAAAAAATTTTGATAAAAAAATTTTCTATAGACAAATTTTTGATAAAAAAATTTTCTATAGAAAAATTTTTAATAAAAAAAAATTTCTATAGAAAAATTTTTGATAAAAAAATTTTTATAGAAAAATTTTTGATAAAAAAATATAGAAAAATTTTTGATAAAAAATATAGAAAATTTTTGATAAAAAATTTTTTTATAGAAAATTTTTGTAAAAAAAATTTCTATGAAAAATTTTTGATAAAAAAATTTTTTATAGAAAAATTTTTGATAAAAAAATTTTCTATAGAAAAATTTTTGATAAAAAAATTTTCTATAGAAATATATAGAAAAATTTTTGATAAAAATTTTTCTATAAAAAAAATTTCTGTAGAAAAATTTTTTATAAAAAATTTTATATAGAAAAATTTTTTATAAAAAAATTTTCTATAGAAAAAATTTTATAAAAAATTTTCTGTAGAAAAATTTTTGATAAAAAAATTTTCTATAGAAAAATTTTTGATAAAAAAATTTTATCAAAAAATAACAAAATTGTCGGGATGCAAATATTATTCAAAAATAATGACTATTCGCATTTGATCCCAAATCTGTTACATTTATTTATTAATGTAACAGACCAATTTCTTGATAAAAAGCCAAAAATTGTTTGCGGAGAAACCAAAATTCCTCGACGCGTTTCAATGGTTGGTTAGGCCATCTCTTTGATAAAAAAATACAAGAGCTAAGGAGACATTATACAAGTTATATACTGAAATTGGACTTAATCGGTTCATATTTATTTAGAGCTCTCATATTACCCTGCCCCGGGAATCACATTAATGCTGATAAATCAAATCCCATTGTAATAGATTCGACTCGGTTGAAAAAATGAGTTGAAAAATTTTGAAATAATATACGTCTTCTGTTATTCTATTCTCTACTTATTTTGGTTGAAATCCGTTTACTCCACTTAAATTCAATTTGATAAAAAAAAAAGTTACGCCTAAACGACTGCAACACTTTTTGCTCAAATTATGCGTAACAATTTATGTGACTTTTATCAGAAAATTTTGAACTTTGTTCTACGATCGGTAAGTTTCGGCGAACTTTTTTCTCTTAATCTAAAGAAGAGACCTTAACCTTTCGAATAGTTATAGTGGGAACACCGTGAAAAACCGATCCAACTTAGTTTTTGTCCAAAGAAAAACAACAACACTGAATTTTTTAGAGCGTTTTTGATTTTCTGATATCTCCTTAACTTTATACGAGATTAAGTTATTTTCTTTTGCAGACTAAATACAATATCTTAATATATATATATATATATATATATATATATATATATATATATATATATATATATACATATATATATATATACATATTCTAGATACATGAGCTACTGAGTTTGAGGAAAAATGCCATCACTTTGCGTTTTAGAACGTTAAGCACATTTCAATACCTTTTTCTTGAAAACAATTATTGATCCTTAATATTTAGTCTTCTTTCTATAGGATTGCGTCGTTAGATTTTTCAAAAGCGGTAGTCAAAAAATGTATTTTTTTCAGCAGAAATACCATAGTGCGGCGGCCTTTTCCCTATTGATTCCAACGAAGCGCTTGTGGAGCAATGTTGGTATTTGGCCTTCGAATCGTGCCTATCCATTGGCTATTGCATTTACATACCTCTATAGAAGCAAGGATTTGGTTTGTCGAGTTAAGTAGATCTTCATGTTTTATGCGATTTGCCAAGATTTCTAAATAGCTCGAAGAATGCCGAATGCAGATTTTGCCTTATTATTTAAATTTAATTAAATTATGACCCTTCCCATTTTTGCTAACTATATGTGAAAAACACAAAAGTGTAACATTTTAATTCGTTCCATCAATTAAATTATCTTAAAAATATCCTAAAATATGTTATAAATACCAAATTATTTGTGGGAAAATCCCATAGTTTCCTGAATGCATTATATCACAAAACATTAAACGAAATTATAAATAACTTTTGAAAATAACGTTTTTCTTAACATATAAATAATAAAGAAATTGTGTTAAAGTTATAAATTATTAAGTTAGTAATTATTAAATTTTTACGACATCAAAATGTTCTTCCAAGTGCTGAAAGTTATTTTTATAATAGCGTTTTCTTTAAACTCAGTCGATGTGACATCACAGTCATGGTGTGATCCAAAATTATGTGCACCTGGTGTTCGACATATAGCCTGCAATAATTCAGGAGTAAGTGTAAAGTTCTGATGTTTAATAATAAACTTTTGAGTCTAGTTCCGGTGGCAAAAACAAAAGACTTAAGAAACAAACTTTAAACCATAGAAACAATTTTTTAACGAAAAATTTTCTATAGAAATATTTATTTAACGAAAAATTTTCTATAGAAATATTTTTTTAACGAAAAACTTTCTATAAAAATTTTCTATAAGAATTTTTTTTAACGAAAAATTTTCTATAAATATTTTTTTTTAATGAAAAATTTTCTATAAAAAAATTTTTTGAACGAAAAATTTTCTATAAATTTTTTTTTTAACGAAAAATTTTCTATAGAAAGATTTTTTTTAACGAAAAATTTTCTATTGAAAAATTTTTTTAACGAAAAATTTTCTATAGAAAAATTTTTTAACGAAAATTTTTCTATAGAAAAATTTTTTTAACGAAAATTTTTCTATAGAAAAATTTTTTTAACGAAAATTTTTCTATAGAAAAATTTTTTTAACGAAAATTTTTCTATAGAAAAATTTTTTTAACGAAAATTTTTCTATAGAAAAATTTTTTTAACGAAAATTTTTCTATAGAAAAATTTTTTTAACGAAAATTTTTCTATAGAAAAATTTTTTTAACGAAAATTTTTCTATAGAAAAATTTTTTTAACGAAAATTTTTCTATAGAAAAATTTTTTTAACGAAAATTTTTCTATAGAAAAATTTTTTTAACGAAAATTTTTCTATAGAAAAATTTTTCTAACGCAAATTTTTCTACAGAAAAATTTTTTTAACGAAAATTTTTCTATAGAAAAATTTTTTAACGAAAATTTTTCTATAGAAAAATTTTTTTAACGAAAATTTTTCTATAGAAAAATTTTTTTAACGAAAATTTTTCTATAGAAAAATTTTTTTAACGAAAATTTTTCAATAGAAAAATTTTTTTAACGAAAATTTTTCTATAGAAACATTTTTTTAACGAAAATTTTTCTATAGAAACATTTTTTTAACGAAAAATTTTCTATAGAAACATTTTTTTAACGAAAAATTTTCTATAGAAAATTTTTTTAACGAAAAATTTTCTATAGAAAAATTTTTTTAACGAAAATTTTTCTATAGAAAATTTTTTTAACGAAAATTTTTCTATAGAAAAATTTTTTTAACGAAAATTTTTCTATAGAAAAATTTTTTTAACGAAAATTTTTCTATAGAAAAATTTTTTTAACGAAAATTTTTCTATAGAAAAATTTTTTTTAACGAAAATTTTTCAATTAAAAATTTTTTTTAACGAAAATTTTTCTATAGAAAAATTTTTTTAACGAAAATTTTTCTATAGAAAAATTTTTTTAACGAAAATTTTTCTATAGAAAAATTTTTTTAACGAAAATTTTTCTATAGAAAAATTTTTTTAACGAAAATTTTTCTATAGAAAAATTTTTTTAACGAAAATTTTTTTATAGAAAAATTTTTTTAACGAAAATTTTTCTATAGAAAAATTTTTTTAACGAACATTTTTCTATAGAAAAATTTTTTTAACGAAAATTTTTCTATAGAAAAATTTTTTTAACGAACATTTTTCTATAGAAACATTTTTTTAACAAAAATTTTCTATAGAAAAATTTTTTTTAACGAAAAATTTTCTATAGAAAAATTTTTTTTAACGAAAAATTTTCTATGAAAAATTTTTTTAACGGAAAATTTTTTATAGAAAAAATTTTTTAACGAAAAATTTTCTATAGAAAAAATTTTTTAACGAAAAATTTTCTACAGAAAAATTTTGTAACGAAAAATTTTGTAATAGAAAAATTTTCTATAGAAAAATTTTTTAAACGAAAAACTTTCTATGGAAAAATTTTTTTAACGAAAAATTTTCTATAGAAAAAATTTTTAACGAAAAATTTTCAATAGAAACAATTTTTTAACGAAAAATTTTCTACAGAAAAATTTTGTAACGAAAAATTTTCTATAGAAAAATTTTTTTTATGAAAAATTTTCTATAGAAAAATGTTTGCATAGAAAAATTTTTTTAACGAAAATTTTCTATAGAAAAATTTTTTTAACGAAAAATTTTCTATAGAAAAAATTTTTTTAACGAAAAATTTTCTATAACAAAGTTTTTTTCTATAACAAAATTTATATAAACAAATTTTTCTATAGAAAATTTTTCGTTAAAAAAATTTTCTATAGAAAGTTTTTCGGTATAAAAATTTTCTATAGAAAATTTTTCGGTATAAAAAATTTTCTATAGAAAATTTTTCTATAGAAAATTTTTCGGTATAAACAGTTTCCTATAGAAAATTTTTCGGTATAAAAAATTTTCTATAGAAAATTTTTCAGCTTAAAAATTATTTTATAGAAAATTTTTTGGTATAAAAATTCTTCTATAGAAAATTTTTCGGCTTAAAAATTATTTTATAGAAAATTTTTTGGTATAAAAATTCTTCTATAAAAAATTTTCTATAGAAAGTTTTTCGGTATAAAAAAAAATTCTATAGAAAGTTTTTCGTCTTAAAATTTTCTATAGAAAATTTTTCGATATAAAAAATTTTCTATAAAAAATTTTTCGTTATAAAAAAATTTTCTATAAAAAATTTTTCGGTATAAAAAATTTTCTATAGAAAATTTTTCGGTATAAAAATTTTTTTATAAAAAATTTTTCTGTATAAAAATTTTTTTATAAAAAATTTTTCTGTATAAAAATTCATCTATAGACAATTTTTCAGTGAAAAAAATTCTTCTATAGAAAATGTTTCTATATAAAAATTATTCTATAGAAAATTTTTCGATATGCATTTACCTCCCTTCAGGCCTTCCACAAACGCTGTCAACCTGATATCACCCAAATAAATCTAACCCCATATCGCAACTTTATTCTACACGAACATAATAAAAGACGCAACTTGATTGCCTCCGGTCGTCTGCCCGGTTATTATCCAGCTGCTAAGATGGCCACTCTACAATGGGCTGATGAATTAACATTTTTAGCTGAAATGAATGTAAAAACTTGTTTTGTCGAGCATGACGATTGTAATAACTCCTATCGCTATCGTAATGTAGGACAAAATCTGTTCGGTCTCGATAGGCCACGTAATGGAAAAGCCGACATTAAAGAAGTTATACAAATGGGTATGGACTTGTGGTTTTGTGAATATACAGTTATCAATAGCGATTATATAGCTAAATTCAAAGCTGATCAAAATTTGTGAGTATTAACCACAAAAAATCTTTTAGTAGATGATAAATTTGTATTTATTTCATCTTTAGTGAAAAATATGGTCATTTTGTTGAGTTAGTTTTGGATCGTAATACTCATGTCGGCTGTGCTATGGTGCGCTATACCCATCCTGTCTATAAGTTTCTTTATATTTACAATGTAGCCTGTAATTATGCCAGTATTTATGCTGTGGATGCCCCGGTTTATAGGGCGGGAGAACCGGCCTCTATGTGTACAACAGGAAGGCATCCCAAATATCCGGCTTTGTGTTCTCTAAATGAACCGTTCAATCCAAATTATTGAGTAGATATTTAGTTCATTTTAAATTTGATAATTTTTTTTAATCGTTTATGAATAAGGGCCTTATTATATTTGCAAACCAAAAATATATATTTAATTAGAAGTTTCCTATAAATTTTGAAGATTTTCTTAGCAAATTAAGGAAAAACTACATGCTGGTCGATGAAGCGAATTTCTTCCCTATCAAACTGTATTAAAATCACATTTTTGAAGTTTTAAGATGTCTTAGCAGCTTGAGGATGACTCCCCAGTTTCAGGATGACTCAGCAATTTTTCAATTGAAAAATGTCTTGGTTTGCCAAAAACAACAGGTTTCGATAAAATATCGAGAAAACTTTTTTTGTTTTATCAAATTTTTACACTATATAAGAGGTTTCCGGGTCGGAAGGTTTATTGAATCTATGGTTAAATGTGAACTAATTTTCATGAAATTTTATACGATTGTTAATGGCCATAAAAAAACTTATTTGTACTCAATTCTATTACAACACCTGTTATTGCTTGTAATTTATTTACAAATAAGTGGTTTCCAAAGCGGGGCGTTTATTGAGTCTATGGTTAACTGAGAACCAATTCTTTACGCTAGTAATGGTCATAAAAAAACGTCTCTGTATTAAATCATTTTACTTAAACTTTTTTCACTTTTTATAGGAAATTTTTCAAAAATTTACTTTTTACAGGAAATTTTTTAAAAATTTACTTTTTATAGGAAATTTTTCAAAAATTTACTTTTTATGGGAAATTTTTCCTAAATTTGCTTTTTATAGGAAATTTTTCAAAAATTTACTTTTTATAGGAATTTTTATCGAAAATTTACTTTTTATAGGAAATTTTTCAAAAATTTACTTTTTATAGGAAATTTTTCAAAAATTTACTTTTTATAGGAAATTTTTCAAAAATTTACTTTTTAAAGGAAATTTTTCAAAAATTTACTTTTAATAGGAAATTTTTCAAAAATTTACTTTTTATAGGAAATTTTTCAAAAATTTACTTTTATTAGGAAATTTTTCAAAAATTTACTTTTTGTAGGAAATTTTTAAAAAATTTACTTTTATTAGGAAATTTTTCAAAAATTTTCTTTTTATAGGAAATTTTTCAAAAATTGACTTTTTATAGGAAATTTTTCAAAAATTTACTTTTGATAGAAAATTTTTCAAAAATTTACTTTTTATAGGAAATTTTTCAAAAATTTACTTTTTATAGGAAATTTTTAAAAATTTACTTTTTATAGGAAATTTTTCAAAAATTTACTTTCGGTAGAAAATTTTTCAAAAATTTACTTTTTATAGGAAATTTTTCAAAAATTTACTTTTTATAGGAAATTTTTCAAAAATTAACTTTTTATAGGAAATTTTTCAAAAATTTACTTTTTATAGGAAATTTTTCAAAAATTTATTTTTTATAGGAAATTTTTCAAAAATTTACTTTTTATAGGAAATTTTTCTAAAGTTGACTTTTTATAGGAAATTTTTCAAATATTTACTTTTTATAGGAAATTTTTCAAAAATTTACTTTTTATAGGAAATTTTTCAAAAATTTACTTTTTATAGGAAATTTTTCAAAAATTTACTTTTTATAGGAAATTTTTCAAAAATTTACTTTTTATAGGAAATTTTTCAAAAATCTACTTTTTATAGGAAATTTTTCAAAAATTTACTTTTTATAGGAAATTTTTCAAAAATTTACTTTTTACAGGAAATTTTTCAAAAATTTACTTTTTATAGGAAATTTTTCAAAAATTTACTTTTTATAGGAAATTTTTCAAAAATTTACTTTTTATAGGAAATTTTTCAAAAATTTACTTTTTATAGGAAATTTTTCAAAAATTTACTTTTTATAGGAAATTTTTCAAAAATTTACTTTTTATAGGAAATTTTTCAAAAATTTACTTTTTATAGGAAATTTTTCAAAAATTTACTTTTTATAGGAAATTTTTCAAAAATTTACTTTTTATAGGAAATTTTTCAAAAATTTACTTTTTATAGGAAATTTTTCAAAAATTTACTTTTTATAGGAAATTTTTCAAAAATTTACTTTTTATAGGAAATTTTTCAAAAATTTACTTTTTATAGGAAATTTTTCAAAAATTTACTTTTAATAGGAAATTTTTCAAAAATTTACTTTTTATAGGAAATTTTTCAAAAATTTACTTTTTATAGGAAATTTTTCAAAAATTTACTTTTATTAGGAAATTTTTCAAAAATTTTCTTTTTATAGGAAATTTTTCAAAAATTTACTTTTTATAGGAAATTTTTCAAAAATTTACTTTTTATAGGAAATTTTTCAAAAATTAACTTTTTATAGGAAATTTTTCAAAAATTAACTTTTTATAGGAAATTTTTCAAAAATTTACTTTTTATAGGAAAATTTTCAAAAATTTACTTTTCTTAGGAAATTTTTCAAAAATTTACTTTTTATAGGAAATTTTTCAAAAATTTACTTTTTATAGGAAATTTTTCAAAAATTTACTTTTTATAGGAAATTTTTCAAAAATTTACTTTTTATAGGAAATTTTTCAAAAATTTATTTTATAAGAAATTTTTCAAAAATTTACTTTTTATAGGAAATTTTAAAAAAATTTACTTTTTAAAGAAAATTTTTCAAAATTTACTTTTTATAGGAAATTTTTCAAAAATTTATTTTTTATAGGAAATTTTTCAAAATTTTACTTTTTAAAGAAAATTTTTCAACAATTTACTTTTTCAAAAATTTACTTTTTATAGGAAATTTTTCAAAAATTTACTTTTTATAGGAAATTTTTCAAAAATTAACTTTTTATAGGAAATTTTTCAAAAATTAACTTTTTATAGGAAATTTTTCAAAAATTTACTTTTTATAGGAAAATTTTCAAAAATTTACTTTTCTTAGGAAATTTTTCAAAAATTTACTTTTTATAGGAAATTTTTCAAAAATTTACTTTTTATAGGAAATTTTTCAAAAATTTACTTTTTATAGGAAATTTTTCAAAAATTTACTTTTTATAGGAAATTTTTCAAAAATTTATTTTATAAGAAATTTTTCAAAAATTTACTTTTTATAGGAAATTTTAAAAAAATTTACTTTTTAAAGAAAATTTTTCAAAATTTACTTTTTATAGGAAATTTTTCAAAAATTTATTTTTTATAGGAAATTTTTCAAAATTTTACTTTTTAAAGAAAATTTTTCAACAATTTACTTTTTCAAAAATTTACTTTTTATAGGAAATTTTTTAAAAATGTACTTTTAATAGGAAATTTTTTAAAAATTTACGTTTAATAGGAAATTTTTCAAAAATTTATTATTTTTATAGGAAATTTTTCAAAAATTTCCTATTTTTATAGGAAATTTTTCAAAAATTTCGTAGTTTTATAGGAAATTTTTCAAAAATTTACTATTTTTATAGGAAATTTTTCAAAAATTTTCTTTTTTTATAGGAAATTTTTCAAAAATTGTCTTTTTTTATAGGAAATTTTTCAAAAATTTACTTTTTATGGGAAATTTTTCAAAAATTTACTTTTTATAGAAAATTTTTTAAAAATTTACTTTTTACAGAAAATTTTTTAAAAATTTACTTTTTATAGGAAATTTTTCAACAATTTACTTTTTATAGGAAATTTTTCAAAAATTTACTTTTTATAGGAAATTTTTCAAAAATTTACTTTTTATAGGAAATTTTTCAAAAATTTACTTTTTATAGGAAATTTTTCAAAAATTTACTTTTTATAGGAAATTTTTCAAAAATTTACTTTTTGTTATGAAAAATATTGGGAAAAAATCCAATTAATTTTGAATCATTTTATTGATTTTGCCACTAGATTTTGAACGCATGATCAAATGCATAGTTTACGATTCAATTTATTTTAATTAATTTTTAGTGGCGTCAACTGGCGGAAGATAGTTAGAAACCTTCGTTAGCTCATATGTAACAACTTTGCTAAAGATCATAAGTAAGCAATTTTCAGTGGCGCCACCTGTCGGTACTTGGTCATAACAACTTAGTAACGTTTGTCGAACTATGCCGACATTTTCGGATGTATAGATGGCGCACATGTGTTTATCATACAACCATGGGAATATATTTTTTTCATCTAAAAATAAATCACAGCAACAACAAATTTTCGGTTGATGAAATAACCTATAACTAGCAACTGGAATTGCCTCTTGTTCCCATCTACAATATGATTAAAAATTGACAAGGCAACTGAGGTTGCCTAGCCGTACAGTACGTATGTATGTGGAATTCACTTTCCGCAGAACTTTTTCCTGACAGTTGCCATATAGGAAAATTTAAATTTAATGTCCACAAACACTTTTTCCTCTATACTCCTTCCCACAACCTATTTTCCTAGTACCAACACAATAGTAGTAGCCATCCCCTGGGTGCTGGATAATGTCGCTATACTTATTTAACATCCAACATTAATTTTAAACAACCCCTTTAAAGTTTACAAACCCTGGAAAATGTAAAATAGACACCTGATAGATGTGCCATTAGGCCATTTACCACTGAAGTGGTAGCCTAGCAACCCTGACAAAGCCCAAACACATTTTTTTGTGTATTATTCAAAAAATATTTCTCTTATATCAATTAAAAAGTGAACGGGACATGTTAAAATAAAAGGAAAAAACGAAAATTTCCCATAAAGATGTCACTTTTCAATGTTTGCAATTGGTGGTCAACACAGTGCTCCGACTTGGAGGAGAATTACGATGTGGCCAGTTTATTATGTGCCCGTTTTGGTTTGGAGGATCAAGAAAAGGATTATATAGTCGTGGGCTCCCACACGGGCCATTTAAGCATATTCTATCCGAGTTATGAACTAGATGCCAATGGTAATACGGCCGGTTATAAGGCCACAGATCTTTTGGTGGAACTTTTTACTGAAGCACCTATTTTGGGGGTCTATGCTGGTCGTTTTAGTGCGTAAGTTTGGAGATACAATAAAATATTGATGTATTTTGGATATATAGAAAATATTTGTAGCAACAATCGCAAGGAAAACATCAACCAATTGGCGGTCCTACATCCGAATTCTTTGGTCATTTATAACATAAAACATTTGGGTGGTGTAGCCGAACATGGAGCCCAGTTGAGTTTGCAGCAGCTCATGGAATATCGTTTTCAACGTACAGCCTTTTCTTTCTGTAAAGGTCACTTTGGCAAAGTTAAGGGTCGTGAATTCTTTTGCGTGGTCCATCTTGATGGTTCTTTGACCTTCTTTGAACAGGATGGCATTTCGTATGAATGTAAATTTCCCGGCCATCGTGCCTTACCTACACCAATTGTGTATTGCGAACGCTTGGATAGTTTCTTTAGACTAGCCTCGGCTTGGAATTTGGAATGTTATACGTAAGTCTTATAGAATATCTTTAAAACTTAGTAACGATTTCCGAACTCTTACAGTTATCAAGATCTGTCTCATTCTTCCATTAACAAATCATTCTATCAGCCTACTTGGTCCGTTTGTCTGGGTGAGGGTATATTGGATATGAATGTGGTGCAAAGTAAAAGGTAGGTGATATCTCAAAATATATTCAAAGTTCTTAGTTAGCAAATCTTTATTTTTCTTAAGTGACTATGCCTCTATCATGATATTGGGCGAAAGAAATTTTATGTGCCTAACGGATACCGGAAAAGTGGAGTTTATCTTAAAATTGGACTATGCCCCAAAGTGTTTTTATACTTTTGTGGTGGGTTACTATTGGGGTAAGTATTAATATATGGCTCGATTGTGTATTGCAACTCGACTTAATTTGTTTTGCCAATTGCCAAAATGACATCACATATGGCAACTGATAACCGATAACAGAAACTCAGTTGCCTTGTCAATTACACTGTGCTCCATTTTGACAACTATTTTTTACCGATAAAAGGGAGACTTAGTGGGTAAAGATAAATCGAGTACGCTTAATCCAAAGGTGCTAAACGTTTTTTAGGTTAGTTCTAGTTTTTTGAGATATAGCGTTATAAAAAATGGAGGAGGTTGCGCGATAAATATTCGTGTAACTTGAAAACTATTTATTTTCTTGAATTAAGTGAAAAACCCGAAATTCGGCAACAAAATTATCTTTCAGGAACAGTTATTATTTTTTTAATTCGAGTAGTCGTTTTGGATATACATTTTTTTGTTTGCAAAAAAAAATATATTTGTGATTTTTCAAAAAAAAATAAAAAATTTTTGCAAACAAAAAAATTTATTTCCCAAACGACTGCTCGGATTAAAAAACTAATAAGTGTTTTTAAAAAATAATTTTGTTGCCAAATTTAGATTTTTTCACTTAGTTCAAGAAAATAAACAGTTTTCGAGTTAGGCAAATATTTATTGCGCAACCTTCTCCATTTTTTAAATAACACTATATCTCGAAAACAAAAAAAAAATGGTTAGCTTACCCGAATTATCTTTACCCACTAGGTCTTCCTTTTGTCGGTTTTTTTCAACTGGCACTAGCAATCATATTGCAGATGGCAACAGAAGTCAATTCTAGTTGCCAGCTATAGGTTATTTAAGCAACCGGGAATTTGTAATTGCTGTGATTTTTTTAAGTGAAAAAAGTATATTCTCATGGTCCTATGATAAGCACATGTGTGCCATCTATACAACCCACAATGTCGGCATATGCCGACGAGCATTACTAAGTTGATATGACCAATTTCCGACAGGTGGCGCCACTGAAAATTGCTTAAATTTAATTAATTCGTCAACTGTGCATTTGATCATGCTATGATCTTTAGCAAAGTTGTTGGATAGAGCCTACGAAGATTTCTATATTGGTATGACCAACTTACGACAAGTGACGCCACTGAATATTACTCAAAAAGAATTAAATCGTAAATTAAACTTTTGATTATGCTATGATCTTAAGTAAAGTTTTTGCGCAATGAGGTTTATAAGTAAGTGCGATTAATTCCCTATAGATTGCGAAATAGAATCGTCTTCTTCTGTTATCCATGACTCCCAGTGAAGCATAGGGCCTCAAATAGAATCGTAGTTTACAATTTTTCTTCTTCTTTTAGTTACCAGTCACAATTTTCGTCAACTTTTAGCAACTGACATGTATTGTCATTTACAATATAACTTTTTTTTTACTGGTTGCGTTGCCAACTAAAACAACTAAAATTCGGTTGAATGCACAATTGAGCCATTAGCCTACAAAGATCTTTTTTTTGTTTTTTAAGAGTAAAAACTCTCTTATTATATATATTTTAGAACCCTCGGCCCGCTTGATCACCATTATTGTTTCGGAATCCTCAAAAGTTTTCATATATGAAAATGCCAGCATTATATGGGCGGCCCAATTTAAACACGAGTCACCTGTCGCCCTACAAAGATCAAATTTAATGGGTCTTCCCGGAGCCATTGTAACCTTGGGACCCACAGGCAAATTGAGAATAGGTTATTTGGGTTCTGATCCCTTTATCTTTCAAGTTCCTCCTCTAAATATGCAAGAGCTAACATTCCAACAGGCCGTGAATGAGTTCAATAAACTTGAACAGGAAATTAAAGATGCCACCGATATACAAGATATGGAAGTTATTAATAAAAAATCCTATGAAGATGTCGATTTAGTATTCTCCATTGATTCTACAATTAAAGATGACTCAGATGCTATATTATTGGATATACCAGCCAATGTGGCTTTAAAAGAATTGCCCGTCTGTTCGGGCCTCTTGAGGTGGCATTCAAAATTGGATCTCCTGGAATTACAAGTTGTTTTTAATCTTCCCGAGGGCATTAAATGTTCTCAAGAAGCTCTCACCTATAGCGATATTAAGGCGGGCACGAGAGAACAAATGGATTTAGATTTTTATATAGCAGATCTATTGCATTTACCTACAGCTCGGGTGGAGGCCATAGTGTCTTATATATCTATACGCGGTATACCCAGAGTTATACATCGTTATGCCTATTTACCTTTGAATATGTTTTTCAAGGCTAAACAGCCTCAAAAGGCGGCTGGTATCAAATTGACATTTACCATTAACTGCAAGGAGGGCAATAAGAAATTGACAGATTTCTTTCCGGAATTTGTCAGCTGGGAATCGGAGGTACAGGCCTTGGGCTTGGTCCTGCTAACCACAGCCGATGAAAGCCAAGAGGAAATTATTACTATAGTGGCTGCCAAAAATTCGAATCGTTTAAGGTATAACTAGAGTCTCAGATCGAAAGCATTTTAATTATTTGAAATTTTCTATATAATTTCAGAATCCAATCCGATTATTTGGAAACCTTTTCCCTAATTGTAGAACGTCTGATTGCCCATTCAAGTCCAACTTTAACAAACTCTAAAACTTCAGACTTTAAAGCGTCTGTAAGTTCTAGATTGGAAAATATTACATCGACTGCCTATATACCAGCCCAACCGATAATGCACAGAATCGATGTCCATCATGAGACTCAGGAAAATATTAGAAAACAAACGGTAAGAGAAATTTGAATCTTATGGCTCGATTGTGTATTGCAACTCAACTTTAATTCTGTTATCAATTGCCTAAATGACATTTCGTATGGCAACTAATAACCGACAGCAGAACCTCAGTTGCCTTATCATTTATAAATCATATTGAAGATAACAACAAGAGTCAATTCTAGTTGCCGGTTGTAGGTTATTTCAGCAACCGCGTATTTGAAGTTGCAACTAACATGTGTTGCCATATTTAAAACAACTTTTTTTACTGATTGTGTTGCCAGTAGACGAAGTTACTGAAATTCGGTTGCAATGCACAATCTAGCCATAAGTCAAGTTTTCAATAAAGCTTAAAACGAAATCCGGGTCGATGTGTCGACTACAAATGTTTCGTATTAGTTTGTAGAAATGGTTTTAAAGGTTCCTGGGCTACATGCCAGAAGGCTTAACCTTCAACACTATGACTACTGCCGAAGCTGTCACAACGTCGAAGAGGAGGAAACGGTTACTCATCTTCTCTGCCACTGCCCCGCTCTTTCAATTTCGAGGGCTACCTTTCTGGGGACACTTTAACTGCATGATTTATCCGATCTAGCGGGTATTGACATTCGTAAAATAGACTCACCTATCAGAGCTGGCTTGAATAAGACTCTCGTCAATGGCCTGGAATTAATTATCTACTTTTCCTGTCTATCTCCTGCAGGTACAACAAAGGGGCCGTTTCTAGGACCCAAATGCCGCTGTCTTAACATCAGCTGCCTGCCTAACCTAACCTTCCTTTAATCTAGTACGAAACAATCGTCTTAGAAGAGGTTTCCGTAAAAAAGATTTAAAATCGTTTATTTGCAGTTAATTAAAAAAATCGTGAGCTATTCATGTTTTCTTTAATCTAGTTCTAAATTGATTATGGATCATATTTTCTTTAATCTAGTACTAGCTTATATTGTATACAATTTTCCGATAATTGCAATCTCCGATAATTAAAAAAGTCGTGATCATTCTTTCTTTAATCTAATACGTGATCGCGATCATTATGTGATCATATTTTCTTTAATCTAGTACGAAATTATCGCTGTCGACATGTCTCTCCTTATAAATCTATATTCATTTTTCTTCTAATCTTTAAATACTTACAGTTAGAATTAGATGATCTCTGGCAAAAATTTAAAGATCTTCAGCGTAAACTACAAGAGAAATCGGATGATGAGCCCAAGGAAACTTTGGTCATGCAAATCGAGGAGAATTACGATCATTTAATTGCTGAAGGTGATAAACTAATGGAAATGCGTAAAGATGAGTTGAGGTAAGAAAACTTGACAAGAGATACAAATTCCCAGAACTGGAAATTATCCGTGCCCGAAACATGACCTTCGAAATGAGTCAAAGTATTATTCCCCCTTATCGCCAGAACATAATCTTCGAAATTAGTCATCTCGGTTAGCTTTGACTTATTTACGACTACGACAATTCGTAGTAGATCAAAGAAGCTTCCAAAAGTCTTTTAAAATGTGGAACAAAATGTGGCAGTCGTAAATACAATAAGATCTGATTAACGAAAAGTTTCTTTAATTTTTATTCCAGACAACGTTGCGATCTATCCTGTGCTCTAGTCTTGGCCAAATTTATAATATCAACTCTGAACCTTGAAGAAAAGATCATCAAAATTGTAAACTCAATCCTGAGTACACCCGCGGAGGATTGGACGGAATTGGTAAAACCAAAAGTTATGAAGAATAGAATTCCAATAAAATTAAATTCATTTCTTTTTTCCTAACAGAGTTGGGAAGAATCCATGGCGCCCGGCATTGATATGCTACATCATTATGGCCCCCTGAATCGCACGAAAAATGCCAGTCAACCCAACAACATGATGGATGCCAATAGTAGTCATGATATTTTTGATTATACACGATTTCGCAAACATTTTGCCACATTCTTTGAACGCATCGTACGTCTGGCCTCCTCCCCCAGCGAACTAAAGTTAGTAGGCAGCCTGCATGAAGAACAAGTGACGCTACCGAAAATCTCAAAAGCTCAGGTGGAAAGTATACAACCGATACCGGCACCGACAGAAAGTTGGCATGAAATACTCAAGGTACAGCCTATGAAATCGACAGCTGGAGCTGTTAAGCGCCTAAAACCATTTCAAAAGCTCACTACTCTGGAAGCTGTCGAAGACGATGAAGATGAGGTCGAAGAAGACGATGAAGACTTGCGTAAGATGGGCTATAAGAAAGAGTATGGATGTAGGGGTCAGGGTAATAGCGAGGAGGAGTCGGAATGGTTGAATCAGGACTTTCAATTGCCCTCGTCGGAAGAGCTTTTTAGTGATTTGGGTATATGGTGGTAAAAAATATCAAAATAGGAATATAGTATTTAAATATGAAGTAGTTAAGTTTTGGAGTTTATAAACAAAGTGTTCTGTAAAATTATACGAGGGTTTCTTTTAATGTTTCGAGATAAAAATGTTCATTTTCGGGAATAAAAAGAAGTTGTTAGGTGGCAAATTAGTCACTGTACGAATAACTCAATTTATGATGAGACAGGTTCAGTTTTTTGCGCTGGAATGACTTTTTTTAGTTTTGATCTTCCTAAAATACCCATGCGGTTGACTGTTTAATTTCGGGCTCATATGCGAAGATCCAGGCGTCGTCGCATCGTTTTGTTTTTTGGGCATTTCTTGCAATTAATTTATACGATCGTTTTTTAAGCGATTGTTCCCACTGAAAATAGGGTTACCTCAATCTTATGATAAGTTATATGAATATCTTGTAGTATCAGTTTAGGCACAGCAACAATCGTTTGTGGAACAACTTCGCGAGACTAGTCCTTTCATTTATATGAAAGTCGAGGTTTTACGTGGACACACTACCGTACAGGCCTATTCCACGGTGCTCTGAACACCGGGTGGTAAAAATGCGAACACCAGTGCCCGGATATACATCCGTACCACATTGAAACCATGCTTTTTGGACAAGGTTTCCACTTTGGTAGAGACGGAGCCATATAACCTCCTTCCGGTCTATGCGTACGGCACCCGATTGAAATGCAATTCCACGTCGATCTTACGTTCTATCCGCGATTTTGGGTACTAACCACAACCACCACGATGCTCCCAACAGGGGCCTCACCAATATTCAGTCCAAAAGTTCTAGCGGCTCCTGACTCCCGTGGTACCAGAAAAAGTCTCTGTCTATCGGACTTCGCAGATAAGCCACTACCAGTAAATGCTTAAGAAAAAAGGCTAGGGACTGGTTCCCTACTCAATTCATTGATATGTGGTATTTTTGAACTCTGCGTCGTGCGCCGTATGTACATCAACTTAAAGAAAGCAGACTAGGACGGCATCAGAGAATTCACCGACCCCAACTTAAGTGATCTACAAATACCCTCTAACATGCAGGACGCAGACAGAAAATTTCACGAAACCATCAACTCAGCAGCTCCTCACTGCATCCCCGCTAGTGAAAAACCCTACATTCCCCCTGGTAGTATACCTTTAGTGAGACCGCACTCAGAAGCAGTGAGAGTTGCATAAGAGCATGATGCGATCTGCATTACCAACCCTGATGATCCTAGGATGGTCCAGTTGGACCCTAATCACTTGAAGAACTGCAATCTAAACACAGTAATTGGTAACTTGTAATCCATACTTCGATCTCTCGAATTCTGGGAAAAATCATGGGCAGCGATAAAATTTGCTGACAATACCATATCCGACTCGAAAGCGTGCTCAATTAGTTTTAGCCGATTTTTTAATGAGCTTCCCAAGAGCGACAAGGTTAAAAGGAATATTTTTCCCATCATCTCTAGACAATCTTTCAGTCTCGGACACTGTACAAGTTTTCACTCCGGTTGAAGTTGCAGTGGTCAACCTCATAGCAAAGCCTAAGCCATTGGACATGACAGAATATCTATGCTGATGAAAAATACGTAGATAAGTTTTTGACAGGTGTCCTTAATCTGTCGACTAGCCTCATTATACCCGATTTTGGAAAAATGGATAAAGTGATCCCATTTTTAAAACCTGAGAAACCCGTAAATGATGGATCATCGTATAGACCGATATCCCTTCTGTCACAGGTTGCGAAAGCACT
Organism: Stomorhina lunata; assembly: GCA_933228675.1. Taxonomy (NCBI): domain Eukaryota; kingdom Metazoa; phylum Arthropoda; class Insecta; order Diptera; family Rhiniidae; genus Stomorhina; species Stomorhina lunata. The sequence goes on from OW121744.1 coordinate 38,514,200, forward strand.
TGAGGCTCTTTTACACCCCAGGTGACCAGCCAGCTGTCAGTACCTCGTCACTAGCATGGATTTCGCAGTCCGATGTCTGAAAAATGAGTAGAGTGATCCCAATTTTAAAATCTGTGAAACCAGTAAATGATAGATCATCGTACAGACCGATATACCTCCTATTATAGGTCGCAAAAAGCACTTGAGACTCTTGTCCTCTCAGCTTAGATTTTGCAAAATGCACAGCATTCAACACCATTACCACTTAGATCGCGCAAGGCTTGAACCAGAAGAGGTCTTATGAAAGCACGGTCCTTGTAGCGCTTGACCAGTCAAAAGATTTTGTTTAGGTAAGGCATTCCTTCCCTTTTTCAGAGATTCTGCAGTCCACAATGCCAACAAATTTGAAGAGGTGGATAGTGAATTATCTTGGAGGTTGTCAATCCTTTGTATAGTCCTTCTCAAAACACCGTAGAGTTCTTCAGGTCGAAGACCTTTTGCCACTGATTAACTACTACCTCTCTAATCTCCCAGCTCCCAAGGCGTTGAAGTGATTTCATTCTCGAACGACTGCACTATAAAGGCAAAAGTCAAAAATATGGAAAACCTATGCGGAGACCGCGAACCAGCCTCCTTACTTCGTCAGCACATGTCGGTAGCACTAACCGGTAGTACTTATTGAATGGAAAAAGAAATCTTGCTTTCTACCTATAAAGCGTTTGGCCGGCTAGTGGCAACTTTTGCAGCCAGTGTGGTCAGTTTCGTTAAATGATAGTAAGTGGAGAAAAATCTAGTGCTGCCTAAACGCAGCCTTAAGAACAATCGCAGACTGCGTGAAAATTGTCTCAACACATCATCTTCATGACGAAATAAAGGTATTTCCAGTAAAGGAGCACAACATCATGCTAACTCAGCAGTTCTTCTGGGATATTATCGGAGAGATCATCCAAACTTTAACCTCAAATGGTTGAAATTCTCCCCAAGGCAAGACAGGAAAGATCTTGGCATGTATGAGGATAGTATACCAAGATATGGACATAATCCATTAGATCGAACCTCGTACGTAGTAGCGTTGAGCAACACTTATAGGGACGCCACCAACTCAACAAGAGTCGTTTTGGCACGGGATGAAGCAGCATTATTATTATAGTATTATAAGTTTGTGCTGATGTATATAACTCATAGAAATATTTGTCTTAGACCCACCTTTTAGTATGCCAATAGGCTTAACTTCACTTTCTGAGTCGATTTAGCCGTCCGTCTGGCTGACCCCCATGTAAACCTTGTAATCAAACTACAGGTCGCAATTCTAAAGATAATTTGATGAAATTTGGCACAGATCATGGCTATTGAAATTCGGACCATGGCTATTGAAATTCGTCGAAATCGCTTCATTATTTTTGGTACCTCCTATAGGCCGCACTTCCCGGAATTGATATATTGTCCACAAATATTTATATTTTTTCATGAAATTTAAAACAAATACTGCTTATATAAACTTAAATCACTGTAACAAATTTCGTTGAAATCGGGCAACATTTGACCATAGCTCCCATACAAATTCTTTTATCAAAACGCACTAAATGAGACAAAATTCACTAAAACGCTCGTAAATCTGAAGATATTGCGAAATTTAAGTTTATTTTTTAAATACATAATTTTTGTAATTTGGCCCTAGCTCTCATATAAGTTGAAATGACGTAAACATCTTAAATATATAAGTTTTGAGAAAGTATTATGGCAAAATTTTGCAAAAATTTGTCTTTATACAGGAAAAAGAACACCTTTGACCTTAGTGGTGAAGGGTATCGTATGGTAGGTCTTGACCGACTATAGCCCTTTCTTATTTGTTTTTATTAATATTGGGAATATTTTTCAAATCAGAAATAAATTCTAACAATAAACTATTTTAGATTTTTATATTTTTTAGATATTTTCAATCCATAGAAAAATTTTCTATAAAAAAATTTTTAATAAAAAATTTTCTATAAAAAAATTTTTAATAAAAAATTTTCTATAGAAAAAATTTTTAATAAAAAATTTTCAATAGAAAAAATTTTAATAAAAAAAACTTCTTTAGAAAAATGTATGATAAAAAAATTTTCTATAGAAAAACTTTTGATAAAAAAATTTTCTGTAGAAAAATTTTTGTAAAAAAATTTTTTGTAGAAATTTTTTGATAAAAAAATTTTCTATAAAAACATTTTTGATAAAAATTGTCTATAAAAAAATTTTTGATAAAAAATTTTCTATAGAAAAATTTTTAATAAATTTTCTATAGAAAAATTTTTAATAAATTTTCTATAGAAAAATTTTTAATAAATTTTCTATAGAAAAATTTTTAATAACAAATTTTCTTTAGAAAAATTTTTGATAAAAAAATTTTGTATAGAAAAAGTTTTGATAAAAAAATTTTCTATAAAAGAATTTTGTATAGAAAGATTTTTGATAAAAAATTGTCTATAAAAAAATTTTTGATAAAAAATTTTCTATAGAAAAATTTTTAATAAATTTTCTATAGAAAAATTTTTAATAACAAATTTTCTTTAGAAAAATTTTTAATAAAAAATTTCCTATAAAAAAATTTTTAATAAAAAATTTCCTATAAAAAAATTTTTAATAAAAAATTTTCTATAGAAAAAATTTTAATAAAAAAAACTTCTTTAGAAAATGTATGATAAAAAAATTTTCTATAGAAAAACTTTTGATAAAAAAATTTTCTGTAGAAAAATTTTTGTAAAAAAAATTTTTTGTAGAAAAATATTTGATAAAAAAATTTTCTATAAAAACATTTTTGATAAAAAATTGTCTATAAAAAAATTTTTGATAAAAAATTTTCTATAGAAAAATTTTTAATAAATTTTCTATAGAAAAATTTTTAATAACAAATTTTCTTTAGAAAAATTTTTGATAAAAAAATTTTCTATAGAAAAAGTTTTGATAAAAAAATTTTCTATAAAAGAATTTTGTATAGAAAGATTTTTGATAAAAAAATTTTCTGTAGAAAAATGTTTCATAAAAAAAATTTCTATAGAAAAATTTTTGATAAAAAAATTTTCTATAAAAAAATTTTTAATAAAAAATTTCCTATAAAAAAATTTTTAATAAAAAATTTCCTATAAAAAAATTTTTAATAAAAAATTTTCTATAGAAAAAATTTTGATAAAAAAACTTCTTTAGAAAAATGTATGATAAAAAAATTTTCTATAGAAAAAGTTTTGATAAAAAAATTGTCTATAAAAGAATTTTGTATAGAAAAATTTTCTATAGAAAAAAAAAATTTGATAAAAAAATTTTCTATATAAAAATGTTTCATAAAAAAAAATTCTATAGAAAAATTTTTGATAAAAAAAAATTTTCTATAAAAAAAATTTTAATAAAAAATTTCCTATAAAAAAATTTTTAATAAAAAAATTTCTATAGAAAAAATTTTGATAAAAAAAAACTTCTTTAGAAAAATGTATGATAAAAAAATTGTCTATAGAAAAACTTTTGATAAAAAAATTTTCTGTAGAAAAATTTTTGTAAAAAAAATTTTTTGTAGAAAAATATTTGATAAAAAATTTTTTATAAAAACATTTTTGATAAAAAATTGTCTATAAAAATTTTTTGATAAAAAATTTTCTATAGAAAAATTTTTAATACATTTTCTATAGAAAAATTTTTAATAACAAATTTTCTTTAGAAAAATTTTTGATAAAAAAATTTTCTACAGAAAAAGTTTTGATAAAAAAATTTTCTATAAAAGAATTTTGTAAAGAAAGATTTTTGATAAAAAAATTTTCTATAGAAAAATGTTTCATAAAAAAAATGTCTATAGAAAAATTTTTGATAAAAAAATTTTCTATAAAAAAATTTTTAATAAAAAATTTCCTATAAAAAAATTTTTAATAAAAAATTTTCTATAGAAAAAATTTTGATAAAAAAAAACTTCTTTAGAAAAATGTATGATAAAAAAATTTTCTATAGAAAAACTTTTGATAAAAAAATTTTCTGTAGAAAAATTTTTGTAAAAAAAAATTTTTGTAGAGAAATATTTGATAAAAAATTGTCTATAAAAAAATTGTTGATAAAAAATTTTCTATAGAAAAATTTTTAATAAATTTTCTATAGAAAAATTTTTAATAACAAATTTTCTTTAGAAAAATTTTTGATAAACAAATTTTCTATAAAAGAATTTTGTATAGAAAGATTTTTGATAAAAAAATTTTGTACAGAAAAAGTTTTGATAAAAAAATTTTCTATAAAAGAATTTTGTATAGAAAGATTTTTGATAAAAAATTGTCTATAAAAAAATTTTTGATAAAAAATTTTCTATAGAAAAATTTTTAATAAATTTTCTATAGAAAAATTTTTAATAACAAATTTTCTTTAGAAAAATTTTTAATAAAAAATTTCCTATAAAAAAATTTTTAATAAAAAATTTCCTATAAAAAAATTTTTAATAAAAAATTTTCTATAGAAAAAATTTTAATAAAAAAAACTTCTTTAGAAAATGTATGATAAAAAAATTTTCTATAGAAAAACTTTTGATAAAAAAATTTTCTGTAGAAAAATTTTTGTAAAAAAAATTTTTTGTAGAAAAATATTTGATAAAAAAATTTTCTATAAAAACATTTTTGATAAAAAATTGTCTATAAAAAAATTTTTGATAAAAAATTTTCTATAGAAAAATTTTTAATAAATTTTCTATAGAAAAATTTTTAATAACAAATTTTCTTTAGAAAAATTTTTGATAAAAAAATTTTCTATAGAAAAAGTTTTGATAAAAAAATTTTCTATAAAAGAATTTTGTATAGAAAGATTTTTGATAAAAAAATTTTATATAGAAAAATGTTTCATAAAAAAAATTTCTATAGAAAAATTTTTGATAAAAAAATTTTCTATAAAAAAATTTTTAATAAAAAATTTCCTATAAAAAAATTTTTAATAAAAAATTTCCTATAAAAAAATTTTTAATAAAAAATTTTCTATAGAAAAAATTTTGATAAAAAAATTTTCTATAAAAGAATTTTGTATAGAAAGATTTTTGATAAAAAAATTTTCTGTAGAAAAATGTTTCATAAAAAAAATTTCTATAGAAAAATTTTTGATAAAAAAATTTTCTATAAAAAAATTTTTAATAAAAAATTTCCTATAAAAAAATTTTTAATAAAAAATTTCCTATAAAAAAATTTTTAATAAAAAATTTTCTATAGAAAAAATTTTGATAAAAAAACTTCTTTAGAAAAATGTATGATAAAAAAATTTTCTATAGAAAAAGTTTTGATAAAAAAATTGTCTATAAAAGAATTTTGTATAGAAAAATTTTCTATAGAAAAAAAAATTTGATAAAAAAATTTTCTATAGAAAAATGTTTCATAAAAAAAAATTCTATAGAAAAATTTTTGATAAAAAAAAATTTTCTATAAAAAAAATTTTAATAAAAAATTTCCTATAAAAAACTTTTTAATAAAAAATTTTCTATAGAAAAAATTTTGATAAAAAAAAACTTCTTTAGAAAAATGTATGATAAAAAAATTGTCTATAGAAAAACTTTTGATAAAAAAATTTTCTGTAGAAAAATTTTTGTAAAAAAAATTTTTTATAGAAAAATATTTGATAAAAAATTTTTTATAAAAACATTTTTGATAAAAAATTGTCTATAAAAATTTTTTGATAAAAAATTTTCTATAGAAAAATTTTTAATACATTTTCTATAGAAAAATTTTTAATAACAAATTTTCTTTAGAAAAATTTTTGATAAAAAAATTTTCTACAGAAAAAGTTTTGATAAAAAAATTTTCTATAAAAGAATTTTGTAAAGAAAGATTTTTGATAAAAAAATTTTCTATAGAAAAATGTTTCATAAAAAAAATGTCTATAGAAAAATTTTTGATAAAAAAATTTTCTATAAAAAAATTTTTAATAAAACATTTCCTATAAAAAAATTTTTAATAAAAAATTTTCTATAGAAAAAATTTTGATAAAAAAAAACTTCTTTAGAAAAATGTATGATAAAAAAATTTTCTATAGAAAAACTTTTGATAAAAAAATTTTCTGTAGAAAAATTTTTGTAAAAAAAAATTTTTGTAGAGAAATATTTGATAAAAAATTGTCTATAAAAAAATTGTTGATAAAAAATTTTCTATAGAAAAATTTTTAATAAATTTTCTATAGAAAAATTTTTAATAACAAATTTTCTTTAGAAAAATTTTTGATAAACAAATTTTCTATAAAAGAATTTTGTATAGAAAGATTTTTGATAAAAAAATTTTATATAGAAAAAAAAATTTGATTAAAAATTTTTCTATATAAAAATGTTTCTAAAAAAAATGTTCTATAGAAAAATTTTTGATAAAAAAATTTTCTATACAAAAATTTTTGATAAAAATTTTTTCTATACAAAAATTTTTGATAAAAATAATTTTCTATACAAAAATTTTTGATAAAATAATTTTCTATAGAAAAATTTTTGATAAAAAAATTTTCTATAGAAAAATGTTTAATAAAAAATTTTGTATAGATAAATTTTTAATAAAAAATTTTGTATAGAAAAATTTTTGATAAAAAAGTTTTCTATAGAAAAATTTTTGATAAAAAAAAATTTCTATAGTAAAATTATTGATAACAATATTTAAAAATAATTTCTATAGTAAAATTATTGATAACAATATTTAAACAAAAATGGAGTAGAAAACTTTTTCTTTTTTAAATGTTAGAACTACACATTGAAAAAATACCTATCTTAGTTAAAAGTATAAAAAAATGGCAACTCTGCCGAATATTTTTATGTTCTGTTCTCTTTGCGCCGACCTGTTATTATAAAATATGCTAGTCCTTTGACCTTAACAGGTTTTTGTAAGCGGGGGATCGCTGCTAGTAAATAATAAACTCCATATTATAACATTTTTGCACATTATTGTTTATTAGTTTTTTTTTTTTTTAATAATTTTATATGAATTTTAAAGATTATATTTACGTAATTTACATTATCAAATGTATATTCTCTTATCAAGAAGAGACTTATACTATTTAAGTAAAACTAAATAAATGTTTTAAAATAATATTTATACGATATCAACTAAAACTAAGTATTTTTTATTCCTTGTTGTGTTAATATAAAAACGTAAATTTAAATAATATATAGTAAAATTACACTTTTTTTGTATTAATTTATGTATTTTCTGGTATTCTTTAAATATAAGTTTTCAAATTTTTTTAGTATGTAAAAAAATAACGCTATTTTAAAATATTTTTGTTAATGGGAAACATTTTTTTCTATTTTATTTATACATAAAAACGTATTTAATTCTTTTGAAATATAAAAAAAAAAACATAAATCAAACTATTAAAAGTAAATTTAATATGAAATTAATCATAACCTTATTCATTTGTTATTAATTTAAATTTTTTTACACATTAGTTTTAATATTTATTTAAAAAGAGAAATTTTTTAACTTTTTAATTTTATCATTTAATGAATTTGAGGTTTGTTTTAAAATGTTTAAAACAAATAATACTTGAGGAGTTCTTAGCAGAATTTTGGATTTGTTAGCTAAAACTTGTAGAATTTGAATTGATTTAATTAAGAACAAAATTCTTGGTATCTTTTTGTATTAAGCAAAATTGGATAGTTTGAAGATTTTCTGAATTAATCCGTATTTCAAAGTTTCTTTTCGAAATTATAAAATTTTGAATTAATCTTTAGTTTCATTGCGTATTTGCATGATTTTCTTTTTAACCAACGTTCGTACTTGTTGTGTGGCCGATTGTTGGCTGGTTACTACTTGTTGTTGTTGCTGGCCAGATGACGAAGTCATCGTTGCTCCTGTTGGTGTCTGTGTTATCGTCATGATTTCAGCTTGAGTTACATTTGAAGTGTTGACTGAGACACCACTTGAAGAGCTTACCACAACATTTTGTTGCTGTTGTTGTTGTTGCTGCAGAGATTGCTGCTGCACTACAGCCACTAAATTGCCACCAGCTGTAGTTTGTAAGCGCACTGGACTGGCATTTTGGCGCTGACTTTGTTGTGCAGCGGCTTGTTGTTGTATGGCCGTAATGATGGCCTGTTGTGTTTGAGATTGCGAGCCAGATGTTGCCACCTTAATAGTGCCAGCTATATTTTGTCCCCCCGTTACATGGGCTCTTAAGTTACCAGCAGCCAAAGCTTGAGCTGAAGCGGCAGAAACAACCTAAGAAAAGAGAAAACGATGCATTTTAAATTTTTACTATTTAGTAATTTTTCAATGAAAAAACTTTTACAGAAAATTTTTTCGATATAAAAATTTGTATAGAAAATTTTTCGATATAAAAATTTTTATGGAAAATTTTTCGATATACAAATTTGTATAGAAAATTTTTCGATATAAAAATTTTATAAAAAATTGTTCGATATAAAAATTTTTATAGAAAATTTTTCAATACAAAAATTTTTATAGAAAAATTTTCGATATAAAACTTTTTATAGAAAATTTTTCACTGCAAAAATTTTTATGGAAAATTTTTCGATAAAAACATTTTTATAAAAAATTTTTTGATATAAAAGTTTTTATAGAAAATTTTTTAAAAGTTTTTCGATATAAAAATTTTTTAAAAATTTTTCGATATAAAAATTTTTGTATAAAATTTTTCGATACAAAAATTCTTAAAGAAAATTTTTCGATATAAAAATTTTTATATAAAATTTTTCGATATAAGAATCTTTATACAAAATTTTTCGATATAAAAATTTTTATGGAAAATTTTTCTATAACAAAAATTTTCATCGATATCAAATTTTTTATAGAAAATTTTTCGATATAAAAATTTTTATAGAAAATTTTTCGATATTAAAATGTTTATAGAAAATTTTTCGATATAAAAATTTCTATAGAAAATTTTTTGATATTTAAATTTTATATAGAAAATTTTTCGATTTAAACATTTTTATAAAAAATTTCTTAAAAAAAAATTTCGATATAAAAATTTTTATAGAAAATTTTTCGATAAATAAGTTTTTATAGAAGAATTTTCGATAAAAAAATGTTTAAAGAAAAATTTTCGATAAAAAAAATTTATAGAAAACTTTTCGATAGATAAAATTTCTATAGAAATTTTTCGATATAAAAATTTTTATTTAAAAATTGTTCAATATTTTTATGGAGAATTTTCCTGTATAAAAAGTTAAATCGAAAATTTTTCGATATAAAAATTTTTAGAGAAAATTTTTCGGTATACAAATTTTGATAGAAAATTTTTTGATAAAAAAATTTTTATAGAAAATTTTTCAATAAACAAATTTTTATAGAAAATTTTTCGATAAAAAAATTTTTATAGAAAATTTTTCGATATAAAAATTTTTATAGAAAATATTTTGATATAAATATTTTTATAAAAAATTTTTCGATATAAATATTTTATAGAAAAATTTTCGATATGAACATTTTTATAGAAAATTTTTCGATATAAACATTTTTATCGAAAATTTTTCGGTATTAACATTTTTATAGACAATTTTTCGTTATAAAAATTTTTTATAGAAAAATTTTCGTTATAAAAATTTTTCTATAGAAAATTTTTCGTCATAAAAATTTTTCTATAGAAATTTTTCGTCATAAAAATGTTTCTATAGAAAATTTTTCGTCATAAAAATGTTTCTATAGAAAATTTTTCGTTATAAAAATGTTTGTATAGAAAATTTTTCATTATAAAAATTTTTCTATAGAAAATTTTTCCTTATAAAAACTTTTCTATATAAAAACATTTTTCGATATAAAAATCTTTATAGAAAATTAAAATTTTTTTTTTTTAATTTTTCTATAGAAAATTTTTCGTTACAAAAATTTTTCTATAGAAAATTTTTAGTTTTCTTTTTATATAAATATTTTTAGATTTTTCCATATAAAAATTTTTCTTTATAAAAATTTTTATAGAAATTTTTCGATATAAACATTTTTATAGAAATTTTTCGATATAAACATTTTTATAGAAATTTTTCGATATAAACATTTTTATAGAAATTTTTCGATATAAACATTTTTATAGAAATTTTTCGATATAAACATTTTTATAGAAATTTTTCGATATAAAAATTTTTATAGAAATTTTTCGATATATAAATTTTTATAGACATTTTCCGATGTAAAAATTTTTATAGAAATTTTTCGATATAAAAATTTTTATAGAAATTTCTCGATATAAAAATCTTTAAAATATTTTTTTTTTTTTTTCAATAAAAATTTTTCGAATTAAACTCTTTCGAAATTATTTTTTTTATGAAAATTAAAAAATTACCTGTATCGTTTGCCTTTGATTGGGCTGCGATGCTACCGATACCGGTATCACCCGTCCGACACTCGTTTTACCCAAAACAAAACCAGTTGTTGCCAAGCCTCCCTGTTGACCCTGACGCATAACCTGTTGTATTTGCTGTACCGTCACCGAACTTGGCAAAGACTTTGTATTTTGTATGTGCACCAATTGTGTTTGTACACCTCCGGTATTTGAAGAACTAGACCCTCCAGCTGAAGTGGTTTTTTGAGTAACTTGAGTACCCTGTTGTTGGGGATTATTGGATTGGGTAATAGTGGCATTCTGTTGTTGTTGCTGCTGTTGATTGGCTGCCTGAGCCGCCTGTATTTGAGTCATGCGTGAGATTTTCCTTGGCATAGCCAGCTGTTGTTGTTGCATATGTAACTGACGCATTTGTGACTGATTGGCCATGGTAACTTTGATTTGTCCGCCAGGCTTAAGTTGTGACAGCGCCATGTTAACCGTATTCTGGGTCTGCTGTTGTCCTGTGTTGACTGTAATGCCCTGGTTGGTGTTGCCAGAGCCAGAAGTAGCTACTGAGGTTTTGACAAGTGTCGCAATTTGTTGTGGTGTGACCTGTTGTACAACTTGTTGGGTATTACCCTGTTGCACCGAGGTCGAGCTTTGCGCTGATGACACAGTGGCCTGTTGCAATTGTATGCCCTGTCCAGTGGTAGTGGTGAAAATTTGACCACCTTGTTGCAAAACTTGAGCAGCTTTTTGTTGTGTGGCCGCCGATATCATTTGTCGTTTGACCAGCAACATTTCACTTTCTCCCACTTGTCGGGTAATGGTTTGTTTGCCCGTGGCAGCGGCTACTTGTTTTATAAACTGGGCCCTTGTTTGTTGAGCCTGTTGCTGATGCACTTGGGAAGTGGCTACCGTTGTTACTACACCTGCATTACTAGGTGTAGTTACGGCAACATTTGATGTTGCTACCGACACTTTTTGCCCCTGTACAACTTGCACGGTGGTGGGGCCCGAACCTGCCTGCATAAGACTTCCCTGTATGATGGTACCTTGAGCATTAACCAAAGCCGTTTGACCAGAGGCCGTTTGTACCACCTGACCTTGTTGACCAGCCGCACCCGCCTGTAAAACTTTCAATTGCTGCCGCTGCCTATAGAGTTGTATATGTGTATGAGGCTGACCTTGTTGGTTACTGGCCGCCTGAGCAGCTGCTATCTTTTGACCCTGTTGTAGGGAACTTACTCTTATGCCTTTAGTGACAACTTGTTGTGTACCACTCGGCATAGAGGCCAATTGAAATTGAGCGGCCTGCAGTTGGGCTTGAGCCACATTGGTACCCAAACTGGACATAGAAACAATCGTGGGACTGGGATTGCCTGCTGATCGTTGTTGTAACACCACATCTTGTAGGGTAGTGCCACTGGGAGCAGCTACAATTCTTTGGGCTCTTAGAGCAGAAGTATTGAGAGTGGTTACGGTGGCTGTAGGCTGTTGCATACCACTGGATGTTGTTAGTACCGTACCCACGGTGGCAAGTTGTGATACAGACACCACTTGTGGTAAGGATTGGGTCTGAACAATGCTTCCTACTTGGGCAGAGCTCGAAACAATGGTTTGTTGGGGTGATAGCGATACTATTTGAGGTGTAGATGATGTTACATGATTGCCATGATGTTGCTGTTGGTTATTTACAGCCGAGGATATAGTTTGGACTGGTGTTGTTAGTACTACCGATACTGAAGCTGGAGTTGCCACCAAATTACCCGTGGAAGTCTGTTGCTGCAGTTGTACATGTTGGGATTGTCCTGAGTTCGCTTGGGCGTTATTCGATTGCTGTTGTAATTGTTGCATTTGACTTGTGGTAAGAAGGCCTGATTGTGGTGCCACAATAGCTTTCACAATTTGTGTAGTAGTGGGTGCACCATGTTGCCTCATTAAATGTTGTTGAGTTGTTTGATTTACCCCCGAACTTACAACAGTTTGTTGTTGCTGTATTTGCTGTCCAGTATTGCCAGAATGTTGTAGTACAATAGCAGTTGCGGTCTGTTGTTGTGTTTGTTGTTGGGCCACTGAGCCGGCTGACGATAATTGATGAATTTGCAATTGCTGAGTATGAAGACCCGGAGGAGCTGAGGCCACTTGTACTTGTTGGGTATGTTGTTGCTGTACTAATTCTTGCAAATGAGTCGTTGTCTGATTACTTTGCTGCTGCACTATGTTAATAGTATTCGAACTGGTTTGTTGCTGCTGTTGTTGCACTGGTTGACAAACTTGTGGCGTCTGGTTTGATGATGGTGGTGGTGGTGGTAGACATTGTGCCCTCTGCTTTTCCCTTATCTTATTAGTTCTCATAAGGGCTATATTTTGTGGTGATATCGGCTGATCATAGTTAACAATACCAAACTCTTGCAAAACCTCCATATGTTTGGGATTCATAGAGCTGGGAGTATTAAAATGCCTCTTGGGTGGTGGAGCCTTCTTCAAGTACGCTGTCTTGATGCAATCAAAACGAGAACGCATGATTTTGGTAAATGTGGAATTATTATCGTTGGCATAGTGTTGTGTAGTTCTAAGACATCTCAAAGGACTTTTGACATATTCCGTTTTCAAGGCTGCCTTAAGCTTCTTTTGTTTTTTGGGACTTTCCACCAATTTGCCTTCCTCTCGTGGCTGTATGGTAGTTTCATAACGCCATCTGCACTGTTTGGCTGACCTAAAGGTCTTCGAGAAGGTATTTACAATTTCTGCCACCAAGTCCCAATTGGGTGTGTGACCCGGTGAAAGTAACATTAAATTACAGGGCAAACCTTGCAAATTAACCAGCACATGTAAAATGGCTATATCTTCGTAAATACACCATTCCGCCATTCCCTCAGGTTCTGTTAGGGGCTTAAGTGGCATTTGTGGCTTCAGGCCTGGTATGTAAACATTAGGTTTAAAACCGCCACGATAACGTTGATTCTTTAACTCCCGCCTTAGTTTCGCTATGGCTGGCGAAGGCCTGTCGAAAAGTGATCTTGGCGCTGAGAACATTTCTTCTCGACGTACTTTTGCCGGCCTCTTATTGCCATCGATCATGAATCCGGCTTCTGAACGTGATCGTTTGTACTCCTTTTTAATGTAGACGGGTGGTAATTCCGTTTCTGGTATAGGTTCTACATCATACATAAAACTGAGTGAATAATCGATGTAAATGTCATCGTTATCTTGGGGTGGAGTTGGTGGGCACCACATCTAAAGAGGGTAGAGAAAATCAATAATGATATATTTTTCAAAATAAAGAATAAGAAGAGGTTCTAAAATGGTGAAAAGTTCTTTAATATAGAATTTCCACCAACGATTTTCATATTCAAATTTTTATTATGCAAAAATTTAATATTTTAAGTTAAAATTTTTAACAAAAACTTATGTCTCGATTGTGTATTGCAACTCAACTTCAATTGTGTTGCCAATTGCCAAAATGACATTATGTATGGCAACTGATAACCGATAATAGAACCTCTATTATCTTTCTCTTCTTAGTTGCCAGTCACAATTTTCGATAACTTTTAACAACTGGCGTGTATTGCCACATACAATACAACTTTTTTTTACTGGTTGTGTTGCCAGCAAACAAAGCAACTAAAATTCGGTTGCAATTCAAAATCGATCCATTAGTAATATATCTAAAAATTACATACTGAGTGGTATTTGTGTAAAATTAAGTAGCCACAGCTTTCATAGTTTTTAATTAATTAACGTTTAACTGGCTTTCGTAGCATTTTAGTAGTTTCCAGAAGGTTTTTATATGAAAGCCATTATTAAATGTACAATTTATCCACTGCCTGATGCCCATAAAAACTGATCAGTACTAAATTCTGGTACTACAGCTGATATAACTTGGTATAGCAGGTTAGTCAACCGTCTAGCATACCAGAGGTCCCAAGTTTGATCCCCGACCATTGAAACAAGTAAGAAAGCGCTATAGTCGGTCAAGAACGACCATACGATACCCTTCACCACTAAGGTGAAGGTGTCCTTTTTTTTGAATTTGACCATCATACAAACATTTTGTCAAAATTTATATATTTAAACTGTTTCCGTCATTTGGTCTTATATGAGAGCTAGGGTCAAATGTGGACCCATTTCAACGAAATTTAGTAGTGATTTAGGTCGGGAAATTATATATATATAACGAATAAGATTTATATGGAAGCTAAAATAAAATGTGAAACGATTCTTCAATAATTTCACATGCCGCCTGACAGTTTTAAAAAATTGATCTCAACCAAATTCTAGCATCACATCTATTATAATTTGATATTTATTAGCATTTAACTGGTTCTACCCTCATAGATTTGTATAGGGGCTATGGTCAAATTTCCATAAAATTTGACACACTGACCAATAGTTGCATAAAACTTCTCAGCTCCAAATGAAGTTTTCATATCTTATAAAATTCGATTTAATTTATCAGTATAAAAGTGATTCCCGGAGCTCGGTTACATGAGAGCTATAATCAAGTGTGAACCGATTTCGCACAATTTCACCAAACATTTTCAAGAAGCAAGAAATACTGTTGTCAAATTTGTTGCTCTAACTCTTTTCGTTTAGGCGCTTTCAACTGACGGACAGACTGAAACCTGATTCCATGCTTCCGTTGTGGGTGCTTCAGTCAATTGTGAACGGATTTCGCCCAATTTCAATACCAATATTTTTCAAATGAGGAATATTCTTGCCAAATTTCGTTGACTTAGCTCTTTCCGTTCAGGATCTACCGTACCTTCGACAGACAGACAGAAGTACATCAATCGTACGTCTTAGAATTTCATAAGGATTCCGAATATATATCCTTTTATGGTTTTTGAGTTTATGGGAAATACAAACTAAATGACAATCATAAAAATTCGCATTCAAGGTTATCCGTGATCCGTTTGAAGTAAAAAAAGAAGAAACATGGTCAGCCTTATTACAGTTGTCGAAGTCGTATCTTCGACTACGACTGTTAGTACTGGGTTAATGAAATTGTGTTAATGTTTGCCTAACATCTCGCAATAGTGTCCGATATAAAATAATGGTTGAGACCCTATGCTCCACTGGGAGTCAAGGATAACAGAAGAACTGTCGTAGTCGAATTTACGACTTCGACAATCGTAATAAGGCTAAATATGTCGTTTATTATTCACAGGAACGCCACCGCCGATAGGAGAGGAAGAAAAGAATTTGCCGCGGAAAACAAGAGCCGTTTAACATCTTTTGATCCCGCATAGACCGTGCTGTCCCCAACATATGTCCAGCATGTGGTCAAGGTCCTAAAAATACCCCCACATATTCAACTGCACTTGCGGATTCATCCAGTGATTTTGTAAGATGATATCAGTTCCGAACTAACCTTATTGTTGACAATTCGCGGAGTGATGACATGGGCTAGTTTTGGGTTACTCATATCTAATACATTCAGGTATTATTAAATATTTTTTTTAATTTCCCAGAATTCCCGCTTAATAGAATAACTTTACAATAAGCTTTAATTTGACATTAAACGCCTATTTTATATATTTAATAAGATAACTTTTATTGTAAAACTGTTGCTAATTTAAAAGCATATTAAAAGGGTGTCAAGCGACAAAATGGGCAAGCAGAAAGGGGTCAAATTCCTAATTTTGTATGAGTATGTATTAATTTAAGACTCCATTTATATAGGAAATGTTTTCAAAAATTACTGTCTCTATCAAGATCCGATGTGACATTAGTTTTGTCCGTCAGAACATGGCATTGGCTGATTAGAAGACACTCGGTTTGCCTGTCATATAGAAGGGGACTAAGTCTGGGGCATATTTGTTTGGATATCTGTGCTATTTGGATTAAGTTATATTAAGTTAAGATATTGAACGACTCAAGCGTGATCCGGATGGTTTAACGGGCGAAGTCAAGTGATGTGCTTTTTGATAGCATCCTTGGTAGCACAATGGAGTTCATATTCTAAGTGCGTATGATTAGTGTTCCGATATTTACGTTTAAATTCCTACCCAAAATTTGATTATATTATTTTGTAAAAACTAATTTCAAAAATTCCCGGAAAAAATAACCGAGATATTTTTTATAGAAAATCTGCGGGATCCTGAAAAATATTTCCCGGGAATTCTCTAATGAAAAACTCTAATTGAAATGTAAAATGGATCATACAGTTTTCCATATATTTAAATTACTTTGAACTAGTTCCTAGTGGAGAACTCTTCATATGCGTGTAAGGTGCAATCACGATATATACAGAATAATTGTAAAGTTTTCTTGAAACAATTATTGTTTGTGTTTATAACTATAAAAATTTAAGAAATTATATTTTAATGTAATTTTCTTGCATGAATAACCCAAGTTAGAAAAATTTTCAAATGACAAACTACTGTCCCATGGTAATGTAAAGAGTAGACATTTTCATTTTTTTTACATAATCTTTAAAAAAAAAAGCAACAAATAAAAGTACTTACCGGCATTTGTTCCATGTTATTAGCCGAAATCCAAATCTATATGAATTCATTATTAGAATAGACCCACACAAAAAGACAGATTTTTGTTTCAATAAAGTAGAAAGCGGATGGCCGGAGAGAAAGAGAGTGTTTGAAATATGAAGCACCAAACATTGGGTTGGTAAACGACACAAAGGATAGACAGAAGACGTTGGTGATAGGTTGTTTAATGTAAAAAAAAAGAAAAGATGAAAAAAATATTATTTTCTGTTAAACTGTTTTGGTGACTTAAATTTAAAAGGTTTTATAAAAATTTTATTTATTTTTTTCTTTTTGTTAGCAATAAAACTTTCGCTGCAGTAAAAACAATATAAAAAAATAAATTAAAAAATAGACGAAATCTAAGGCCGTTTGGAAATGGCAAAAATTTTGGAAATTTTTTTTCAAGTTTTAAGATTTTTTATAAAATTTTTCTTTTTAACATAATTAAACTGTTTTGGTGCCCCTAATCAAAAGTTTATATATATATATTTTTTTTTTGTTTTAAAAGCAAATAATCAAATTTGAATTACTGCCATTACCAAACTTTCTTTAGATGTAAAAAGTAAAGAATTTAAGAAAATATTTTAGTTTTTTTACAGTTTAATTTTGTAATTGAGAAACCCTTTAAAGTAAAAATAACAGAAGACACCAAAACAGATATTTATTTATAAATTTCTGGTCTAAGATTAATTAGAAAATAATATTTTTTTATATAAAAATTCTTTTCTTTTTTTTCAAACACAAACATTTACAATACAATTTCGATTTTTTTTTTTTTTTTGTTTTTGTTAAGTTAAATATTTCCAAAAATAAATTTTAATTTGAGTTTAAAATACAAGGGCCAAAGAATTCGTATGGTTTTTTTAGTTTTATTTTATAAAATTGTCTTCACTTGTGATTAGTTTTATGGAGAAATAAATAAAATTTAAATAAAACACAATAGTTAAATATTTTTCTTTTGATTTTTTTAATAGTTATATTATTTTTTTAGTTAAAAGCTTTTCAAGATTTTAGATTTGGTTTTTTCAAATTTCAAATTTTACAGCTTTTAATGGGGATTTTAAAGAATCGAAATTTCTTTTTTGTTTTTTTACTTTTTTATAGTTAAATTTATGAGTCAAAACAAAATTTTTCGAACACGTATTGAACTCTTTACCTTCTCCGATTTCAATGAAATTTATACACTAAATTTCCTGGTCAAAATTTATTGTATGAATTCTACTGGTCCATGTTTTCATGTTCGTCAAAATTATATAATTCGCATTGGTTTAGAATTAATCACGGTTTGATTAATTTTTAAGAAAATTTTTGATGTAAAAATTTTATAAAAAAAAATTATAGAAAATTTTTGATGTCAAAATTTTATATAGAAAATTTTTTATGTCCAAATTTTACATAGAAAATTTTCGATATGAAAATCTAATATAAAAAATTTCTATCTCAAAATTTTATATAAAAAACTTTTTAATATAAAAAATTTTTGATGTCAAAATTTTATAATAAAAACTTTCGACCTCAAATTTTATATAGAAAATTTTTGATCTCAAAATTTTTTTATACAATACTTTCAATTTCAAAATTTTATATAGAAGTTTTTCGATATTAAAATTTTATATAGAAAATTTTGGATATTAAAATTTTGTATAAAAATTTTTCGATATTAAAATTTTATGTAGAAAATTTTTGATATTAAAATTTTATATTAAAAATTTTCGATATTAAAATTTTGTATAGAAAGTTTTTAATATTAAAATTTTAAATGAAAATTTTTAATATTAAAATTTTATATAGAAAATTTTAGATCTCAAAATTTTATACAGAAAATTTTCGATGTCAAAATTGTATATATAAATTTTTGATGTCAAAATTTTATATAGAAATTTTTCGATATTAAAACTTTATATAGAACATTTTCGATATTAAAATTTTATATAGAAATTTTTCGATAAATAAAATTCTATATAAAAATGTTCGATGTCAAAATTTTATATAAAAATTTTTCGATGAAAATTTTTTATATAAAAATTTCGACCAAAATGTCAGAATTTAATATAGAAATTTTTTGATATTAAAATTTTATATAGAAAATTTTCAATATTAAAATTTTATATAGAAATTTTTTGATGACAAAATTTTATATAGAAATTTTTCTATGTCAAAATTTTATATAGAAAATTTTCGTTGTTAAAATTTTATATAGAAATTTTTGAGGTCAAAATTTTATATAGAAATTTTTCGATATTAAAATTTCATATAGAAAATTTTCGATGTTAAAATTTTATATAGAAAATTTTCGATGTCAAAATTTTTTAAAAATAATTTTCGATTTCAAAATTTTATATAGAAAATTTTCGATCTCAAAATTTTATATGGGAAATTTTCGATGTCAAAATTTTATATAAAAAATTTTTGATATAAAAATCTCAAAATTTTTTAAAGAAAGTTTTCGATTTCAAAATTTTATATTGACAATTTTTTATATTAAAAATTTATATAGAAAATTTACGATATTGAAATTTGTTATAGAAAATTTTCGATTTCAAAATTTTATATGGAAAATTTTTGATATAAAAATTTTAAATAGAAAATTTTCGAATTAAAATTTTATATAAAAAATTTTCGATATAAATATTTTATAAAGAAAATTTTTGATATCAAAATTTAATATAGAAAATTTGTGATATCAAAATTTTATACATAGAATTTTTGATATCAACATTTTATATACAAAATTTTCGACTCAAAATTTTACATAGAAAATTTTTCGATGTCAAAATTTTCGATCTCAAAATTTTTAAAAGAAAATTTTCGATTTCAAAATTTTATATGAAAAATTTTCGATATTAAAATTTTATATAGAAAATTTTCGATCTAAAAATTTTATATGGAACATTTTCGATGTCAAAATTGTATATAAAAGTTTTATATTAAAACATTTTGATCTTAAAATTTTATAAAGAAAATTTTCGATCTCAAAATTTTTTAAAGAAAATTTTCTTTCTCAAAATTTTTTAAAGGAAATTTTCGATCTCAAAATTTTATATAGAAAATTTTCGATATTAAAATTTTATATAAAAAATTGTCGATATTAAAATTTTTTTAGAAAATTTTTGATATTAAAATTTTATATAAAAAATTTTCGATCTCAAAATTTTATAGAGAAAATTTTCGGTATCAAAATTTTATATAAAAATTTTTGATATCAAAATTTTATATAGCAAATTTTTGATATTATACATATATAAATTTTCGATGAAAAAATTTTATACAAAAATTTCGATCAAAATTTAACAAGAAAATTTTCGATCTCAAAATTTTTAATAATAAAATTTTGAATAGAAAATTTTTGATATTCAAATTTTATATAGAAAATTTTTGATATTAAAATTTTATATAGAAAATTTTCGATCTCAAAATTTTATATAGAAATTTTTCGATATTAAAATTTTTATGAAGAAAATTTTGTATATCAACATTTTATAAAGAAATTCTTTGGTGTCTAAATTTTATATAGAAATTTTTAATTGACAAAATTTTATATAGAAACTTTTAATTGACAAAATTTTATATAGAAATTTCTGATGTCAAAATTATATATAGAAAAAAATTTTCGATTTCGAAATAATATATAGAAAATTATGTTCAAATTCAAAAGACAAAATGGTAAAAATTTTCTCTGTTTTGGAAAAGTTATTGAAAAGTTTGAACTTTAAAGTGTCATAAAATCCAAACTGAGGCGTATTTTGAAAAACTTTAAAATAGTTATTGGCTTGACAAATTTTTAACAAAATCGTAGATGTTCGAAAAATTTCGCTTTGACTCTTATATAAATTAATAAATAATTTTTTAAGTTTTGCTTTAATCATGTAACAAAATACACAAGTCCTTGTTAAACCTATAATTGTAGTTTCTTTCTTATTTGTTTTTGTTTTTTTACTCTCTATAAATTTAATAATTAAAACTAAGACTTAGGGCTAAAGAAGAACTTATTAGTTTAAAATTTATAAAAATAACATAACTAAACTAATAATGGATTTTATATGAACGTTTAATAATAATAATAAAAAAAGGATGATTTTTCTTCATGTTTAGCACAATTATTACATTTTAGTAAACAAGAAGTTATTTTTTAAATATTCTTTTGAAATTTCTTATAGATATTCCGATAATTAACAAATATATTTATATATATTTTTTGCTCGTTAAAAAAAATATAAAAGTTTTTAACATAAAAACAAATTTTTTTATAGCGAATTATTAGGCCAGCTCGCAAATCGTTGCAAAAAGTCTAATATTGTAGAATTTTCGGATTGGCATGGCATATTGAAATATACTAATAAATTATTCATTTGCTATACCGTTTTCCAACTGCTACGTTCCTAGACTTTTTCCAATGGATTGTAAACAGAACTATTTTTTCATAAATTATAATGAAAATAGAATTATTTTTATTCTGATGTCAGGATATTTTTGTATTGTAATTTTCTTCTTGTGTCTATTATCCCTAGTTTCTTATATTATGATTATTATTATTATAATACCTATCAAGTCTAACTAATATCTAATTCTTTTCCTTTTTGCTTTTTATATATAATTCTATGTATTAAGTTACATTTTTGTTATGTATATTAAAATATTTATTATGTACAAGTAATGGTTTTCTTTTTGTTTTAAAAAAATATACAAATTTTTGATCTGTTTAAATTGAAAAAAAAAAGTTTAAAGAATCTAAAGAAAACTTAAATGTGAAGAAGTTTTTTAAGTTAAAAATTCGTTAATGAAAAAAAATACAAGCTGCTTTTATTTCTGGGTTTAAGAAAGTAGATCTGAGAATTTGAATTACTTGTATTTGTATTAAATAGAACAAAAATATTGCATTATCATTAATTTCTATATTTGCATTACAGTTTAAGATAAAAGTGTTTTACTTTTTGAGGTGCATTAACTTTTTCATAACAATAATGCATAGAATTTTCATTTATGATGCTTTTAAATTACATAATACAATTTGCATTACTTTTTTGCATTACCATTAAATAGAACAAAACTATTTCAAAGCAAGGTCATTGCATTATCATTAACTTCTACGATTACACTCCATTATTTTTTGTTTTGCATTATTTATAGAACAAAGTAATGCATTACTTTTCGAATTGAACTAAATTTTTTGCATTATATTTTGAGAAGATAATACATTATTTTTATCACAATAATGCATTAAACTTTAATTAATCTTTTAAATTACCCATACAATACATTAAACTTTGTAACAATAATGCATTATTTTTTGAATTGAATCAATTTTATATTTTTTCATTTATATTTGAGAATGCATTACTCTAAAAATAAATGCATTACATACAATTCTTATCAATTTAATGGATTAAATTATTGGTAATGAAAAAGTAATAAAATAAAATTGATACGTTAACAATTTCAAAATCTGAATTCATTTTGTGCATAAAATTTCCATTACATTATAATGATACAAAATCAATGTATTGCAAAAAGTAATGTATTTTTGCCAAAACTTAATGCAGTTTCCTGTATTTTTTTTTTTAAATTTTTAAAGTAATTAAAAACTATTTAAGAAAATACTATAAAAATTAATGATAATGCATTAAAAAAAAAGTAATGCAACTATTCATTTTGTCGCAAATATCCCAGATCTTTATCGAATCCCTTCTTTTTTAACCAGTAACAAATAAAACCTTAACGAAAACTTCTCTCGTGTGGCAGTTTAAGTGAATATTATCAAATAACATTGGAGTGAACATTCCCATCCTCATCTGAAAACCAATAAAAAGAAACCACCAATGATGATGAAGCACACACAGCAATGAAAACACATCAACAACATTTCTACAAAACTTTTAAACTCTTGTTGGCAAGGCAAATTAGGATTTGACTGTAAAAATTAATACTGTTTTCTATTTTTTTCCTACGACCATCAACATCATGAGGCTGAAGATTCACTCAAGGATTTTGTGGGACCATTGATTGATGATGTACTATCAGCTTCATTTTGTTGTGAAGTTGAAGTGCGAGGAGTTTTTAAAAGCCAACGATGTAGGGTATTACCCGATCCAGAGGCTTTTGTAGGAGTTTGTAGAGATTTTTTTAAATTCGATGAAGACGACCTTGCTATGTGCGAACTTGTTTTGTTTGCTGGTAATTTGCCCTCATTGTTCTTAATCAATTCCTCCTCAGCTTTATGTGATTTATTTGGATTTCGAGTCACTTTCGCACCAAAATGATGATACCTACTGATAACGGGTAAGACAGGGCTTTCATCTAAAGTCCAGAGATTTATTTTAACCGAACCTCTAGAGCGTGTTCTTGGTGTATGATTATTTTCATTTTGTTGGGGTGTACTGTTGCCATTGGGATTTTTAAGACTAGAATGTAAAGTGGAATTGACTTTCGCAGCCGAAAGAGGTGTCTTTTTGAGAGTGGAATTCAATGTAGATAAACTATCATTGTCGTCAGACTCAGATTCATCGGATACATTGTAATAAGTCGAGTTGGTGGTGGTATCCTGATTGTGAGATGCCCAAACATCCATACTAGAGGAATTGCCATTATCAGTTTGTTGTTGCTGTGGATTTTCTTCAGAACTTTGATTGTCGTCATCGTCCGCATCTTCATTTTCAATTTCACCAGCTGTGGCATAACTTGATTTGTCATCATCATCGTCTTCCTCTTCTTCATTATCAGAATTATGTCTATCTTCCTCACTTTTGTTTTCATCGTCTGAGTCTTTTTCATCTGTTTTCATAGTTTTACCACCCCTTGATCTTATGGGCAAGTTGTGTATAGTTCTTGTTTTTGTTTTGATGTTTGATCTTATTCTATTAGCTAAAATTTCGTCTTCTTGCCCATCTGTATCATCATCAGCACTCTCCTCTTTATCTTGTTCAGAATCATTGTGATCATTAGATTCTCTACTTTCATCTTCATTATATTGTTCCTGCTCTTTGTCAACTTCATCTTCTTCCTCATTCTCTTCATGTTCTTCTTGCTGTTGTGCAGCCTTTCTGGGACTATGCCTTAGGACTCTTTGTGTGGCATTTACCACGGTAGCCCTTTTCTTCGCTGCGGAAACAGTTGCTGATTTGCCTGGACTTAAACTCAATTTACGTTTTCTTTCTTCTTGCCGCGTTTCCTTTTTACGCAAAATTTCTTGACGCCGTTTCTGCTGCAAACGTTTTTGGGCAAAGCTTAAAAGTTTTTGATTTCTTACACCCGTCGTCGTTGCTCCCGATTTTTTATTGGAGGCCAAATCACTGTCTGCCGTTGCTGCTGCTGCCATTGATGTGCGTGTGGTCTTTCTATTGGTCACATCACAAGAAGACTTTTGGGCTTTTGCCGGTGATTTTCTCCGGTCAACCCAAGTTTTCTTGTTGGATTTATTTAAACTACCACTAGTGGCTGCTGATCGATCTAAAGATCGAAGTCTTCGTCTACTTGGCAAGTCTTCTTCTTCTTCATAGTCTATAACTTGTCTACCTTTTGTTAATTTCTTAGATTCTCTAAAAGATTTTCTTCCAAATTTCTTTTCTTTATCCTCATCGCTTTCTTGAGTTTCCCCTTCACTAACTTCTGAGTCCTCATTTTCATCTTCTACATTCTCACTTTCACTATCTTCCTCATTTTCTTCCTTCTCGTCGTCATCCCTCTCTTCATCATTTTCTTCACTATTACTATCGTCCTCCTGTCTGCTATTGTCACTACTACTTCCCCTACTATTTCGTTTACTAGCACGTCTCCTATCTTGTCTAACTGCCTTAGTAGGCGTGGTCTTCTTTTGTAATCTAGTGCTTGAACGACGTCTTCTAATTTGCGATTCCCTACGTCTGCTTTGGGCTTTATCTCCAATTTTTGTGGAGCCACCTTTACGGTTTCTTAAAGCCGCTATTCTTTGCTTATTTGTTTGTAACTTATTGCGACTTGAAGTCACTACTTTGTTATTTCTATTTCTGTTAGGATTTTTGTTATTGTTCTTATTGTTAGTTGTTTTATTAACCTGATTTGTTGCATCCTTTCTAGAGTAGGTCAAGGGCTCATCAGCACTTTCTTCTTGCTTCAAGAGTTCGGCTTCTTTTTGTAGTGCCGCCAAACGATTTGCTTCCCATTCACGTTTCTGTGCCTCCAATTCAGCTTCGGCAGCACGCAGCTGTTCCGCTGTCCAAGCGGCTCCAGTCTCTTCAACAAAACGCATAGCATAACGTTCAATGGGCGACAGCTAGAATTAGAAAGTTTATGCATTTAAAAAAAGAAACAAAATAAAATAAAAAGAGAAAACTACACTTTTTAGGTCTTCGGAAAAGTTCGGTTTTATATTGTCGGTAGATGGCGAAAAATGTTACAATATATTGGGTTTAAAAGTTAATAATGATTAGATTTGATTTGAACAACATATGACATTGCTATCACATGTGGTTTGTGTCTTCAGTAACAAATAAGGTATTTTGGAGAATAAGCATCCGCCATTTTGGTTACTCCATGGTTACTCCATATTTCGATTTGAAAGAAAATGTTTTCCAACAACAATGCAATTCGAACAATTTTATTTTCGAATCGAGGCACAACAAACTATTTCTCTACGTTCTAGAGATTCCTTCAATAGCAAGGAAATTGAGTCACGTATGAATTGAAGCCAAGTAAGAAATTTTTTTTATCAAAAATTTTTCTATAGAAAATTTTTTATCAAATATTTTTATATACAAATTTTTTTTATCAAATAAATTTCTATAGAATTTTTTTTTTTATCAAAAAATTGTCTATAGAAAAAATTTTTTTTCAAAATTTTTTCTTAAGAAAATTTTTTTATCAAAAATTTTTTGTAGAAAATTTTTTTTTATCAAAAACTTTTGTAGAAAATTTTTTTATCAAAAATTTTTCGCAAAAAGAAATTTTTTTTTATCAAATTTTTTGTATCAAAAAATTTTCTATAGAAATTTTTTATCAAAAATTTGTCTATAGAAATTCTTTTTAAATAGAAACATTTTAATTAAAAATTTTTCTAAAGAAAATTTTTTTATTAAAATTTGTTAAATAGAAAATTTTTTGGAAAAATATTTCTATCAAAAATTAAAAACAAAAACATTAATATTTTCTATAGAAATTTTTTTAACAAAAATTTTCATATAGAAATTTTTTATCAACACTTTTTCTACCGAAAATTTTTTTTATCAAGACTTTTTCTACCGAAAATTTTTTTATTAAAAATTTTTCTATAAAAAATTTTTCTACAGAAAAAAAAAATTTTATCAAAAATTTTTCTTTAAAATTTTTTTTAGAAAATATTTCTACTGAAAAATATCGAAAATTTTTCTATAGAAAAATATTTTTATCGAAAATTTTTCTTAAGAAAATTTTTTATAGAAATTTTTTTATCAAACTTTTTCTATCGAAAATTTTTTTTTATCAAATTTTTTCTATAGAAAATTTTTTTTATTAAAAATTTTTCTATGGAAATTTTTTTAACAAAAAAAATTTCTATAGAAATTTTTCTATATTTATAGAAAATTGTTTTTATCAAAAATGTTTTTGTAGAAAATTTATCTTTATGAATTTTTTTTTTTTGAGAACGACTTTGCTATCATCTAAATTTCAACAGAACGCTTTTAATACTCATTTTCACGAGTTTTATTAATGTTCGTGATATTAACGAAAATTAGAAAAAGTCTTCGGCTTCTGGTGGTAAGAGCCATAAACTACAACTAGACTGAGGCGAACTGTCAAAGTACATTTTAGAGACGTCAAGGTACATTTAGAGACGTCAAGGTACATTTTTTGCTATTTTTTGTTGCTTAGTAAAACATATGATCGCAGTCCATGTGGTAGTCTATGGTATGGGCTGCCTACGATGATCATGACAAAGCACGGCCACATGTTACATGCCCAGTAAAAACTATACATTTTCCCTTCTGACTACGGGTGTTTTCAAAAATTCAACATTGCACTGCAAATGTTGCGCAGCACTGATTAGTTGACGCTGTTGTTGCAGATCAGCTGTTGCAGCTGCTTGTTTGAAATTTTGAACGTGAAAACATTGTAAAAATTGAAAAGTATATAATAAATTTAATTTGTGAATTAGATGATACTCCATGCCAGTCGAAGGTGTTAAGTTTACAAAAAAAAAGTTTTTAAAGCATAAAAAAAGAAATTTAATACTGCAAGATCTCCGCATTAGCCATTTTTATGTTGCACGATTTTGATGTGTTTGCGCAACATATGTTTAATTGTTAATTTTTTGAACATCCAACGTTTGCAGTGTTGCCAGCTGTTGCAATTTTGAATATGTTGCACAACATTTGCAGCGCAATGTTGCATTTTTGAAAACGCTCTACCACTTTTTTCGATTGACTTCAGAACAGGGAATATGAAATTGGCTTTATTTATTATTTTCCTAAAAACCCGACCAGTTCTTTTAAACGGTGTAAATTGTCATAATATGTTAAACAAATCTCGTTTAAACATACGAAAGTGTTTCACTTTAAGTCAAATTTATAACCGAACATTTTTAAAAACCTAAAATAAACTGTTTGACGTTGAGTGATATAATCAAGCGTAGCATAAATCGCTTTAACTATGTCTGAGCGTCCACCCTAATAAAAGGATTAATCTTGGCAGCATATGTTCGTGTTAAATAAAATTTTAAGAAAATATGAAACTTTGAACATGTGCTGCCCTAAATAAAAACTAATGTAAAAAATAGGCGAATTAAATAATTTGTATATGTTTGACGTTGAGTGATATAATCAAGCGTAGCATAAATCGCTTTAACTATGTCTGAGCGTCTAGGGGATTTATATGGGCATCAAATATTCATGTTTAGATTTAATTTATAGAAAATATAAAACTTTAAATACCTAATGCCAACAAAGAAACTTATCGTAAAAGAGTAAATTTATATACATAATAAACTGTCAGACGTTGAGTGATATAATTAAGCGTAGCAAAAATCGCTTTAACTATGTCTGAACGTCTTTATAATCTAGCTTAAAACAAACTCAAACAAATTGAAATCAATGTTATCAATAAAAAGAGTAAATTTTAAGCAAAATATTTAAAATCTTATAACATTGAGTTACCAGTATCACACATACCTGTTTAACCAAATTTTGCATTTCCAAATCGGCCTTACTAAGTTCAACATTAGTATCTGGCGCTGTTGTATTTTCATCCAACGGAATGTTTTCATCAAATTCAGCTAAATCAGCGGCTGCCTCTGCTTTCGCCGTTTTAGTGGCCTGTACATCCTGCTCATCTTCGGCAGCGGCTAAAGCTGACTCAAAAGCCTTAAGCGATTGTTTTTCTAAATCAACTTCTGGATTCTCTTGTATTGCTGATGATGTAGAGGGTTTCTCGAAGGTGTCCTGTGATGTCGTTGTAGTAGCCACAGTTGTTGTAGTATTATTGCCATTATCCGTCATTTGCTGTTGTGTTTCCACATTGAAAAGATCTTTGATGGTGGAACTCTTAAAGAATGAGGTGGTAAAGTTACCTCCCTCAATGGCCATATCACTAAGCATACGCTTTTGATTGGCCTTTTTGAGAATGTTAACTTCAATGGTCTTTTCGGATACCAAACGATAGATATGAACATCTCTGGTTTGTCCTATGCGATGACAGCGATCCTGCGCCTGAGCATCCATGGTGGGATTCCAGTCTGAATCGTAAAATATCACAGTATCAGCTCCAGTGAGATTTATACCTACACCTCCTGAACGAGTTGAGAGTATAAAGCAAAATATGCGTTTGTCGGTATTGAAACGCTCCATAAGCAGTTGCCTTTGTTCCACTTTTGTGGCACCATCCAAACGCAAATAAATATGACCATGATAGTTAAGGAAGGCTTCCAAAACATCCAGCATTTTTGTCATTTGTGTAAAGATCAATACGCGATGATGACCGGACTTTAATTGCTTTAACAAACAATCCAGAGTTTGCAGTTTGCCACAATCGTACTGTATGAGCCTGGGATCGGGGAATTGTGTTGTCATGGCCGATGTTATGGGATGTAGAATTGTCAATTTGGGTGACATTTCACTTTGAATAGTCCTCTCAATTTCTTGTTCTTTCAGAACACGCGTGGAGCTCAAGGTATTGGCATAAAAACGTATGCGGGGAGCGCAAGCGGACGGTACATAGATAACAAAATTTTGAAATATATTTTTAAGATCTCCACAACGTTGTTCATATGATTTTAAGATTTTATTTAAGGTCCAATTATCCTGTCTTCGAGTCATAGCGGTAGAGCAATTTGTCAAACCTCTCGTTTGCCAGCTGGAGTATTTCAGCAGATTACTTGCTTCTTTGCATTGTTCAATGGACTCTCGACAATCAGCACCATAAATGGGCGTGGCATCTGTACGTCTCTTGTTGATGTTGGACATCAATTTAAGACGAGCTAATCTTTCTTCCTTACGTTGTTGCCTGATACCGGTCATATTGTAAACGGAATCCATTTCAGACGATGTCTCATCTTCTGATTCCTCTTTAGGTTCAGTCTTAACAGTTACATCTTGCATCTTAAGTCTGGACGTGCAGGTAGCTCGTTCTGCTGCTGTGGTGGTTTTAACCTTCTGTGCCAAGGCAGTCACCAAGGCTTTATCATCTCGGGATGTTTCTGTTTTAATGGTTGTCTTTAATGTTTCACCATTAATTGTGTCCTGTAGTTTTAACTGTTTTGCTGGTGTTGGTCCCATTGAGCCGTCTGTCATAGAAACATCTCGGGATCTTGTAGTTATGCTGGCAGGTGTTATTGGACCAAGTTTTGGTGCTCCCACAGGATTAATAACATTATTTATGCGTTTACATATACGACTGTTGGAAGTGTCTCCCAATGAGTTTGAACTTGTGAGTGTTGGATCTACGGGTACAAATTTATTTCCCTCCTTTCTCATAGCTGGACTTGCACCAACCTTTACCGTTTGTTTGGCATGAGTATTTATGCTTTGCTGTACCTTAACGTCTCTGACGCGTATATGGAATTTATATTTACCCGTAGGACATCTGGGTGGAGGTTCAGGTATACTATCGATTTCCTCTATTAATTTACGTGGCGCTGCCAGTAAACGAGATTTATGAGACACATAAGCGGTCAGTGTTAATTCCAACTCTGCCAGCAATAAGTTAAGGGAGTGTAAATCGATTTGCTAAAGACAAATGGAAAATATCAAAATTAATATTAAAATATAATGTATATATTTAACTGTACATGTATATAACATATAATTTAGGCAATTTTTTTTTTACATTGTTCCACTAGAACAAAAACTATTTTTACATTTCACTCACCGTAAATGGATCGTATTCCATTAGATCACATATTAAACGAGACGTATCAAATGAAATGCCCTCCATCTGAAAGGGCGATAAGGTGGGACGAACCTCAAACATATTCGGATGATTACAAACTTTACGCAATTGCATGAGAATATTAATGACACTCAATAAATTGCCCGTAGACAAGGTTTCCTTAGTCCTAAAGAAAAAGGAAAACTTGTTAATAAGTAAAGTGATCTTTCGGAACATGACTCAAATACTTACTTTGCTCGACTCATAAAATCATCGTACAAATAACGCTGGCGATTCGATAAACGACACATAACCACATGCTCATACTTTTTGGGCATTTGTTTTTCGACTTCTTTCTTGAGACGCCTCAACAAAAAGGGTCTTATCACTTTGTGTAATCTTTGTATAAGCTGTTCATTATATTCCATATTACCCTCAATCATACCGGTCATAGGATTGGAAAACCATTCCTTAAATTCACGATGTGATGAAAAGACGTAAGGCATTAGAAAATGCATCAACGACCACAATTCCATTAGGTCGTTTTGTAAGGGTGTTCCTGTTAGCAGCAAACGCCTGTAAAGTAAATAATTAAGAACAAATTTTGATGAAAATATTATTCTTCTGAAAAATTTTCGATCAAAATTTTCGGTAAAAATTTCTTCTGTGAACATTTTCGATAAAAAAAAAAAACTTTCTAAGAAAAATTTTCGATGAAAAAAATTATCTATAGAAAAATTTAAAAAAAAAATCATTTTCTATAGACAAATTTTCTATAAAAAAAAAAACTTTTTCAAAAAAAAATTTTTTATAAAAAAATTTTTTATAAAAAAATTTTTTATAAAAAAATTTTCTATAGAAACCTTTTTGATAAAACAATTTTGATAGAAAAACTTTCTATAGAAAAATGTTGAAAATAAAGTTTTCTACAGAAAAATTTTTGATAAATTTTGATTTTTTATAGAAAAATTTTCGTAAAAATAATTTTCTACAGAAAAATTTTTGATAAAAATAATTTTCTACAGAGAAATTTTTGATAAAAAAATTTTCTATAGAAAAATTTTTGATAAAACAAGTAAGAAAGCGCTATAGTCGGTCAAGTCGACCATACGATACCCTTCACCACTAAGGTCAAAGGTGTTAATTTTCCTGTGTAAAGACAAATATTTGCTAAATTTTGCCATCATACAAACATTTTTTCAAAACTTATACATTCAACCTGTTTCCGTCATTTGGACTTATATGAGAGCTAGGGTCAAATGTGGACCGATTATCTCGAAATTTGGCAGATTGATTACAAAAATTATGTATGCAAAAAATAGACTCAAAATTTCCATTATCTTTAGATTTACGAGTGTTTTAGTGATTTTTTGTCTCATTTATTGCGTTTTTAAAGAAGAATTTGTATGGGAGCTATGGTCAAATGTGGACCGATTTAAACGAAATTTGGTACAGTGATTTTAGTTGACATAAGCAGTATTTCTTTTAAATTTCATGGAAAAATATTGATATTTGTGGCCAATATAGCAATTCCGGGAAGTGGGACCTATGGGAGGTACCATAAATAATGGACCGATTTTGACCAATTTCAATTGCCATGGTCCCAAAAAAATGATCTGTGCCAAATTTCATCAAATTATCTTTAGAATTGCGACCTGTAGTTTGATTACAAGGTTTACATGGGGGTCCAGCCAGCCAGCCAGCCGTCCAGCCAGCCAGACGGACGGACGGACATCGCTAAATCGACTCAGAAAGTGATTCTAAGCCTATTGGTATACTAAAAGGTGGGTCTACGACAAATATTTCTATGCGTTACAAACATCAGCACAAACTTTCCACCTATGGTGGTGAAGGGTATAAAAATTTTTTATAGAAAAATTTTGGATAAAAAAATTTTCTATAGAAAAATTTTGGATAAAAGAATTTTCTATAAAAACATTTTTGATAAAAAAATGTTGATAGAAAAATGTTGAAAATAAAGATTTCTATAGAAAAATTTTTGATAATTTCTATGGAAAAATTTTTGAAAAAAAAAAAATTTCTATAAAAAATTTTTGATAAAAAAATTTTCAATAGAAAAATTTTTGATAGAAAAATGTTTGATAAAACAAATTTTTTATAGAAAAATTGTCTTTAGAAAAATTTTTTTTTACAAAACGTTAATAGAAGTATGTAAAAAGAGTCCAGTTGCATTAATCTTATTAAATGTATATCTTTTATAAAGCCCTATGTATAACATTTGTAGCTGAAAATTTTTTATATAGATCTTTAAAATTGGTTAATTTAAAGATTATAAAAAATAAGATTTAGCCAAAATTTATTTAAGCGCCCAAGCGTAGTCTCTTAACTAATTTAGCAGACGTTAAGCTACTGATTTAAGGCGCTAAAATGCAATATAATTAAAATACTCAAGTAGATATTTAAGATGTCGCTAAAATGATAATGAAGACCCTAAAGAAAAGTTAACAGCAAAGTCTTATAAATCATGAAATAAGAGCAGAGTTAATTTAAGCGCCTAAGCGTAGTCTCTTAACTAATTTAGCAGACGTTAAGTTACTGATTTCTGACGCTACGATCTAATTCCCATAATCACTTCTCAACTTCTAGCAAAATAACTTCTTATATCTTACGAAATTGTGTTACTTTTTCAACTGTAGCATTGAATTATTATAGTGGATTTTTTTAAATGCAAAGGTCCATTTAAACTAACTCAATGCTGAAGTTAATTTAAGCGCCTAAGCGTAGTCTCTTAACTAATTTAGCAGACGTTAAGTTACTGATTTATGACGCTACGAGATAATTCAAATAATCATTCTAAACTTCTTACATCTAACAAGCAACTTCAGTAAGACATTGTTTCCAGTAAGGCTTGTTTCTTTTTTAACTGTAACCTTGAACTATAAGTGGATTTTTTAAAAATGCAAAAGTCCATATAAACTAATTCAACGTTGAAGTTAATTTAAGCGCCTAAGCGTAGTCTCTTAACTAATTTAGCAGACGTTAAGTTACTGATTTATGACGCTAAGCTATAAAAAACATTTAGTTAATATTTCTTAAAAAGTTATGTGGTAAAAATATAAGGAGTTTAAAATATTAAAACAGAATTTTAAAACAAATAAAATTTTAAAGCGAATTTTAACTTTAAAGTTAGTTTATGCGCCTAATCATATTTTTATAACTCATTTTGCAAGACGATATGTTACTGATAATGGCTTAGCTTTGTGGCCATCCCTATTGTTACAAATTTTTTCCTGAAAGACACTGCACTCGTCCGCAAGTCTATATAAAACAACTAATGTATTCCAAAATTATATGATTTTAATATATATCATAAAAAAATCTTACCTTTCCGTTGAAAAATTCAAAAGCAATTGCCAACGTTGCGATTTGAAGTTCTTGATGTTTTGAGCCTCATCCAATATTAGATATTTCCATTTTTTACGCCGAAAACTTTGTTGATCTTGTACCACCAGTTTGTACGATGTTATACACACATGGAAAGCATTTGGTTTAGTCCAGCCAACACGTTTCAGTTTACGTTCCTTTTGCGAACCATAATAAGTGAGTATTTTGAAACCAGGACACCACTTTTTAAATTCCATTTCCCAATTTAACATGACCGACGAGGGCACCACTATCAAGTGAGGACCCCAGTTACCTTTGACGCAGGCTAAATGCGCTAGCAAGGATATGGTTTGTATGGTCTTACCCAAACCCATTTCATCGGCCAAAATACCATTGAGTTTTCGCTCATTCATGGTTACCAGCCAGTCGAGACCAATGTGTTGATATTCACGCAATGTGTGTTTGAGTAGGAAGGGTACGGGTGTCACGACATTAGTTGAAGATAAAGTATTACCTTTGGGCTGTAATGATTCGGCCAAAGCAGCGGCATCTTTGATCATATCATCTTTGCTGCTACTATTATTGGCATTAGATGAATCTTCCATTAGACTTTTTAAGCCAGCATTCTGTTCATTTTCTTCATTCTCCTCGGCATTTTCATCTTCTTCCTCTTCGTCTTCAGTTTCAGTTTCTTCTTCCTCCTCTGAATCATCATCTTCGTCGGCAGTAGAATCGTCATCGGAATCTCTCATGGCTCTACTGATGACTTCATCCTCATCTTCGAAATCTACCACTCTCTTTGCTTTTCGACTTGTCGAAGTATCATTATCGACATTTCCCGATTTATATTTAGCCATTAGTTCTTCTACAGTCAAATCATTGTCTGCCTCCAATTCATCGATTTCCCTTTGATGATCTACATCCATCTCTTCTTCCTCTTGTTTACTGATTGTATTTTCATCATCTTCACTCGTTTCATTTGCTTGAAATTCTCCATCATCACTGTCGGTATCTTTTTTCTTGACGTCAACGGCTGAAGTTGACGTTGTCGCGGATGTTTCACTATCCAGTACAATTTTATCACGATTTTCCAAATAGCCTTTAGGCAAGTCATTAAGAAAATCATCTAGATCCATTTGAGATTCTTTTTCAAGAGCCGCCACTTCTGCATCAACATCGGCATTATCTTCTTCCTCTGCCTTGGCAATAGTCTCTTCGTCGTCTTCTGAACCAGAATCTGGACGAAATTCGTCTGAAAATATATTAAGATGTAATAAAATATGTTGTTTGAAATGTTTAGATTTATTTTTAGATCAGACAAATGCCTCGCAAGAGCGACCATCCTTTAATTTCCTTAAGCTTTCTCAAAAATAGAGCATAAGCCTTAGAATCAGTGACAGTTTGACATCATGTGATTATGTGAGGAATTTTATATTATTTAATAAAAAGATTAACTTACCATCTGTATTATCTCTTTTGGGCGATGATATTCTGCTTGAATTGATGCTGGGATTTGTGGAAGCATCTCTTAGAGTTTTATTCATACCCTCTGCCAATTGCTGGGAAAACTTTTCCGTTTGATCAACAATAAACGACAGATGTTGATCCAAGGCCTTTTTACGTTTTTCCTCGATTTTAGTGTGATGCTTATACTCGACCAGTTTCTCAACATTACCCCAAAACATTTTCACTTCTTTGGCTATAAAAGCAGCCACACGCTTAAGATGGGCCTCTTGTGCCTTTTCGGCTTTCTGGGCAGCATTGGCCTTATCCTGGAAGTATTTCTGTACCATTTTAGCACATTTTTTAGCTGCAGCCTTTTTCCATTTACGTTCTTGGGCAAAATCGGCTGCCAGCCATACCATTTCCTCTAGCAAATAGTCCCAGTGAGCTTTAGGTCGTGCTGGTTCCATTTGTTTTGGTAAACGTTTTTCAGTCCATAATCCCTCTCGTTGCAGTTCCATAATACGACGCATAACATCCACTTCCTGTTTAGCCTTGAAGGAAAACTCTTGATTACTATTTGGGGTGGTAGCCGCCGAGGAGGCGGCCGCAGCACTTGCCGAACCGGCTGGCACTAAAAGACCACTAGGCGTGGGTGAGTACAAAGGCGGGGGAGTATTCGAACTAGCAGAGACCACCCCATTACCATTTCGTCGCAATGATGTCGTACCTTGAGCTATACTGCAGGGTATCAAGGGAGTACCACCTAGGAAATAATACAATACACAAATTTAATAGTTTAGTTTAATATTAAAAGTAAATACGTTAATTATAGAGAAATTTTAATACCAGAGATATAAATTATATTTACTTAGAGTTAAAGAAAAATCACACTTAACATGCCTTTAAAAAATAAATCTATTCTAAAAATTTAAATCATGCTTATAAAATGTATGTATTTCATATTGAAAGACAAATAAAAATTATAATTTGATTTTGATGAAGTATCTTACTTAGACAAATTTTCCATTTTTTAGTTTAAAACAAAATTTCTCAATCAGACAAATGCCTCGCAAAAGCGAACATCCTGTTTTTAGTTTTGGCACATTAAGACTCGCACAAGAATAGCTTGAATCT
The DNA here is from genome assembly GCA_933228675.1 of Stomorhina lunata. Taxonomy (NCBI): domain Eukaryota; kingdom Metazoa; phylum Arthropoda; class Insecta; order Diptera; family Rhiniidae; genus Stomorhina; species Stomorhina lunata. Next base: position 38,550,145 of record OW121744.1, read on the forward strand.
AACCAAAGTCAGTGACAATTTAGCATCATTTTAAGAAATTTTGTAAGACCATAAAATAGTTGAAAATTTATTCACATTTCTTTTATAACATTAAAGTTTATTGTTCAAACAATAAAGTAGAAGCTAGAAATGTAAATTTTATTATAGCAAGGTTACAAATTGTTTCACTTGTGGTAAAAATCAATGTGACACAGAGTGCCCTTGCATATAGAAAACTCCAAACCAGGAAATAGAAGACCCCATAAGTTTATTTATATTCTTTGTTTAATAAATGTTATCAGAATAATCGTTTCTATTTGCAAATCTTAATAAAAACTTTGCATCCGTTTATATATTTTCTCTAGCAACCATTTGACGATTTTCAAGCCGGGACTATAAGGACAAGAAAGTGCTTTTTAGGTGCATATTACAAAAACCTTTAAAAATATTCATCTTAATTCGCTTAACAAAATTCCTCAATCAGACAAATGCCTCGCAAAAGCGAACATCCTGTTTTTAGTTTTGGCACATTAAGATTCTCACAAGAATAGCTTGAATCTAACCAAAGTCAGTGACAATTTAGCATCATTTTAAGAAATTCTGTAAGACTAAAAAGAATTTAAAATATTATTCACATTTCTTTTACAACATTAAAGTTCATTACTAAAACAATAAAGTAGAAGCTAGAAATGTAAAATTTATTATAGCAAGGTTACAAATTGTTTCACTTGTGGCAAAAATCAATGTGACACAGAGTGGCCTTGCATCTAGAGAACTACAAAACTAGGAAAACTTAGAATCCATTAATAATTTTGGTTTAATAAATGTAATCAGAGTAATCGTTTCTATTTGCAAATCTTAATAAAAACTTTGCATCCGTTTATATATTTTTTCTAGCAACCATTTGACGATTTTCAAGCCGGGACTATAAGGACAAGAAAGTGCTTTTTAGGTGCACATTACAAATACCTTCAAAAAATACTCATCTTAATTCGATTAACAAAATTTCTCAATCAGACAAATGCCTCGCAAAAGCGAACATCCTGTTTTTAGTTTTGGCACATTAAGATTCTCACAAGAATAGCTTGAATCTAACCAAAGTCAGTGACAATTTAGCATCATTTTAAGAAATTTTGTAAGACCATAAAAGAGTTAAAATATTATTTACATTTCCTTTACAACATTAAAGTTCATTACTAAAACAATAAAGTAGAAGCTAGAAATGTAAAATTTATTATAGCAAGGTTACAAATTGTTTCACTTGTGATAAAAAATCAATGTGACACAGAGTGCCCTTGCATCTAGAGAACTACAAGACCAGGAAACAGAAAAGCCCATAAATTTATTTATTGAATTTAATTCTATGTTTAATAAATGTAATCAGAGTAATCGTTTTTATTTGCAAATCTTAATAAAAACTTTGCATCCGTTTATATATTTTTTCTTGCAACCATTTGACGATTTTCAAGCCAGGACTATAAGGACAAGAAAGTGCTTTTTAGGTGCATATTACAAATACCTTTAAAATTATTCTTCTTAAATCACTTAACAAAATTTCTCAATCAGACAAATGCCTCGCAAAAGCGAACATCCTGTTTTTAGTTTTGGCACATTAAGATTCGCACAAGAATAGCTTGAATCTAACCAAAGTCAGTGACAATTTAGCATCATTTTAAGAAATTTTGTAAGACCATAAAAGAGTTAAAATATTATTTACATTTCTTTTACAACATTAAAGATAATTATTCAAACAATAAAGTAGAAGCTAGAAATGTAAAATTTATTATTGCAAGGTTACAAATTGTTTCACTTGTGGTAACAAATCAATGTGACACAGAGTGCCCTTACATCTAGAGAACTACAAAACTAGGAAAATTTAGAATCCATAAATGATTTTGGTTTAATAAATGTAATCAGAGTAATCGTTTTTATTTGCAAATCTTAATAAAAACTTTGCATCCGTTTATATATTTTTTCTAGCAACCATTTGACGATTTTCAAGCCGGGACTATAAGGACAAGAAAGTGCTTTTTAGGTGCACATTACAAATACCTTCAAAAAATACTCATCTTAATTCGATTAACAAAATTTCTCAATCAGACAAATGCCTCGCAAAAGCGAACATCCTGTTTTTAGTTTTGGCACATTAAGATTCTCACAAGAATAGCTTGAATCTAACCAAAGTCAGTGACAATTTAGCATCATTTTAAGAAATTGTGTAAGACTAAAAATGCATTTAAATGTTATTCATATTTCCTTTAAAACTTAAAAATTCATTATTGAACAATAAAGTAGAAGCTAACAATGTAATTTTCCTCCAAGGCAGCAAAAATCCATTTGACACAGTGTCTCGGATCTTTAAGAGCTAGAAAACTATAATTTCCTGGATTAACCCCTTGACGTATCAATTAGCGCAACGAAGTTCGCTTCAAACTGTTCGCACACAATTTGCACTAAACAAACCAGTTTTGATGCTTGAGAACAGTCGCAAAACGAGTCAGACTCGAGATAATCATGTTAGGCACAGAAATTGTACTACGAGTAAGACTCGTGATAATCATGTTAGGCACAGAAATTGTACCACGAGTAAGACTCGTGATAATCATGTTTGGCACAGAAATTGTACTACGAGTAAGACTCGTGATAATCATGTTAGGCACAGAAATTGTACCACGAGTAAGACTCGTGATAATCATGTTTGGCACAGAAATTATACCACGAGTCAGACTCGTGGAAATACGTCAAGGGGTTAAAGTAAATTAAAATTAATAATAAATAAGTTCAAACTTCTTAAAAACTCTCACTCTGTTTGGCTGGCTTATTCTCAAATCTAAACAATGAATGATTTAGATTAAAGATATTAAAAAAAAAGAAGTTAACTTTAAAATATTGTAGGTTTTATTACTAAACATGTAATCAAAGTAATCGTTCAGAATTTCGAGTAAAAACTTTGCATCTGTTTAAAGATTTTTTCTAGCAACCATTTGACGATTTTCAAGCCGGAGTTAAAAGGTCAAGAAAGTGCTTTTTAGGTGCAAGTAATAAAGATTCTTAAATAACTTCATTCTAAAACTAATTTCTCAATCAGACAAATGACTGGCAAAAGCGAACATCCTGTTTTTAGTTTTGACAAATTAAGATTCTCACAAAAATAGCCGGAATCTAACCTAATTTAGCAATGAAGCATCATTTTGAAAAATCAAGAAGTATTATACGTAATTGAGTTTCAATTTTTGCAAATTGTTGTAAAATTATATCACTCTTAAGTTTTGCTTTAGTTTAACTTAATAGTGTAAAGCGAATTTTTTACATTTTTCTAGGCAAAAATTACAAATAATTTTATTATTGGGTAATAAAACAATAATGTTTTTGCCCTTAAACATACTTATAGACAAATAGGCAACAGATTCTTTGCAGAACTTTAGGATCTTCAACAGTGCAGTTTGCAAGGTATTGTAGGGTTCACCACTGGTCTCAACTGGCTTAGATAGGGTACTCTCCTTCTCCCTCTATAATATTATTTTCTCTTCCTCTATCTTCTTTTATTTTTTCTCCTCTTTTGGTAAAGAATCACAATGGACCCCTGGGGTCTCCGAGTGAACTTTTATAACCTAACCTACTTAAAGAAATATTAAGATTTTTTAATTGTAATCAGAGTAATCGTTTCTATTCAGAATTTTGAATAAAAACTTTGCATCCGTTTTAAGATTTTTTTTTAGCAACCATTTGACGATTTTCAAGCCGGGATTATAAGGACAAGAAAGTGCTTTTTAGGTGCATATTACAAATACCTCTACAAATATTCATTTTCAGGGCTTAACAAAATTTATCAATCAGATAAATGCCTTACAAAAGTCAACATCCTGTTTCGAGTTTTGGCAAATTAATATTCTCACAAAAAGTAATTGAATTTTAATTTGAATGCAAATTATTGTAAAATTATATCACTCTTAAGTTTTGCTTTAGTTTAACTTAATAGTGTAAAGCGTTTATTTTACTTTTTATTCTAGGCAAAGTTTACAAATAATTTTATTATTGGGTAATAAAACAATATTGTTTTTGCCCTAAAACATACTTACGAGTATATAAACAATGTTTATATACTAATGTTTATTAAACATTAGGAATTTTGTTAAGAAAATACTTAATTGTAATCAGAGTAGTCGTTTCTATTCAGAATTTTAAACAAAAACTTTGCATCCGTTTTTATAATTTTTTTCTAGCAACCATTTGACGATTTTCAAGCCGGGACTATAAGGACAAGAAAGTGCTTTTTAGGTGCTTAAATTATTAGAAAAAATAAATTCTAGTTTCTGAAACTTGTTAGAGTTTATGTACATACTTAAATTTTCATGAAATTCCAGACCAAAAAATTAATTTATTATAATCTTATTTTGCGCATAACTTAAGTATGATAAGAAAAGTTGTGCTTTTTGAAGTGCTAAAAACTATTATAAAATATAATACTAGATTTAAACTACAACTTATGAAAAAAAATTAGCTACAAAAAATTATTTTTAATAATTCAAAAAATACACATAAAAAAATAAAACTAAAATAATGAAAAAAAAAAATTACACATTATTTAAAGCCAAATTTACTACAAACAAAAAAATATGAAAGCCAATTCTTTATAGAAAGCTGGCCAAAATAATAAATTTTAGATAGAAAAAGCCGCTTTTTAAATTGGGGATGCTGTTAAATCAAAGACCAAATACTATAATATAAAGATATTGCACCCCATACATTTGTTCTGTCAAAAGTGAAATTAAAGTGGATAAAGAACAATAAAAAACCCATAAACGCACAAACATAAATTCATGAGCACGTGTGTGTACCTTAGCTTTCTCTTATTGGATAATAGTCTCCATTAGTTGTTTCCGAATTAGATTAAAAGCAGTATACTCTCTTTTTTATTGGACTTTTTAAATGGACCATACGGCAAATCAATGTATGGAAGTGAAACATCTTTATATTATAGTCTTTGCAAAGACTCTATAATAAAAAGATGTTGAAATTCCATACATTGATTTGCCGTAAGGTCTTTTTGATAATGGAGAGGAAGCTAAGGCACACACACGTGCTTTTCATTGCTCTTTATCCACTCCAATTGATTCAAACACACGTGCTCATAAAATGTATGTTTGTTTGTGCGTTTATGTATTTTTCATTGTTCTTTATCTGCTTTAATTTCACTTTTGACACAAAACAAATGTATAAAGTGCAATATCTTTATATTATACGAGTCTTTGGTTAAATTAAAAAAAATTGAAAAAACTGCTAATAATAAAAGTAATAAGGTTTTATTTAAAGAAGAAACTAAGAGAATTTATCAATTACGAAACAAGAATAATGTTTTTTTGATTGAAAAATGTTAGGAAAAAACGATAAGCACCTGGCACCAAAGGTACAGTAGTATTTCCTACAGCAGGTGGAGCGGGTATTTGACCAAATACCATCCCGTGACGACCACCTAAAGGTCTACCCGGAATGTGACCTAAATTTTTATTGTAATGGTTGTTTTTAGATAAATAATGAATTATGATTAAGAAATGTTGAAAAAGGAGTAAAATTAAGAAATTGTTAACAAAAACAAACAAAAATAAATTCAAGGAAAAACTAAAAAAAATATACCAAAAGTGTTTTCAAAACTAAGAAATGTTCAAAACAAGAAAGGCCTTTTTTCTGTTAAATTAAAATTAAATTTTTTGTATTTTTGGTGTTGTCCAAACAAAATATGTGTGAGATAATAAAAATATATTGTAGGTAATGTGCTTTTCTTTTTAAAGATGAACAAGGTGATGAGTGATGGAGAGTTAAAAGCATTATTTTTTGTATAATTTAAAATTCAAAATATTTAAACTTAAATTAAAAATAATTTTAGATAATTTTGTTAAAACCAAGAGAAATATAAATAAATTTAATAATAAATAAAAAAATAAATAAATCCTTAACCAAAAACGAACGAATGTAGAGAAATTGTATGAATATAAAACATACCTTGCTGTGTTAGTTGTTGCACGGCTGCTGGCAATTTTGTTGATACAGCCACTGGTGTAGCACCAACAGATGGTATTTTTATTTCGGCTCCTTGAGGAGGCAGTGGATTACCACTGGCATCTGTAGCCGTCAATGTCGGTTGTTGTTGTTGTACATTGGGCGTGGATGCGTTTGAAGAGGCGGATGAAGAGGTGCTGGATGTTGAGTATACAGTTGACGATGTTGCGTTAGTTGTGTGTTTGGTTGTACTGCTTGGCAGACGTCCATAATTTGAGACCAATGAAGTATTTGTTGATAAGGAGGAGGTTGTTGATAATGAAGATGATGATGCTTGTATTAAAGATGGTGGATGAGATTGCGTATTCTGAAATGTAAGAACAAAAATTTTAAATTTAATAATATCTATAAAGTTAATTTTTTTTTTTTTAGACTATATATAAATTAATGTTTGTCTGTCTGTATGTCCTTTATAGTATAGTAAACTATGCTTTTGATCATGTTGCGCATGATCCGACGAATATTACTAACTTGGTATAACTAAGTTCCGACAGGTGTCGCCACTAAAAATTGCTTAAAGTTAATTAAATCGTGAACTGTGCATTTGATCATGCTATGATCTTTAGAAAAGTTGTTACGAGTAGTCCAAGGTTTCGAAGAGCGCCTAACAATTCTAATAGTTTTGTTCGCAGAACGGAAGCAAAGAAACTATAATATAAAGATGTTGCACTTCCATCCATCGATTTGGTCGTTTTGAAAACTTCAAAAAGAGAGCATTTTGCTTTTACTCTAATTCGGAAACAACTAATGGAGGAGATTATCCAATATATGGTTGTTTGTGCGTTTATGTGTTTTTAAATGTTCCTTTTCCATTTTAATTTCATATTTGGCAGAAATAAAATGTATGCAGTGCAATATCTTTATATTACATTGGTTTTTGTATCGCACGGTTTGAGTTTTATTTAACTTAATGCAACTACAAATTTCGTTCGGAACACTCTTTATACAAGTTTTCGAAATCTATAGATCGAAAAACCATTTCGTTCGGAATTTTAATATTAATTACGTACGGAATTTGTGACCTGCCTGTATATTTATGTTATTTCCGGTAGGTGGTTGGATATGGGAACTAGGCTCAAATATAAACTGATTGCAACGATATTAAAGTAAACTTATCTGTGCAAAGGCTCCTTGGGCTTGCTGTCAGGCTTAAAAGGCCTGGCTATTCAAGAAGCTACTATCCCTGATAGAACCGAATGGAAGGGTTATACATCGCTTTCAAATGTATTAAGAAAACTTATAGATTTGCCGAAGAGTGCAGTGTCTTCCAGGCAGAGATATTTGCCATATGGAAGGCCACAGTATTCCTAGTACCATAACTGAAAACAGTGAGGTGACGACATATATCGATAGCCAGGCTGCCCTTAAGGCGCTACAAGGGTACAGTATCACATCTAAACTTCCTCAGGTATAGGATTAGATTATGCTAGGTTGCGGTTCATTGAGACATCGATGGCAATGAAGTTGCTGATGAAGCCGCTAAAAAGGGCTCGAACCAAGACTTGAGTCAAAAAGTGACAAATATAGCTCCCCCTGTCATTTTTATATAGCTATCAAGTCTTAAATTTGTAAAGAAACCTCAAGGTCATGGGAAAACATGGTTACCTGCAGAACATCTAAGACATTATGGCCTGAACCGAACATTAACGGAACCAAAACTCTGCTAGGTCTGAACAGGTTAAGTTTAAGAAGATGTATTTGCATTTTGACGGGACACTGCGCCTTAAATTCTAGTAGCATTTCGGACTTCCGAAGAATATGTCTAAATGAAGACTCCTCCGAACCGGTGGAACACATTCTCTATCGCAGTCCAATCCACCAAAATCACAGGCTCAGACATCTAGGCAAAAGATTCCATGATGAACTTCAGGATCTGCAGCAGTGCACAGGAGGCTTAGATAAGTCATTCGTAATTATATATCTTTACTATCTACTCTTCTTATTCTATCTTTTTCTAGACTCCTAGTCTCATTGTACTGTCAAATATTGGTCGAATCCAAAAATCAGAGGCTCAGTCATTTAGGCAATAGATTCCGTGATGAACTTCAGGATCTGCAGCAGTGCAAACTGAATGATCTTATAGGTTTTATAACTAGATACAGATGGCTTAGATAAGTCATTCGTACCTGTTCTGTCTTTACTCTTCACTCTTTTGATTCTATCTTTTCCTAGACTCTTAGTCTCATTTTGTTTCATTCCTATCTATCTTTGAAGAGTCACAATGGACCCCATGGGCCTCCGAGTGTAGGTGTCGTTTTGACACCGCCTTTCAAACCTAACCTATGGGTTGTACTGTCAGATATTGGTCGATTCTTAAAATTGGTACACTGATTTCGGCTACTATAGCTATAACCCTCCTTTAAATACAAATGGATTCTTCTGCTAGTCAGTGAATATTTTAAAATTTTTAAAAGATTTTTTTACTACAAATAAAATTCTTACCGTTTGTTGTGTGTTGGTTAAACTACCACCAGTCACACCTATAATTGTTGCTATATTATCAGCAACTGGTATTGATGATTGTGCCTGTAAATGTTGCTGCTGTTGGTGCTGTAATAATGTTCCCGCCACAGAGGGGGCACCAACATTAACTGCTGTTGCTGTAGGCGTTGCCGTTGCTGTTGCAGTGGTAGTAGATGTTGCAGTTGTTCTTTCATCGTTAACCAATTGATCCAAACGATAAGCATTGCTAAAGGTGATGAACTGTGGGGTAGGTGCTTTTTTACGCCACGTAGGATAGTCCATCATATTGCCACCGGTTTGCAAATAAAACAATTCGGCGACATTTTCAGAGTGTCTGAATAAACAGATATAATATTTTTCAATAAACAAATATATAATGGTTACACGGTATAAATATATTTTTTACTCACTTTTCCTTTAATCTACGTAAACGTAAGTATTTTTGTTCTAATATACGTTTCTTAAGAGTTTGTATATCAAGTGTTGTTGCTGTTGATACTACTGCTGCTCCTGCTACCGGTACTGTTGCAAAAGAAGATGATGGGTTGTTACTTATTAACGATGTTGATGATGATGTTAGCGAGGATGTGGCTGAGGGCAATAGAGAACCTATTAAAGTTGTATTGCTACTACTACTACTAACACCACTAATACTACTGGCTTTTGGTAAAATTGTATTACTTTCTTGAAGTTGTGCTTGCAATTGGGTTTCTTCAAATCTTTTACGTTTACTAAGGGGTGAAGAAGACGTTGGTGAGTAGTTGTCAGAATTATTAGCTGCTAATGAGCCAGGGAATGAACTTAATTGTTGTTGCTCTTGTTGTTGAGGTTGTGTATTTGCTGAGGCTGTAGCAGTAGCAGCTGTAAGATCCGATGTTGTTCGTATTGGCGTTTGAGGCATATGACCCTTAGACGGCGACGTTATTTGTATTCCTGTTTTGGCCGTTTTTGTTACTGCAGCTGAAAGCGAAGTTACGGCAGGAATCGCAGAGGATAATGGTAATGTATCGGAAAGTTGTAATTGCCGTTGAGCAAAAGCTTGTTGAAAACTTCTTGGTATTGGACTGGTTGTTTGATGGTGTTGTTGTTGTTGTTGCTGCTGTTGTAATAATGCAGAAGCAACAACAGGTGCTGTAGACGACGGCGCTGAGCTTTGATTAGCTATGCTCGTCGTAGTTTTTAGAGAATTTGTTACAATATTTATTGGTATTGTTGATGATATGCGGTCTGGCACAGCAGGAGGGGCCGGGTTAGACCCTTGATGCCCCCCTCCTGCTGACTCACCTTCATTCATGTTTGATGCATCTAAAAAGAAAAAAAAACATTTCAAAATTATTTTTGGACAAAATGTTAAAAAAAAGTATATGTATTCAGGTTACTTCACATATATTCTCATAAAATATTTCAGTATTATAATAATATTTATAAAATTTGTATAAACCATGGCAGAACTACACTAGGTAAAATCACTAGGGAGAGTTGTCAATTTCTTAGACCCTGTAATGTCAAGAAAGCAGAATGAAAGTCGAAGCAAAAGAAAATATTGAATAACTTGAATTTGAAATTTGCACCGCACACATCACTTCATAGTTTAATCTTACTTTCTGGACCTTTTATAAACTTCACAAGTTTTTTATGATAAAATGCGTTACAAATGCTTCTCTTAATGAACTTTTAAAAAATATTTTAATATATTTATTTTTGACAAACAAAAAAAATACAATGAAAAAAATATTTTTTTTTTTCAATTTCTTTTGCTTGACTTTTCAGGGATTTGAAATTGAGAACGAAGTGTGTAGTGATTTTACCTAGTTTTTATTGTACTATGGTATAAACCAAGGTATATTATAATGAAGGTAATTTCACTTTACGTTACTAAATTTAATTTCACTTTCTGACAATTCTAAGGGTTCTGACATTTCAATAGAAATAAAGCTACCATATTATGTTAAGTCTTCCCCTTTTTTTGTTCCTGCGCCGACAATATGAGTTAAGTGTTAAAATTTGAACACTCTTTTATTACAGAATTTAAAACTTTTTTTGCTTATGCATCTGTAAACGTAACCGTTTACCTATATTTTACTTGTTCTAGGAGAAAAGAGCTGGATAGCTTTAAACATATAATAGAATTTTATTGATTTTTTAAATTTCCTGAATACTTAGACAAAAACACATAACTAAAATTGTTGTCTCAGCGGCGATTTGAAGTAATAGAAATTAATTTATTTTTCAAAATAGAATTGTTATTTCAAATCAAAAAATTTTTTAAATTATAAAAATACTAAAATAAAACGTTATGTTTTTGTTAGTTGATTCCGGTACGAAAAGATCATTATCATATCATTCTCGTTGTCAGCGAAGGAGAGTTTGACGTTTCGGTAGAAGAAGAGAATCACGTAATTCTTTTTATTCATAATCAGGAAGAATTTATCTTAATACAAAGTCTGTTCTTATTATAGTTTCAGAAGTCTCAATGGCTAATTTAACTAACGGCTAATATATTTGTTAATTAGTTTGTCACTGTAAGTTCCTTTTCTTCGCTGACGGATGTTGCATGATCCTCTTATGAGAATAAATGCTCCTATTGTTGATGCTGTATTGCTGTCACCGTAGACTTTGGTTAATGTTGCTGATAATATTTATTAAGTTGATAAATTTACAAGTTTTTATCTGTATTTTTCGTTTTTATTGTAGCCATGAAATGGATAGGGTTACTTCCTCCTCCGACGAAGTATTTTCTCATTTCTGCATGAGGCAAATTCTTGTAAATAATCCAAGACTACTATGGGTACTATTGGAATCTGATCCGCTACCATTGGTTTGGGAATCGGCAAATATGAAACACATACCAAGAGGCGTAAATTTCCACATCATTTGAATTCTTTGATGTTAACCTATATAAAATCATATAAACTCTATCCATATTGTAGGTGTTGAAAAATATTATATATTCCATTTTATATTCCAGTTTTCTGGAACATATTAATGAATGCTTTAACGGGTGCGCTTAAAAATCGTAACTAATATATGTATTGAGGATTTCAGTGGGTTTCAGTACTGTAGTACTGAAAACTACAGTACATGCTATTTACTTTGCTCATAAAGAAAAGGTACTTTAAAAACCTAAACCTGAAATAAAAGAGCATAATATGCCAAAGTGGATGTACGCAAGGCTAAATATTTTTGCATTAATTCTTCAGTATTACATGATCGTATATTTCCAAAATCCTATCGTATGAAAAATAAAGCAGCATGCAAATTTTAATCGTTTGAAATTTTTATTTTAGTTTTTACAATAAGAAAACAATTTTTTTCGGTTTTTTACGTGTTTATACCGCCTTTTCCAAGCTGGATGTTAATTTGGCTTTTATATATAAAATATATATTACACATAATATTTAAGAATTTCCAAATTGTACTAAATAATGTGGCAACGCTATACTTCATATGCCATAAAAAATAAACTTCAAAAACCCTTATTAAAATTTAGTAAAAGCCAGTGAAACTACCTTCATTATATCTTCCTTGGGCAGAACTACACTAGGTAAAATCACTAGGGAGAGTTGTCAATTTCTTAGACCCTGTAATGTCAAGAAAGCAGAATGAAAGTCGAAGTAAAAGAAAATATTGAATAACTTGAATTTGAAATTTGCACCGCGCACGTCACTCCATTGCTTAATCTTACTTTTTGGACCTTTTTTAAACTTCACGAGTTTTTTTTTATGATAAAATGCGTTACAAATGCTTCTCTTAATGAACTTTTAAAAAATATTTTAATATATTTATTTTAGACAAATAAAAAAAAATACAATGAAAAAAATATTTTCTTTTTATTTTCTTTTGCTTGACTTTTCAGGGATTTGAAATTGAGAACGAAGTGTGTAGTGATTTTACCTAGTTTTTATTGTACTATGGTATAAACAAACGTTTGATTTGTAAACAGAGTCGTCGTTTTAACAATAAGTACTTTTTAGGTACATATTGCAAATGGCTTTTAAAATATTCATCTTAAATCGCTTAACAAAATTTCTCAATCAGACAAATGCCTCGCAAAAGCGAACATCCTGTTTTTAGTTTTGGTACATTAAGATTCTCACAAGAATAGCTTGAATCTAACCAAAGTCAGTGACAATTTAGCATCATTTTAAGAAATTCTGTAAGACTAAAAAGAATTTGAAATATTCACATTTCTTTTACAACATTAAAGTTCATTACTAAAACAATAAAGTAGAAGCTAGAAATGTAAAATTTATTATAGCAAGGTTACAAATTGTTTCACTTGTGGTAAAAAATCATTGTGACACAGAGTGCCCTTGCATCTAGAGAACTACAAAACCCGAAAACAGAAGAGCCCGTAAATTTATTTATTGAATTTTATTCTTTGTCTAATAAATGTAATCAGAGTAAACGTTTCTATTTTTAAATCTTAATAAAAACTTTGCATCCGTTTATATATTTCTTCTGGCAACCATTTGACGATTTTCAAGCCGGCAAGAAAGTGCTTTTTAGGTGCATATTACAAATACCTTTAAAATTATTCATCTTAATTCGCTTAACAAAATTTCTTAATCAGACAAATGCCTCGCAAAAGCGAACATCCTGTTTTAAGTTTTGGCACATTAAGATTCTCACAAGAATAGCTTGAATCTAACCAAAGTCAGTGACAATTTAGCATCATTTTAAGAAATTTTGTAAGACCATAAAAGAGTTCAAATATTATTCACATTTCTTTTACAACATTAAAGTTCATTACTAAAACAATAAAGTAGAAGCTAGAAATGTAAAATTTATTATAGCAAGGTTACAAATTGTTTCACTTGTGGTAAAAAATCATTGTGACACAGAGTGCCCTTGCATCTAGAGAACTACAAAACCCGAAAACAGAAGAGCCCATAAATTTATTTATTGAATTTTATTCTTTGTCTAATAAATGTAATCAGAGTAATCGTTTCTATTTGCAAATCTTAATAAAAACTTTGCATCCGTTTATATATATTTTCTAGCAACCATTTGACGATTTTCAAGCCGGGACTATAAGGACAAGAAAGTGCTTTTTAGGTGCATATTACAAATACCTATAAAATTATTCTTCTTAAATCACTTAACAAAATTTCTCAATCAGACAAATGCCTCGCAAAAGCGAACAACCTGTTTTTAGTTTTGGCACATTAAGATTCTCACAAGAATAGCTTGAATCTAACCAAAGTCAGTGACAATTTAGCATCATTTTAAGAAATTCTGTAAGACCATAAAAGAGTCCAAATATTATTCACATTTCTTTTACAACATTAAAGTTCATTACTAAAACAATAAAGTAGAAGCTAGAAATGTAAAATTTATTATAGCAAGGTTACAAATTGTTTCACTTGTGGTAAAAAATCAATGTGACACAGAGTGCCCTTACATCTATAGAACTACAAAACTAGGAAAATTTAGAATCCATAAATGATTTTGGTTTAATAAATGTAATCAGAGTAATCGTTTGTATTTGCAAATCTTAATAAAAACTTTGCATCCGTTTATATATTTTTTCTTGCAACCATTTGACGATTTTCAAGCCGGGACTATAAGGACAAGAAAGTGCTTTTTAGGTGCATATACAAATACCATTTTCAATATTCATCTTTATTCGCTTTACAAAATTTCTCAATCAGACAAATGCCTCGCAAAAGCGAACATCCTGTTTTTAGTTTTGGCACATTAAGATTCGCACAAGAATAGCTTGAATCTAACCAAAGTCAGTGACAATTTAGCATCATTTTAAGAAATTCTGTAAGACCAAAAATGAATTAAGAAAGCTATTTCCATTTCTTTTAAAGCTTCAAAGTTCATTATTTGAGCAGTAAAGTAGAAGCTAGAAATGTAAAATTTATTATAGCAAGGTTACAAATTGTTTCACTTGTGGTAACAAATCAATGTGACACAGAGTGCCCTTACAGCTTTAATTTATTCAGAGTAATAGGTTCTCATGAAAAATTTTTGAATAAAAACTTTGCATCCATTTATATATTTTTTCTAGGAACCAAAATAATGAACTTTTTATGTGCAAATAACAAAGATCTTTGCCCTTAACTTAATTTTTAAACTAATTTCTTAATCATACAAATGACTCGAGTTTATTTAACTCATTAATACGGGAAAAGATAAGAAATGATTTTATTAATATATAATAAACCAATACTAATTTTGTTTAATAACATACTTCAAAATACTGGGTTATAATATTGTTAATATGGTTTTAAAATGTAATCAGAGTAATCGTTTATACTTGTATTGAATTTCAGTAAAAACATTGCATCTGCTTCTATATTTTTTATAGCAACCATTTGACGATTTTCAAGCCGGAGTTATAAGGACAAGAAAGTGCTTTTTAGGTGCATAATATATAATATAATATAATAATAAAATTTTATGTTAAGCTTAGTAAACCAAAATCCTCTATATGTATTAATATATGTATTTTAATATAAATTGTAAAATAATATTAAAATAAAAATAACGAATTTTTACCAATTTAATAATAACAATGAATCACATTACAACAAGAATTTTGATAAGATAAGGCCCCTCTGCTAATACCAGTCGGATTTAAAAACAAGTTATCGACAAATATTTGATTTTAAAAACAAATTTGTTATAAATAGAAAAAAATATTAAATAATTTATTTATTAAATCTACAATAACTAATCAATTAGAAAATTTTAAAATGTCTAAAGAAAAATTGCCTGAGACCAAACTAATTGAGAACAAACCAATTGAGACCACACCAATTGATACCAAACCAACTTTCACCCAAAAGAAATCCAATTCTGCAAATCCCTTTTTCATATTTTTACAAGAATTTCGAGAGCAACTAGACAGGAATGGTACCAAACCCAAACAAATGATTGAATTGGCTAAAATGGCTGGTGAGAAATGGCGACAAATGTCTAATGATGAAAAATTTGTTTATTTAGTGTGGGCACGTAAAAATCGTGAAACAAAATCTTATGGAAAAAAATCTCCAACTGAAATTGCTAACAGGAGTTTAAATATAGCTAAAAAATCAAGAAATAAATCAAAACGTAATAAAAATATTGTCACACAACATTTTTTAAATTAAATCTATAAACAAGCTCTACTTAATAAAGATGTCCGATGTCCTTATTTTGTTGCTCATATTTTGGTAAGATATAAGACGTAAACTAAAAAAAGTATTGTAGCTCTAATGGACCTGACAGTTGACTATAGAAATAGACTCAACTGTGTCATTGCGTCTTCTTCTGTCCTAAATCAAAGGCTTAGGAAGCCTATATATTTAATTAGATCTTGACATCAGTGGGTAAACCACAAAATCTTGAAATCTTGTGAGACTCAGTAAAGTAAGGGGTCATTATTAATTATCTTATTTCTATTCAATTCATTTAATTATACTCTATAAGAAAGGACCACAACGAACCCATTGGCTCTCTGAGTAAAGCTGCATCTCCAACATAATATATCTCATATAATATATGATATCTCATATAATATATAATATAGACTTATACTAAGACATAAGACTAAGTCTAAGAGATAGACTGAGGTATAGACTAAGACATAGACTAAGACATAGACTAAGACATAGACTAAGACATAGACTAAGACATAGACTAACACATAGACTAAGACATAGACTAAGACATAGACTAAGACATAGACTAAGACATAGACTAACACATAAACTAAGGCATAGACGTAGACTTATACAGACAATTAAAAATACCTATAATGAAATAATTTTTGGATTTTTAATTCCGCGCGGTTTATATAATTTGATTATGTTTCCACATCAGTGGAAGATTACAGAAAGGATGTCGAACTTGGAGATCAAACGGAGAAAATTTTGGCTTGGAAGGTAGGAGTAAATCTAGAACAACTGAGGTTAAATATTGTGCCGGAACGACTTGGAAATCTTTAGATTCCGACCAAGGACTGCCACTTCTGCGATATTGTCGCAGTTACAACAACATTCTTAATGAAAGTAATTCATAAATAATTACCAGGCTATGTAAAAGATCGTTAGGGACAACTTTGCCAAATGTGATCGTTAGGGACAACTTTGACAAATGTGGTGCTCTTCTCAGTCAGTAGGATGATGGACAGCATATGTATAGGCCTAACGTTGTCTGTTTATAAATCGATTTGCTCTACAGTGTTTGTTGGTTGCATGAAGAAGACTCAATCTTCAATGTAACGACTACTGTAGAAGTTGTCATAATGTGAAGGAGAAAAGGACGATTACCCACCTTTCTAGTCATTGCCCCGCCCTAGCAGATCTTAGTACATATGTACTTATTATCGGCGAAATCTTTACGGCAAAATTTATTTAATCTTTCAAACATTTCGAAAACAGACTCACTTATTGTATCTTTCATTCGTTAAATCGTTGTCTATAAACCCTTCTTTTCTATCCCTCGCAGGTACCTCAAAGGGATGTAGATGCTGACTTAGTAGTCAGCCACCTGCTTAAACTTATATGCAAATATAGGTATGTTTGTAAATAAAGGAACGTCCACCCAATTCGCATGATTCAGGGAATCTTACTGCACTACACCTGTGGTTCAATGGGCCATTTATATAAAGAAATGTAATACTTTGGACTGGAACAAAGAATTGCTCTGTCGGCATTAGTTCCAAAGATATTTTGCGACGTTTTCTTATATACAAAATTGGATGTGATGAAATAAGAGATAAATATTATAAATTTTTAAATTTGCAAATCACTTGGTAGGAAAACGTTACTTTGTTTAATAAACGCCCTGGAACCGGTTACCCAAAAGCCGGTAATTATTTTGACTTAATAATGACATATACAAATAATTGCTTAGAACACTAAAAAAATATCAGAATGTGTCAAAAAGAATTAAAATTTGTAATTTATGCATTAAATTAATTAACTTTTTATTATTTTAAAACCTTTCAAATGCAACTCTGCTTTTTATTCTTTCCTTTTAAAACAAAAAGAATAAAAGAAAAACACAGACCAAGCGAAGCTAAAAAAAAAAATTCCCAACACACACTCTCTCACACAAACATCAATTTCAATACACACATTCACACAAACAAGAATAGAAAAAAATCACAATTTTTGTTGTTCTTTTTGTTGAAAAAATTTTCTTCTCTACACCTACCTCAGATGTCTTTAATTTTAATCATGAATTTTCTGGCATTTCTAGAGGCATCCGTACATAAAACAATTATAAAACGTTGATGGAAATATTAAATAAATTTTTTATTATGGAATTTTTAATTATTTTCTCCGATAAACTATAGAAATTTCAATTTTAAAAAACAATTTTTTACACGGGTTTGCTTTGAGAACAAATGGAAAATTTTTCTTCGTTTATGCTTCTTGTATATATACGGTTGTACTCTTTACTCTTATAGATTTCCGTATCTTTTGTTTCACTTTTAGGGTTTTTTTTAGGAAAAAAATATCACGTAATAAACGGCAGCAACTTCAATGCGAAGAATGTGTTGTGAGCACTTCGAGAACATGACGGAAACTGAAACTGTGGTGGAAAAGAAGCGAAGACAAAGTGCAACATTGTAAGTGATGCTAATTTAGTTATTAGTAGAAGTAAGGCGATTTTTTCCAATAATTTTTAGCGGGAATTTATGTTTACAGTGGCGAACAAAAAGTTTTGACCCAAGTTTTTTTAATTTCACAATTTAGTTCAAAGACCTATTAAAGCTATTTTTAAGAAGTAGAATAAGTATTGAGATAATCAACAATGTCACAGTTCGGAAGTGGAATGAATTCCGTATTTTCCTTTTATAGAAAAAGTAAAATGAAAAAAAAAAATTCAGAATGAAACCACTTTCTAGAATAGGTTAGTAATTTATTGAGACTTCATTTTTTCATTATACAAGATTACCCCATAAATAAAGTTATTTAAAAACTTAAAATTATATCGTATTATGTTAATTACATAAATATTAAAATGATAATGCAACTGCAACACAATGAGTAGGAAATAAAGTATATAATAGTGAAATGTTGACAATGAAATATATAGTACTTGTTCTCGGTATTCATGTTTCGTAACTAGTAGAGTCATATCTACTTTAAATAAAACTTAAAACTAAGAAAAACTTAAAAACTAAAACTTAAAAACAAATACAAACAAAAAAAAAAAAAACAAAGATTAAATAAAAAAGTGTTTACCCCTTATGAATACCGGGAGTAGTACGTGAGTAAAAGTTAAGACCAGGAAAAATATTAAGCTGTTCGTGTAATATGCCAACTGCAGAAAGGTAATTAGTATTTGACCAGCTGAAATTTCTTTCACTTTTCAAAATATTTTTCATAATGTTACCTTCAAAAAATGAAAGTTTCTCAACAAACCGTTTTATTGAATTAATAGCATAAAAGGAAAGAGGAGAAATTTCAGCCTTTTCATAAACGTAAATGTTCGAATACCGTTTGTTGCGATTTTTAAAATTCTTCTCAATGCATTTTCGTATAATATGACGCTCAAATATTTCCAATTGTGTCATTGTCGTTTTAGAAATTGTGAACCATATAGGAAACGCATAGAGAAGAATTGGTCTTACGCTTACTTTATATAAAAAAAAAAATAGTAATTTTTTTTAAAGTGGAATTGAATTTGTATTTTTTTTTCTTCGTTTATTCAATATATGAACAATTTCTTCAATTAAGAAGCGTTTTTTGTTGAATCGAAGATAGCGTTACTGATTTCAATTAATTTGGAGATTTAAAATTTTTCGGAAAACAATTTCAATCGGAATTCAACTACGAAATGGTTTCAATTCAAAACGGAATTTGTGACATGCCTGAATAAATGTTTTGCGTTTGATTTAATTGAAAAATATAGGTAAACGTTTATGAATGGTTTAACACAAAAAAAAAACTTTTACATGTTATTATTATAATAACACTGCGCTAGTTGAAAAAAAAACGACAAAAGGGAGACCTAGTGGGTAAAGATAGCAATTTTATTTTCAAGATGCCATCAACAAGAAAAAATCAGCAGGAATATTTTTTTATTTTTCAATTAAATGATTAAAATTGTAAAAAGATTAAACTAAAACTTATGGCGGCAAAATATTTGTAGAAATAATAACAAAAAATTGTTCAAAGTATTGTGATCAGCTGTTTTCTTGAACGTAAATTAAAACACTTTCTTGAAAGAAGTATTGAAAGCAATATTGTTTTAATTTTTAAAAGTATGAATGTATTGATAAAAAAGTGTGAACCCCAAAGTTTGAAAAACTTTCCATTAAAAACTTGCAAAATCGATTCACAATTGATCATAGCATTCCGAAAGAATAGGAGGTTTCTGTCTATCTACCCGTCAGTTGAAAAATAGTGCCCAAGCGAAAAGAGCTAGAGCAGCAAAATTTGACGCAGTATTTCTGATAATGAAAAAGTTCAGTATTAAAATTGGGTGATATGGGTTCACATTTGATTATAGCTTCCATGTAGCCCCGATCTGGCAATCTGTTAAATTAAATACAATTTTAATAGATATGTCAACTTTATTTATTATCAGTATATCAAATATTATTAGAATCGATTCACATTTAACCATAGCTGGCATATAAATCTACTTATTGTAGGTATGATGGGACA
This sequence comes from Stomorhina lunata, assembly GCA_933228675.1. Lineage (NCBI taxonomy): Eukaryota > Metazoa > Arthropoda > Insecta > Diptera > Rhiniidae > Stomorhina > Stomorhina lunata. Next base: position 38,570,262 of record OW121744.1, read on the forward strand.
GATCAGTTTTTGTATGGCTTAAATTGGGTGAAATCGGTTCACATTTGATTATAGCTTCCACATATGGGCGGTATGTAAAATTCGTGAATCCATTGCTTTCACATAAAAACCACTAAATGCCACGAACGCCAGTCAATCGCTAATAAATTATTAAATATTACGCAAATACATTCCACTTTTGCAGTATTATTTTCAAATAATTTTATAAATACTATTTTTATCGATTAATTCCAGTAAATCGCGAAAATATAGATTTGGATTTGTAAAAATTTCTTGACATTCTTATGTCAGTAGTTTAATGTTATATAAGATTCGTCTATAAATGTATTTGTAAAAATAACTCAATGCTCTGTTTATCGTAGCTTAGGTTAAGCAGGTGGCTGATCATAGAGTCCGCGTCACTTGGGTTCAAGGATGTGGTTCCTTTGTGTTACCTGCAGGGGAGAAAGAAAAAATAAATTCTAGTCTACAATAAAAAAAAGGCTCAGCTAGAGTCAACCAGATGCAACAATAAAAGAGCCTATTTTACGAATGTTGATGTTCGAGATTTCTGATAGATCGTGCAGAAACTGGAAGCCCAGATGAAGAGCTCTAATGTCAGCAAGGGTTGGACAAGACAGAGGAGATGAGTGATATTTTCTTCCTCCTCGACGTTGTAACAACTTCTGCAGTCATTGCTTTGAATATTAAGTCTTCTAGCATGTTAACCTATTAAGCAGTGTCATGTGAGAACTGATATAAAGGTAGAAGGCCAATACACACGGCTGCAGGCGGTCGTAGTATTGCCAGTACATAAATTGTGCGTTTGTTTACAAAAATATTCTTATAAAAAAAGTAGGCACTGAAAAAATCTGCCGCGAGGAAAATTTGAACAAAGTTTTACTTTTTTCCATTGCCGCTAAAAATTGGACAAATCAAAAAACAGCTGAGTGGCGCCCGTAGCAGCTTGCCGCGTGCATTTTCCTTCTACCTTAAGGGTGCGAAGTCTATGACCTACTTGTCAATGTTTTCCTGACCGAGGAGAGCACCACCTTTTGATGGATTATCCTCAATGATGTTATCTAGTACATTGCTGTGACTGCATACCCATAATAGTTCAATGTTAGAATATCTCGCCAAAAAAAATGTTTGTGTGTTTCTGTTCAGATGATAATCATCGCTTTATGTTAATATTTGTTTGCAGACAATAATTCGTATTTATTCTGTCACGTAAATAAGATGTAATGTGTGGTTTTCGCTCTGTCTAGAATTAGGGATAATCCTCTTGAAGAGATGGCCTAACCAACCATCGAAACGAGTCGAGGAAAGATTTCCCCACCAATATTTTTTTGGTTTTAACAAACAACTATTTATTACAATAATAAATTATTGTAATAAATTGGGATCTTAGTGCAATACACTACAGTTAAACAAAAATTAGATTTGCTCTATCTCAAATATTGTTATGAAACCATAGCGTGATGTTATATCTGAACAAAACTTCAAAGTTTTTTTTTTTTAGCCGAAGTTAATAATTCCATCTAATAAAATATATCTGTGGTCAAACTGTTATAAATTTAAGGTCAAATCAAATTTAATTAAAAACTTTAAATGAGCAGGATATTTGAAAAATATCAGAATCCTTAAAAATAACAAAAAAGAGATTTATATATGTTTATGTATGTTTATATGTTTTGCTTTAGTCTCATTGAATTAAACTAAATACATATTAAATTCTTAGTTTTTTTTTTTAATAAAAACTCTTGTGTGAACATTGTCCCGTTTCACATGAATCAGGTTTACTTGATCAGTTTTTCTTTAAATATCTTTAGAACCTGCATTCACGTTCACACACGATCATTTTCATCATCAGTTTAAATTTTATTTTCCTTAAATTTCATACAAATTTTCGTAAACTTGATAGTACGGTCAGGTTTGTATCAATTTTAATTCTGTCAGTTTTTTTCATACATATTCAAGACTTGATAAGCCAAACCTAACTAATGTAAGAATAGACATTAAAAAAACAACCCTCGTAGAGTTACCAAATTTTTTTTATATATTCAATGATAACAACTCTGTATTTTCTTTATGGATTCTGGCAACTATTTTCACTTCTTTTTTTAACACTTTGCAACTCTTAAAATTAAAGGTTGACATCACTTATTGCTTAGAACGCCGTGTGGATTAAAGATTTCTTTTGCATTTTGTTGAAGTTATTAAATTATTATTCACTTTATTAAAAAAGTTTATATTCTCGGACCACAATGGCTGATGTTTTGGATATTGATAACGCTGAAGAGTTTGAGGTCGACGAAGATGGAGATCGTAAGTGATTTTGTAGATAAATATAACTTTTGATGAGTTGGAGTTGTAAAATTTCACTTTTTCTTTTGATTCTTCAGAGGGTATTGTGCGTCTAAAGGAAAAGGCAAAACACAGAAAGGGAAGAGGATTTGGCAATGAAACCACAACACGTGAAGCTATACATCAGTATGAACGTGTACGTCACGAGGACGACGATGAACTGGAACCGGGACCACAACGTTCCGTTGAAGGTTGGATCTTGTTTGTCACCAATATACACGAAGAGGCTCAAGAAGATGAAATACAAGAGAAATTCTGTGATTTTGGTGCAATTAAGAATATTCACTTGAATTTAGATCGTAGAACGGGCTTTTCCAAAGGTTATGCTCTCGTCGAATTCGAAACTCACAAAGAAGCGTGGGCGGCTAAAGAGGCTCTAAATGGCGCCGAGATCATGGGTCAACCCATACAAGTTGATTGGTGTTTTGTTAAGGGACCCAAGCGTGTGAAGAAATCGGAAAAAAGGCGTCGTTGATGGTAGGAGATAATTGTGTTATTTCTATTTTAACACTTTACTGAATTGATTTAGATTTGTGTATTTATAAAAACATTAAACTATAGTTTATATTTAAAGGACTCTTGGATACAGAAAAGTTTTAAATAAAACTTTTGTAATATTAAACAAAAGTAAATGAATTAACTTATTATACCAATCTTCAATAAATTTGTATAAAAGAAAACTTGAATATTTATTTGTACTGTAAAAAACTTCTCCAATCGCCAACTTTTTTAAAGAAAACTACTTAAAGTCAACGAAGCTCTTCCGAACGTCATCTTCATTTTAAAGAAAACAGTTCCCCAGGTCAACTTTCATGAAGAAAACTCTTCCTAACTTTAACTTTTCTAAATAAAACTGTTGTTAATGTCAACTTTTCTAAAGAAAATTCTTCCTTACTTCAAGTTTTCTAAAGAAAACTCACCCTAATGCCAACTTTTCCAAAAAAAAAAAAAAAACCATCTGAACGTCAACTTTTCTATGTAAAACTCCTTAAAGTCAGCTTTTCTATATACAACTCTACTTAATATAAACTTTTCTATAGGAAACTCTTTTTAACGCCAACTTCTCTACAGAAAACTCTTGCTATTTATAAGTTCTCTTCTGAAAGCTCTTATTGTTAACTTTTTTTAGAAATCATGATAGAAATATTGCCGTCAAATAAAAGAAAAATATTCTTTTTAATATAAAAATAATTATATTTTATTAATTATGTTTAACTTTACCTACAAACAAATCTACAATAAAATTTAACAAAATCATTTTGTTAAGAAATAAAATTGATTTTTCCCTATTATTTCATCTTCTTTATATGCAGTAAATGTTTCCTCATGGCCTGCTGTTTATCGCGGAAACTCTTCTTCACCTTTGATCGGGCTTTGTGACGCATCATAACAAAATTCTTGCGTTTTTCCTTCTCACGATTTGTCTTGGAGCAGTTTTCGTTTTTACGACCATCCTTCCAACCGAATTTTTCACGATCTGTGCGACCACTTTGTACCGATTCCATACGGGTGTCTTTGTCGTGTTTACGTTTCTTATAGATCATTTCAATTTTGTCTAGCTTTACAAACTCTTCGCGATCCTTTTCCAATGGCCTTTTGCGGGCGTTGGTAACAGCTTTTTTGACATTTGCAGCGTTGATTCGTTTGAAATCTTCATCGGTGAAAATACGTGTGAGGGCTAATTCTTGGGCAGCTTCTTTTTCATTTAGTATAGTGGCATTGTCAGGGATTTCTGAAGATTTTTTCTTTCCTTTTAGGGATTTCTTAGAGGATTTCGATGCGGCCGAGGAAATGGAATTCGATCTAGACTTTTTGTTTGCCTTATTCTTTTCATTTTTATTTTCAGTTACTTTTTTGTCGTTTTTATTATCCTCCTCCTCCTCCTCCTCGTCATCTTCTTCTTCACTAAAATCACTTTCATCATCATCCTCATCATCTTCTTCGTCCTCATCTTCATCTTCTTCATCATCACTAGCTTCCTCATTGTCGTCTTCATCATAATCTTCACCCTCACTATGACTAACATTTACCCAATCACCATCATTAGAGTCCGTTTCATCATCATCACTTCCCAAATCTATTGTTTTAGAGTTTTTCAATAAGGCCTCTGCACCCGGAATACTTTCATGTATATTAACAGCACCGTAGGCTTTGGGCTTAAGTTCGGCTTGAGCTTCTGTCAAGCGGCCGCGATCTTTCTTGTGTAGCAGGGCTGGTAGTTGTTCTCTATACAGTATAATCAAAGAACGAGCAGCCATCATAACAGATTTCTCCTTGTATGTCTTATACATAGCCAAATCTCTGAGCAATTCTTCACCCATGGCCAAGGGACATCTTTGACAAATTTCTCTTGTGGCATTTAAGCCTATAGCCATTACATCCGATGAATTGCGCTCAGTTATAAAGTTATTTGCTATAGTCTTTAGAATTGGCTCTACCACATCACCCGGGACCAATTCATGGGAAGCCTGTGCCGCAAATTGTAAGATTCTTGTAACCTGCCTTTGATGGGGTTGTATGAAACGAGTTATGTAGGGATAGAAAGCGAATAGAAACAGTTCGTGTATACCAATGAGACGAGAAATGACATCCAAGTGCATAAGCTTAACTTCGAAACGTTCATTTCCACCCTGCAACTGTTTAAAAAGACCCTCGGCCATACCCTGGGGATTGTGTATTAAATGAATGGCAGAAAAGTTGAAGGATTCTGCATTTTTCTTTTTCTTCTGTTGCTTTACGGCCTGTTTTTTTATTTGATCCAATTGCTTCTTGCGTTTTTTGGTCTTCTTGTTGACACGACTTTGAATGAGAGCAGATTTCAAATCCACCTCATGCTCAGAATCTGAATCGTCGGAACCTTTTTCGTCATCATCATGACCCAAGAAAAATTTTAAAGATGCTACTTGTACCTGGATATGGGAAAATAACGTTGGTTTAATGTGATAATTTGAAATAAATGTGAGTATCAAGTGATAAAATCTTGGGTACTCTTGAGACTATTTTAAGCTTTTTAGTTATAATTTAGATACATTTTTTAATATTAGGAAAAAATAATGTGAAGTTAAATGTGATAATTTGAACTAAATATGAGCTCAAGTAATAAAATCTATGGTACTTCTTGATACCGTTTTAAGCCTTTTAGTTAAGAATTAACTACAAAAATGACTCTTCAATGCAAATTATTGTTTTTTTGGATAATTTCTGACAACTTCGGACTGTTTGGTGTAGTTTCGTCAGAGTACGGGAACAAATATATTAAATGTGACAATTTGAACAAAATATGAGTATCAAGGAATAAACGCTATGGTACTTCTTGAGTCAATTTTTAAGCCATTTAATTAAAGGATTCCTACTCAAATGACAATTTTATAGAAACGTCTAAAATTTACCACAGAAATGGAAGTGGTAAAAACATAAAAAATAAGATTAAATTTAAAAACAATACCTTAGTTATTTTCGAAAAACATCCCACGGTAGCAATCACGTTAACCGTCTTCTCATCATTCCAAACATTTTTCTTATACAATTCAATCATTATGTCCACCGACATCTTGGCAGCCTTTGGATTAGCATCCTTAAGCATAGAGTACATAAAATTTTGTAATGTAGAATTCAATTTCATATCCTTATGTTTGGCATTCATATTTTTAATATCAGTAATAATATGATTCTGTAAAAATGTACGCAAATGTTTGTCGGGACAGCGCAACAGTTGGAAAAACAACTCGAGCAAATCTAGAGCCGGTATAAGATTCTTATTGCGCAGCAATATCAAAGCCTTGACAAAGCAATTACGCATTGCTGGATCTAAGGTGGTGGCATGATTTTTCAGCAAATCCACCAAATGTTGGGGAAATTGTATGCAAACATCTGGATAACATTGGGCCACCTATTAAAAACAATAGATTATATATGTACTTAAAATTTTACTGAGCTAAAACTCCTTACCTGGGCTATGAACATCACCAATTCGTCCAAAGATTTATTTTCATCGGTAGGATTTAAGGCAAAGACTTCCAAGCTACTGAGGAAATGTCTGTACTGTTGATGAAACTCATCCTTATAAGATTCTGGATCCCTTTTAATTAAATTCTGCAACTGAGGCAGATTATCCGGCAATTGGTTGTTATGCCGAACCATTTTCTAGGTTTTAAATTTAAAATTTTCTTAATTTTTTGAACAAAATAAGAAAATCCACACGAGCACGTTTTTATGTTTTTGTGTGCTCTTCTTTATGAAATTTTTTTTGACAATTGAATACAAGAGAATAAAGGGTGATGCCAGATCTCATTGTTCGTCAGTGTTGTCATTCAAGCGTTTAAATAACAATGTAATATGTATTTAATATATTTAAAATGGTGATGTTTAGAGCTGTTTCACAGACATCGGGTTTACTTGAACAGTTCGAATTTCTTTTGAAACTGCATTTAAGTTGACACACCAACATTTTCTTCATCAGTTTTTATTTATTTTCCTTAAACTTTATATCGTCGCTGTGCCAACAATATCAGTTAAATGTTTTTTTTACAAGTTTTTAGGAGAGCTATTTCAATTCAGTTATTGTTTCATTTCTAGATTTTTTCTTTTAAGTGTTACAGGTGTGTGTAAATCCAAGTAAATATATTTTAGATTAAGAATTATTCTTTAATGAAATCATTATACATATTATGTTTAGTAATTATAATTTAAGTTCTAAATTATCTCATTGTTGACTAGCCAATTAGGCCCTACGCGCTTGCGGCATCCATTTTTTTAATAAATAAATAAATAAAATAAAAAATATTTAAGATATATGGAGATTCATATTTGTATTGTTAGCTATTTTTGTATATATTTAACTAAGATGTGTAATAAAAATTTATTTTTTGGCTTACTTTAGTTCGATATTCTTTGAGAAAAAAGGCGAATATCGAAATTTTTCCTTGTAAAAGTATGTATCCAGCTGGTGTGTCCACTGCGGTAAGCCATGCCACTCTCTTCCAGGATATCCTGCTATCCACAATGCCAACAAATTTGAAGAGATGGATAGTGAAATATCTGAGTGGTCGTCAGTCATTCGTAGAGCTTAGAGACCAGCACTCAAATCACCGTAGAAAATGTTTGTGTGTGAACGTGAATGCAGGTTCAAAAAAAAAAAAATTTAAAGAAAAACTGATCAAGTAAACCTGATTCATGTGAAAGGGGACCAACTGTGCCCTTGTTTTTTATTTGTTTACGAATATGAGTGTAACAACAAAGCTGTTGACATAATCTCTGTGATAATTGGTATTATCGTATATTGGACTCGTGTTGACAACTATAATTAAAAAAACAAAATCAAACTTTTATTGAAATAGTTTTTTGACTACAGATTTACATCTTTAATATTATATTTTTAATTTAATATTTTGTATAGCCTTTAATCGCAGTAATAACGGATTCTATATGTCAAGGAATACTCTCTACTAAATGTTTACAATCACTTGGAACATAGCTGTTCCAAGCTGTTCCAAGCTTCCACCTCATGTGCCCTCATGTGCAACCCCATACCATTATAGAGCTTTAGAGTTGGTCTCACTTCTTTTGGTTGCCTGTCCTTTCCTGGCTTTCCCCAACACCATTCTATCACATGTGACAGACACAGGACGATATACTTTGATCTTATCTGACCAAACAATCTTTGACCAGTTCTCCAGAGTCCAGGAAGCAAGACGTGAGAAAAACTCTAAACAATTACAAATATTGGAACAGTAATTTCAGTGCTGTATATATAAGACTTAGGAAAAACGTGTAATGTTGTTGGTCTATATATGACCTTAGTAGTAAAAGGGTATCATATAGTCAATTTCTTTTTCTTCACCTTCCTTTCATACAAACTCAAAGTCAACCTGACGTGTGTGAAAGTATACTAACTTTAAGAAACAATATAGGTCAACACTAATTTCTTTATTTGGGTTTATTAAAAATCTGGCATCCCAGTAATAAGTCAGTCATGTTTTTTTTAACGAACTAAGAGGAAAAGAAAACGAAAAAAGATCACACAACACAACAAAGCAGTTTTTCTTTCACATTATTTTTTTCTCCTAATTTTCTTTAATTTTCTAACAAAAAAATTCTGATACATTTTAATATTTCTGCGAGAATTTAATATGTGTGTTAAAATTTAAGTAAATATTTTAAATAAAAATATTAATTAGTGGAAATTGAAAAGTGAAGCTCAATTATATGGTATTTTCTAAATAATTTTAATAATGGAGTCTCCAAGTAGCTGGTGATGCCGTCATCATTATTATAATTTTTTCTTTTTTTTTTGCCAATTGTCTAACGCAACACATCTACACCAGTGGCTCAACAAACACATGTGTAAATGTAAAGAAAAAAAAAAAACAAAAGCAACTTGCAACCAAATTTGTAACCCACAACTGCCTTGACAATAAAACAAAAGGAACCACAAACAAGTAAACGCTTTATTATTGTTATAACAAATTTATTTAATTGTAAGTGTAAAGTAAATTACAAATCAATGTCTTTGCGCGCTATTAAGAAGCGCGAAAATCAATTGCCCCCACCTGGTGTTAATGCAATAAACTCGAGAGCCCCTCTGTTCAAGAAACTTACCAATAAAAACAATAACAAGGGTTTGTTGCTACATCAATTACAACAACAATCAACAACAAGTGGTGCTGCTGGTGGTGGTGGGGGTTTTGTACAGAACTCAAATTCCAAACAATTAAAACATCAATATCAACTTCTGGGTAGATTAACTAAATCAAATCCTGAACTAGGACAACCTTCAGAAAGTCTCAAACGTTTTGAAGCTGCTCGCTTGGTAAGAACAAAATCGGAAGGCGATGTCAATAAGCTTTTAAGCAGCCTAAATCAAACAAAACAAGGTGCTCTGCTTAATGCTAAATCAGAAGTTTGTCTTAAAACTATATCGACTCACAGCTATCAAGCCCCTATGAGCCTTAACAACAATATCATCAACAATAATAATAACAACAATTCCCTAACACAATCTTTAATTACGCCCCGTAAAACGACACAAACAACCATGATAAGTGGTGCCCGTTCACATCGCGACCTAAGTCAATCGTCTTATGTCTCTTCTGCTCACAATATAGAGGTCAGCAATTGCGGTGGTCTAACAACCACACGTCGTCGCATGAGCGAAGGCAACTACATAAGGTCACAAAGAACCAATTCAATGTCTAACAGTGAAATGACTACTTCCTCAAATGCGGTCTCTTCCTCTTTGGGTCATTCTGTGCCCCCCGTGGATCCCAATAGCATATTACGCATACCCATTATTGGCTATGAGGTAATGGAAGAGAGAGCTCGTTTCACGGTCTATAAATTACGTGTAGAAAATCCACATACCAACGATTGTTGGCTGGTTTTAAGACGCTACACAGATTTTGTTCGCCTCAATACAAAATTGAAACAATCATTTCCTCACTTGCTTTTAAATTTGCCACGCAAAAAAATATTTGGCGATAATTTCAATGCAGTCTTCTTGGACAATCGTATTCAAGGTTTACAAATGTTTGTAAATTCCATCATGAGCAAAGAAGAGCTGAGAAAATGCCAGTTGGTGCGTGAATTTTTCTGTCTCGATGAACCACCCTCATATTCGGAATCAATGGAAGAATGTAGGGTAAGTGTTAGGTTTTTTTTTAATATTCTTTATAATATTTTCTTTTATTGAATCATTATATTTACTGGAGCATGTACAAGTAATATGTGGTAATTAATCAATAAGTTAATACTATATACATACATACAATGTGTACGTACATTCTGTGTAAAATATAAATTTAACATTATGTTTAACACTGACCGTTCGCGTCTATTTTGATAAGGGAATTAATGGTTCTATTTTTATAAATACAATAAATTTTTTGTTGTAATATTATAATTTTGCTAAAATGTACATTAGCACCTAAAGTCTTATGCAATGTATATGAGTAAATAACACAAGTTTACACTTCATATTTAAATTTGGAAAAAGTCTAGTTTCCCAGTAAGAACAGTGTCAAACGTTTGAAATATTATGACTTTTACATTTGATATCAAACGTTTTTTTTCAAACTTTTTTCAAACCTGAACAGATGTTTGAGATTCACATTCATTTTCATATGAGGGTTCAATTGAAAATAAACGCTTGAAAAATGATAGTTTCTCAAATTGAGAATAAAGGTTATTCTCAAATCATTATCAAACCCTAAGATGATTTGAGAATAATTTGAAAAATGGTGTTATATAAATTTGATATCAAACCTTATTTCAAAATTTTTTCAAACATTAAAAAAAATAATCAGGTATGTGATGGACATTTTCGTTTTGAAATCGATCGATTTCAGACATATTTTTTAGCTAATTTTCGGTTATTTCCCCCAAAAATAATGAAAATTATGGCTTTAATCCTTTTGACTGATATTTTATCTTTCATTTGGTTTGAGTTTTTTGGGGAAATAACCGAAAATCTCAAAAATATATCTCAAAAATATATCTGAAATCGATCGATTTGAAAACGATCGTTTTCCATCACATACCTGAATGTCAAAAAAATTAATGTTTAAGATATTTTAATGGAATGGCATTGCATTTCAAAGAAATTCGTTATTTCTTTCGGATTTTTTAAAATTGATCCATATTTGACCATAAAACCTTGCTTAAAAATTGTCAAGATTAAAAATTCAATAATATTCATATGCATAAGTAAATTTTCTTTGTTTCTTAACATTTTTTTTACCTAACAATAGAAAAAAGAATTCAAATATGATGCACCGTTTTCAAAAACAAAATAAACAAACTCAAAAATATCGAAAATACAACGCCATTTTATTTATGTTCCACATGTAGATGATATCCACATTTGAAAAACCTTTGAGAATGAGGTTTGATAATGATTTGAGAAAAAAGGCATTTCTCAATTTAAGGATAAAGTCCGCTTTTTGTTGAGAACGCTATTATTCTTAAATCAGTATCAAATCAGTATCAAACGTTTGACCTTTGAAAAAAGATTTATTTTCACATCAACCTCAATTTGAGAATAAACCTTTTTTCTTACTGGGTTAACTGAATTGCATTGATTTTAAAAATTTTTATAAAAAAATTTTAATGTTAAGAATACCAGTACAAAAAGTTTTTGCAAGAAGCTTTTGGTTTGTAGTGCTTTAAATTTCCCAAATAAAAATCGATATATCACTTTTATTTGTGTACCGATTGTAAGTCTAGTTTAGCTGATGTAGACTTAGCTGATGTAGACTTAGAAAATGAAAAATATCCAACTTTAAATTTCAATATCTTTGTTACCTTAAGAGATATTATCCTATTATTTATATCATATGAAAGCTTAAAAAGTTGACTACTTAAATCTATATATCATTGGTTTACGTTACGTTTACGTCGATAAAGTTTTCGAGATATGAACATTTTTACAAAAAACCTAGATACAACCTTACATTTTTCTTAATAGTTTCTTAATGGGCAAGGGAAAAAGAAAATAAGATATCTCATCCAGAAAATATTTCACACGACATTGTTACAAATAACAGTGATATACCGATATATCTCTTAAACCAATAGTTTCTTGCCCATAAAAGATATATTCCGGAACTTTAAAGGACTATATCTCCTAAACCAAAAGCTTCTTGTCCATAAAAGAGAATTAAAACAAAAGGCCCTAACAGGAAAAACTATTTCAAAAAACATCGTTGCAGTTCAGTTCGAACTAGACTTGTTTTAGTAGTACAGATTCTATTTTTTTTAACTTCATAGCGAAAATTTGTTAAAAGGTTTCGATTAATAGACTTATAAAAAACTAAAAAGTGGTAATATTTCTTAAATAAGACTTACCTAACGAAATGCTAAGACATGCTGAACGCCCACAGCTTCCAAATTTTTGGGTTTTTTATACTGGTCAACAGCCAAAATTACATTTAAGTTAAAACAAATTCTTGCATGCTTTATGGTCTTATTTTACGATTCTCATTATACCCACCATCAAAAAGAATGGGGGGTATATTGAGATTGTCATTCCGTTTGTAATTTCCTTAATATTGGCTCAAAAACCAAAAACGATATATCAGGATAACGCCTAAACTTAGTAAAAATATTTTTCATTTTTGAGAAAATGTTGGTATTGAAAATGGGCAAAATCGGTTCACATTTGACCATAGCTCCCGTATAACCTCGTCTAGGCTATTCGCTTATTTGTTAATAAATGACAAATTATAACAGCTATGCTGATAAAATTTGGTATATAGAAGTTTTACATAAGCCCTACAAGCATATACAATTTCATCAAAATCGGTTCACATTTAGCCATAGCTCCCATACAAAAAACTTACGGAAACAGCCTAAATTTCACCTAAAATACACTTAAATGCCAATAAATCTAAAAGTATAGCAGATATAACCAATTTGGCACAAGAAAGTCTTATGTCAATACCAGCCAATGTGCAAAATTTTGTCACAATCGATCACCATTTGACCATAGCTCCCATATCAAAAACTTACGGAAACACAAAAATTCAAAAAGAAAAGGGGTTTATGTCCGTCTGTCCGTCAGATAAAAGCGTGATAGCTCCTTAACGAAAAGAGCTAAAGGGACAAAACTTTTTTTTTACAAAAGTATTTTGGATAACTTGAAAAAGTTATAATAACTTAAATAACCACTAATTTTAATAAAATGGCCTTAAATTTTTGTGAGGACGTGTATTTAAGTTAAATGTTTTGGAATCACAAAAAAAAAAATCAATTTCGAAAAATGTGACTCAGGGCCTTTCTCTAAGAGACCAACGTGATATCGATCTAAAACATATGTATTTAAGTTTCGGGATAGCCGAGTATAGCACAATTACTTGTGCAATATTCCCACGGCAGTCGGTTCTTCGTACCGGAACGACTCGGAATTCTTAGGATTCCGTCCAAGTACTGTCACTTCTACGATATTACCAATAATATCGCAGTTACAACAACAATTACTTGTTTTCTGTATTAAATTAAAACTTATGTATTAAATTAAAACGTATGTATTAAATTAAAACTTATAAACCTTTCCATCTAAACAGGCAATTTTCGAGGCTCAAGAAGAAACTATAGCACATCTCAAATTACAAGTCAACACCAAGAATGATTTGATCTTGCAATTACAACAGAAACTACGAGAGGAGATCCAAGAAAAGGAACAACTCAAAGAAACGCTTAAGTATGTATCTATCTATCCACTTTGAAATTTCAACTAAAGCAATAAATATATATTTTTTAATTTTCAATTTCTAGAAATCTCAATATAAATCCCACAAATGGTAACATTTAAATATGTTGAAATTTAGCCTACAAAACGGATGCTATAACCTTAACATAAAATCCATCCTTTATTTTTTTCTTATTTTCATTTTACAACGATAAAGGTTTTTCATTTAAGTTTAGTTTATTTTTATAAAACGGTGTCTAAACAAAATAATTCCAACTTAATGGTTGTCGTATTTAATACTGATTCTTATGTTGAGCATAATTATGTCAGTATTAGGCAAATTAAAGCACTAACCAATTACAAATACATACATACTTGAAAAAGAGTTAAGATTTTGTAATAGTTTTTTAGTTTATTTGCTTTAAGTTAATTGTATAATAATTGTATTTTTAATTCAAAATATAAAACATAGTATTTTCCCCCTTTTTTCAATCTTATTAATAATTTCTTATATTTATCTGTCTCAAATTTTTTAACTTGTGTGTCGAAAACAATAATTTACCTTCAATATCAAAAAAAAAAAGAAAAAACCTAAACTTAGAGACTTGATTCTTATATTTGTAAAATAGTTAAATTAAAGTGACCTTATACCTAAAACGTACATACATCAATTTACTTGAATTCTTAGAAAAAGACTTTAAAAGTTAGTACACTCAAAATAGTTTACATTTTTTTAGAATATAATTAAAATAATGTTTACAAAATCATTAAAATAATATTTAGATCAATAAAAATGATAAAAATAAATGCAATTAAAATAATTGTATTATAATGTTTAACAAATCGTTCAGCTTTTTTCTTTAATACATTTATAATGATATTTATATTGTTAAATTGGCAAGAGAATTGTAAAATATCTTAAATTTATAAACTTGTCATGGCTGGCGGCCTGGCATAGGCCTTGGGTATAAAACCATATTTACGTGTCTTGGGTGCATAGGCCCAAAGCCAACCGTCAACGGTTTGATTATTTAAATCTGCATAAATCCAATCGCCGCGTCTAACGCTCAAATCATCAGGAGCTTGGGCCTAAAGAAAAAAGGAGAATTTTAGTATGTTTGTATACATGTTAAATTTAGTTGTAAGTATAGAAATTTAGTTATATTATAAAAAGTAGATATAAAAGTGACAGTGGGAAGAGATTTCTATAGAAAAGTTGACGATAGGAAGAGTTTTCTATAGAAAAGTTGACGATAGGAAGTGTTTTCTATAGAAAAGTTGACGATAGGAAGAGTTTTCTATAGAAAAGTTGACGATAGGAAGAGTTTTCTATAGAAAAGTTGATGATAGGAAGAGTTTTCTATAGAAAAGTTGACGATAGGAAGAGTTTTCTATAGAAAAGTTGACGATAGGAAGAGTTTTCTATAGAAAAGTTGACGATAGGAAGAGTTTTCTATAGAAAAGTTGACGATAGGAAGAGTTTTCTATAGAAAAGTTGACGATAGGAAGAGTTTTCTATAGAAAAGTTGACGATAGGAAGAGTTTTCTATAGAAAAGTTGACGATAGGAAGAGTTTTCTATAGAAAAGTTGACGATAGGAAGAGTTTTCTATAGAAAAGTTGACGATAGGAAGAGTTTTCTATAGAAAAGTTGACGATAGGAAGAGTTTTCTATAGAAAAGTTGACGATAGGAAGAGTTTTCTATAGAAAAGTTGACGATAGGAAGAGTTTTCTATAGAAAAGTTGACGATAGGAAGAGTTTTCTATAGAAAAGTTGACGATAGGAAGAGTTTTCTATAGAAAAGTTGACGATAGGAAGAGTTTTCTATAGAAAAGTTGACGATAGGAAGAGTTTTCTATAGAAAAGTTGACGATGGAATAAGTTTTCTATAGAAAAGTTGACGATGGGATAAGTTTTCTATAGAAAAGTTGACGATGGGATAAGTTTTCTATAGAAAAGTTGACGATGGGATAAGTTTTCTATAGAAAAGTTGACGATGGGATAAGTTTTCTATAGAAAAGTTGTGGATGGGAAGAGTTTTCTTGGAAAAGTTGAGGATGGGAAGAGTTTTCTATAGAAAAGTTGAGGATGGGAAGAGTTTTCTATAGAAAAGTTGTGGATGGGAAGAGTTTTCTATAGAAAAGTTGAGGATGGGAAGAGTTTTCAATAGAAAAGTTGAGGATGGAAAGAGTTTTCTATAGAAAAGTTGAGGACGGGAAGAGTTTTCTATCGAAAAGTTGAGGATGGGAAGAATTTTCTATAGAAAAGTTGAGGACGGGATGAGTTTTCTATAGAAAAGTTGAGGACGGGAAGAGTTTTCTATAGAAAAGTTGAGGACGGGATGAGTTTTCTATAGAAAAGTTGAGGACGGGAAGAGTTTTCTATAGAAAAGTTGAGGACGGGAAGAGTTTTCTATCGAAAAGTTGAGGATGGGAAGAATTTTCTATAGAAAAGTTGAGGACGGGATGAGTTTTCTATAGAAAAGTTGAGGACGGGAAGAGTTTTCTATAGAAAAGTTGAGGACGGGATGAGTTTTCTATAGAAAAGTTGAGGACGGGAAGAGTTTTCTATAGAAAAGTTGAGGACGGGAAGAGTTTTCTATAGAAAAGTTGAGGACGGGAAGAGTTTTCTATAGAAAAGTTGAGGACGGGAAGAGTTTTCTATAGAAAAGTTGAGGACGGGAAGAGTTTTTTTATAGAAAAGTTGAGGACGGGAAGAGTTTTCTATAGAAAAGTTGAGGACGGGAAGAGTTTTCTATAGAAAAGTTGAGGACGGGAAGAGTTTTCCATAGAAAAGTTGACGATGGGAAGAGTTTTCTATAGAAAAGTTGAAGAGTTTGGAAAGACTTCTATAGAAAAGTTAATAGAAGTAAGACTTCTATAGAAAAGTTTACGTTAGGAAGACTTTTCTATAGAAAAGTTTGCGTTAGGAATACTTTTCTATGGAAAAGTTTACGTTAGAAATACTTTTCTATAGAAAAGTTTACGTTAGGAAGACTTTGCTATAGAAAAGTTTGCCTTAGGAAGACTTTTCTATAGAAAAGTTTACCTTAGGAAGACTTTTCTATAGAGAAGCTTACGTTAGGAAGACTTTTCTATAAAAAAGTTTACGTTAGGAAGACTTTTCTATAGAAAAGTTTATGTGAGAAAGACTTTTCTATAGAAAAGTTTACGTTAGGAAGACTTCTATAAAAAAAGTTTACATTAGGAAGACATTATTATAGAAACGTTTATGTAAGGAAGACTTTTCTATAGAAAAGTTTAAGTTAGGGAGACTTTTCTATAGAAAAGTTTAAGTTACGAAGCCTTTTCTATAGAAAAGTTTACGTTACTTTACCTTATAGTCATATAACATCACTAGCTCTGTGCCGTATCTCAAGTCGTCCGCTGGTATTTGAGCTGGGTTTTGGGAGTTTTGTTGTTGCTGTTGCTGCTGCTGTATACCACTCTCCAAAGCATTATTTCCCAAAGAAACAGGTTGACTTAAAGAATTTAAATTACCCTGTTTAGGACCTGAACCGGATAACATTTCAGATGTCAACTGAGTATTGGTTTTATTCAAATTACTTTCCAAGAGTTTCTGTTGAGTCTGCAATACACTATCGGCTGGATAGATAAAAGCAGAAGGTACAAATCCCTCCTGACCATCACTGCGTACTATCCAAAACCAATCGCTGTCATCACGATTTAGTAAAGTAACAAATTCACCCCTTTCCACAGACAAATCATTTTCATCTCTTGCTATGAAGGTGTACAAAACAATATAGCGACCATTGGGCTCTTTATGAAAGGGAGTACACTCGGGTTCCAAGATAACCGGAGCGGCCAGTTCGGCTACGGCATTCTTTAAGGCCACCTGGGCATTGTTAACCTCTTCGATTAGGTCCAATTTAGTTTGATCACTACTACCCTGCAGCAAAGGTATATTTTCATTGTGATCTTCAGGTGTAGCCGTGCCACGGGGTAGCTTCTTTTTGATGGCCATATCGGCCAATTGGGTATTGTAAGGAGCACAATAGGAGTAGGGTATGAAACCCTCTTGTCGCGAGTCTTCGCCTATAACATAGACCCAATCATTTTCCCGATAGAGAATATTGACAATTTGTCCACGTTTCACCTCGAGTTCATCATCAACACAGGGTGTAAAATCGTGGAGGACAACCATTTTGGAATCGGGACTTAGGCCATGTTCCTTTTCAATGCCGACCCGTACCAGAGTCTCTATGCTGGAGGAGCCGGTGATGCGTCCCAGGCCAACGCCACCCGGCAAAGGTAGGTCACGTTCAATGTTGGCATTTGTGGCTGTGAAAGAAACAAAGAAACAAGTTTGTGTCTTAAGTCTTTTGTTTTTTGCTATAGGAGAAGTGGGTTTGTTTCTTCAGTCTTTGATTGTATTATAAAAAATTTAATAAATATTCATAAAATTCTTTAATTCTAAACATGTTTTGTTTATTTTTGTTTGTTGTATCAATTACTAAAGATTTTTGTTGTTTTTTGATAAAAATTATCATAGCATTTACCCTTCTTTTTATCGCGTCTCATGCGCACTGGACATAAGAATGCCATTTCTTTTCTGTATTCTTTTCAATAAAATGTTTGTTAATTCAATTAAGTTTATGTTATATGTCTAATAATAATTTTTATATTTATTATTGCAATTAATTTAAATTTAATGTTGTTTACAATATTTGTGTGTTTTTGTTAAAGATTTTCTTTAAATCTGTATTGCCATCTATTGATGGTATTTGTCATTATAATTGACATTTCGTTTGGTATAAATCTACAGGGTGTTTCAAAATAATAATATTTTGTGTATTAGGGGCATTCATTAATCATATTGTATATCAAATGGTTAAAATTTTATAATAATGAATTAAATTTTTATAACATAATCACAGAAACTAAAATTTTCCCATATGGAAACGAAAATGTTTTTGCCTTTTTAATCAAATATATAAAACTAATGGCAAATTTTATATTTTTCGATTCTTTAAAGTGTCCGAGAAATTCTAATAAATAGCCGAATTTCTATAATTTAAACTTCTATAACTTAATATTTCACCAAAAAGTTAAACATCAATCGGATGGTTTTGGCATTTGTATCCTTCCCTGTAAGGATGACCAAGGAAACCTGGTGACAGATACAGATACCTATGGAGGGAGTACTTTTGCAAATTGTTTTTATTTTAAGATAACTTGATAAACTTTGGCATATTTTAGTCCATAAATCATCCCTATACTTTTTGGCCAAAATTGGATTACTATTTCGGGTACCTACCATAGGGATACCTTCCCGGAATAGAATTTAATTGTATTTTTAAAATATTTAGCAAAAATAACCGGCTCATATTTGACCCTACCTCCAATATAAGATACATTCTCAAAGGTCTTTTAAATACCTTGAAAAGCACAAAAGAACTTACATATCTAAAAAAAACTACATTTTATTACTAAAACTTTACATAGATAAGTATTTTATAAATAGAAACCGACAACCAAAATTTAAGTTACAATTGACCCTAGCTCCCATTTCAGGCCCTCAGCCGAAATGACATAAATCTACTTAAGTCTTGAAATTTTGAAAAAAGCACGTATATGTCTTTAAGACACAGTCCCGTTTCACACTAATCAGGTTTACTTGATCAGTTTTTCTTTAAATATCTTTTGAAGCTTCACACACAAACATTTTCTTTGTCAGTTTTCATTTTATTTTCCTTAAACTTCATACAAATTTTCAAAATTTTCGTAAACTTGTTAGTACGGTCAGGTTTGCTCCATTTTAATTCTGTCAATTTCTTCTCATACAAATTCAAGACTTGATAAGCCAAACCTGACTAATGTAAAAGCAGACTTAAGAAAACTTGTAAAATTGTTGGTCAATATTTGAACTTAGTAGTGAACGGCATCATATAGTCGGGTAAAGCCCGACTATAGCTTTTCTTACTTGTTTTTAATTTGAGTTTATATAAAAAAAATCAAGATAAATTTTAAAATTTCGTTTAGCTTGAGAAATCTTGAGAATCAAGCTCATCTGACACCCGATACAAACGAAGTTATTTAAAGCAATATCTAAACTTAGCAGCCCTACGAAGTAATGGAGGATGACAATAACGAATACAACCTCAAAGTTAAAATAGATAACAACCTATCGGATTCCTTCGTAACTAAACGGGAATTCAGGCAAGGCGATAGTTTATCAAGCGATCTCTTCAAAATTCTGTTAGATAAAATCTTGCGAGATGCTACAGTTAACACAACTAGAACCGTTTTCAACAGAAAACACATGCTACTCGAGTTTGACGATGACATTGATATCATGGAACGCACATGGTGACTGCCGCCTTTTTAAGTTGTGAGAAGGAATCTAATAAAAACGGGTCCAGTTGTCAATAAATCAAAAACAAGCAGACATTCCACTAGAATTGGACCACATGTGATCGTTAAGAAATATAGCTTCGAGGTTGTAATTAAATTTGTTTAACTTGTTACCGCCGTCAACATAAACAACGACATAAGTTTCGAAATCAAACGTAAAATACTTGGCAACAGATGCTATTTTGAACTAAGCAGGCAGCTAAAAATAAATATATCAAAACGCTTATACTCCTGGAATGAAGCTATACTAGTCAAAATACCAGAAAAGGTTTATTCTAAAGACTGCAATAACTACGGGGACATAACACTTCTTCCAAAACCGAACAAACTACTAAGTCGAGTAGTTTTGAACAGAATATCCGACGCAGTTTCATACACTCCACAAAAATCAAAAAATTCGGGCAATGTACTTGGATTTTAAATGTCGAGTCCTACACAAGGTAAATTGTCAAATACGTTCGAAATCACTACTAGAGTAGGGCAAAGATGTATCCTGTCACCTACGTATACTTTTTATCCTTGTCATCGACAAAATAATGCGCACGGCTCTGAATGATAGAAGTAGTATCAAATCGAAGCTCTTTAAACAACTCGAGGACTTGAAATATGCTGATAACGTATGTCTTCTAAGCCAAAGCTCAGGTACCCCTTTGCGGTACCCCTTAATTCAACTTGAACTCGCTTGATGAGATCTCATTTAAATTGTTTAAATGTCTGTTATAGCTTCTCTGAGTGGAACCCATCCGATATGTCTAATTATCCACTACTCTGGCTCATAAACCAGATCGAATTTATCAGATGACATGAGTTTTGTTGTATTTGTTTTTCTTGTTTAATATCAAATGTGTCATAAGCTGATTACCATGTAGCGAAGCTCTATTGAAATTTCATTTCATTGGTCGTTCTTCTCGATTGTACAACTCAAACCAAAAAATTTTTCACTATCGACCTATAGCGCTCACAGTTGACAGTGTTAGCCTGATGAATGTCTTTCTAAACGAAATATGGAACGATGATCACAATGAACGACAATTTATGATGATCACAATTTACGACAATTTTGTTTGTTCACCCATGAATATGTTAGCAATACTAATTTATCCTAAACCCCTACCAACATTCTCTTTATTAACAAAAAAACCGTAATAAAGAGAATGTTTGCCTTACTCTTTTGTAGTATTACTCTTTAATATTTAACATATAAAAAATCATAGCAAAATAAAGACCACAATAAATGCAATTTTTCTAAAATAAAGGTTGCCAACAGTTTTCTAAATTAATTATTAAGGGTAAAAATATATAACATTTTCTTTGGAAAAACTTTTTATGACAAAATATTTTATAAAAAAATTTTCTATATTATCTATAAATTTTCTATATTTTTCTATAGAAAATTTTTCGTTAAAAAAAATTTCTATAGAAAATTTTTCGTTAAAAAAATTTTTCTATAGAAAATTTTTCGTTAAAAAAATGTTTCTATAGAAAATTTTTCGTTAAAAAAATTTTTCTATAGAAAATTTTTCGTTAAAAAATTTTTCTATAGAAAGTTTTTCGTTAAAAAATTTTTCTATAGAAAATTTTTCGTTAAAAAAATTTTTCTATAGAAAATTTTTCGTTAAAAAAATTTTTCTATAGAAAATTTTTCGTTAAAAAAATTTTTCTATAGAAAATTTTTCGTTAAAAAAATTTTTCTATAGAAAATTTTTCGTTAAAAAAATTTTTCTATAGAAAATTTTTCGTTAAAAAAATTTTTCTATAGAAAATTTTTCGTTAAAAAACTTTTCTTTAGAAAATTTTTCGTTAAAAAAATTTTTCTATAGAAAATTTTTCGTTAAAAAAATTTTTTTTTAGAAAATTTTTCGTTAAAAAAATTTTTCTATAGAAAATTTTTAGTTAAAAAAATTTTTCTATAGAAAATTTTTAGTTAAAAAAATTTTTCTATAGAAAATTTTTCGTTAAAAAAATTTTTCTATAGAAAATTTTTCGTTAAAAAAATTTTTCTATAGAAAATTTTTCGTTAAAAAATTTTTCTATAGAAAATTTTTCGTTAAAAAATTTTTCTATAGAAAATTTTTCGTTAAGCAAATTTTTCTATAGAAAATTTTTCGTTAAACAAATTTTTCTATAGAAAATTTTTCGTTAAACAAATTTTTCTATAGAAAATTTTTCGTTTAAAAAATTTTTCTATAGAAAAAATTTCGTTAAAAAAATTTTTCTATAGAAAAATTTTTCGTTGAAAAAATTTTCCTATAGAAAAATTTTTCGTTGAAAAAATTTTCCTATATAAATTTTCCTATATAGAAAATTTTTCGTTAAAAAATTTTTCTATAAAAAATTTTTCGTTAAACAATTTTTCTATAGAAAATTTTTCGTTAAACAAATTTTTCTATAGAAAATTTTTCGTTAAGCAAATTTTTCTATAGAAAATTTTTCGTTAAACAAATTTTTCTATAGAAAATTTTTCGTTAAACAAATTTTTCTATAGAAAATTTTTCGTTTAAAAAATTTTTCTATAGAAAAAATTTCGTTAAAAAAATTTTTCTATAGAAAAATTTTTCGTTGAAAAAATTTTCCTATAGAAAAATTTTTCGTTGAAAAAATTTTCCTATAGAAAAATTTTTCGTTAAAAAAATTTTTCTATAGAAAATTTTTCGTTAAAAAAAATTTCCTATAGAAAATTTTTCTATAGAAAATTTTTCGTTAAAAAAATTTTTCTATAGAAAAATTTTTCGTTAAAAAAATATTTCTATAGAAAATTTTTCGTTAAAAAAATATTTCTATAGAAAATTTTTCGTTAAAAAAATTTTTCTATAGAAAATTTTTCGTTAAAAAAATTTTCTATAGAAAATTTTTCGTTAAAAAATTTTTCTATAGAAAATTTTTCGTTAAAAAATTTTTCTATAGAAAACTTTTCGTTAAAAAAATGTTTCGTTTAAAAAATTTTTCTATAGAAAATTTTTCGTTAAAAAAATTTTTCGTTAAAAAAATTTTTCTATAGAAAATTTTTCGTTAAAAAAATTTTTCGTTAAAAAAATTTTTCTATAGAAAATTTTTCGTTAAAAAAATTTTTCTATAGAAAATTTTTCGTTAAAAAAAATTTTTCTATAGAATATTTTTCGTTAAAAAAATTTTTCTATAGAAAATTTTTCGTTAAAAAAATTTTTCTATAGAAAATTTTTCGTTAAAAAAATTTTTCTATAGAAAATTTTTCGTTAAAAAAATTTTTCTATAGAAAATTTTTCGTTAAAAAAATTTTTCTATAGAAAATTTTTCGTTAAAAAAATTTTTCTATAGAATATTTTTCATTATAAAAATTTATCTATAGAATATTTTTCATTATAAAAATTTTTCTGTAGAAAATTTTTCGTTAAAAAAATTTTTTTATAAAAAATTTTTCGTTAAAAAATCTTTCTCTAGAAAATTTTTCGTTAAAAAAAAATTTTTCTATAGAAAATTCTTCGTTATAAAAATTTTTCTATAGAAAAGTTTTCGTTATAAAAATTTTTCTATAAAAATTTTTCGTTATAAAAATTTTTCGTTATAAAAATTTTTCGTTATAAAAATTTTTCTATAGAAAATTTTTCGTTATAAAAATTTTTCTATAGAAAATTTTTCGTTATAAAAATTTTTCGTTATAAAAATTTTTCTATAGAAAATTTTTCGTTATAAAAATTTTTCGTTATAAAAATTTTTCTATAGAAAATTTTTCGTTATAAAAATTTTTCTATAGAAAATTTTTCGTTATAAAAATTTTTCTATAGAAAATTTTTCGTTATAAAAATTTTTCTATAGAAAATTTTTCGTTATAAAAATTTTTCTATAGAAAATTTTTCGTTATAAAAATTTTTCTATAAAAAATTTGTCGTTATAAAAATTTTTCTATAGAAAATTTTTCGTTATAAAAATTTATCTATAGAAAATTTTTCGTTATGAAAATTTTTCGTTATAAAATATTTTCTATAGAAAATTTTTCGTTATAAAAATTTTTCTATAGAAAATTTTTCGTTATAAAAATATTTCTATAGAAAATTTTTCGTTATAAAAATATTTCTATAGAAAATTTTTCGTTATAAAGATTTTTCTATAGAAAATTTTTCGTTATAAAAATTTTCTATAGAAAGTTTTTCGTTATAAAAATTTGTCTATAGAAAGTTTTTCGTTATAAACAATTGGCCTTTTTTTTAGAAATCTATGGGCATCTGTTCCCCCTTACCTTGTTGGCATTCCTGACCCACTTATAGTCGGTCGTCAGTTGACATTTTTAGAGTGAATGAATTTTCGTCTTCTTTACGCAACTCCAATCAATTTCTTCGTGAATGTAATTTCGTCTGCATTTCTTTCAATTTTCGAAATAAAATAATCAAGTAAAAATTTTAAATAATTTATTAAAATGGAAAGTTCGATTGAAACATTACGTGATTATCGCGTTTGATTTAAAGTAAAATTAAGGTGAATTTTTTTATTCTTTTGAATAAAAACGTGAGTGATGTGGAAAAAGTGGAATAGAATAGAAAATAGCGAAAATAAGTAAAAATAATGGTCGAAATAAAAAGTGAAAATAAAATTCATTAAAAAGCATTAGAAACAATTAGAAATAATCAAAGCAAACAGTTTTTTCCTCTAAAAGTTTATTGAACTTTGTGATTGTTAATTGACCAAGGTAAGTTACATATATTTTTTTGTATTTAATAAATATCAATGTAAAATAAATACTTACAATGCGATTGCAGTTTACACACACATTTAATTACACTAGGCTACAAAATTTTGGCAACATTCTGATATAAGATAAGATGAATAATTTTATTTTTTTTATTAAAAGGGCCCCGCCCGTGTTTTCTACGAAGCTAAAATTTCGTTATTGCCCTGTGTATATAAAAGTACTTTATTGACAAAAAATGTGAATTTGTAGCAAAAGTACCCATTTTTACCCCCTACTTCCATGAATTTTAAAAAAGTGCCAAAGAAATTAATATTTGGTCCAAAAGCAGTATTTTTCTTTCCCTATTAGTCCCCATTTTTAAGGGTTTCTTTTTCGAGGTTAATAAAAAATACCAAAACTTACTGGAAACCACTTTCCAGTAAAATTAAAGAACAGGAAAATACTTTCAGAGTTACGATATCTCCTTACGTTTGCACAGACACTGGCACTTCATTTTTTCGTACTGGGACAAACATTAAATTGGCCGAAATCAGTTTTAGTTATCACTAATGGCACATTTAAGTGGGCTATACTATATTTGAGGCTCATAAGGTTCGTAGTATAAATCAATTTATAAAATTTAAAATTTTGACATATTTTGAAGTAAAAAAACCTAACATATCTAAAAAATCTTTAGTGGTAATGAAAGGTCATGACAGAACTGAAATGTTGTAGCACAGTGTTATTGATTAATTGTTGTTGCTTTGAGTATTATTGGATTGTACATATAATCTTATGAACATCGTACACCTATTTTCTTTTCCTTTTTATCCCACACTTAACTGACCAGCTCTAACTTAGAAAATAAAAATAAAATTTCTGTAATATATTTTTTTATAGACAATTTTTCGGTATAAAAATTTGTATATAGAGAATTTTTCGATATAAAAAAATTTCTATATTTTTATACCGACAAATGTCTATAGAAAATTTTTTAAAAATTTTCTATGGAAAATTTTTCGTTGTAAACAATTTTTCGGTTATAACATTTTTTTATAGAAATATTTCGGTTACAAAATTTTTCTACAGAAAATTTTTCGGTTAAAAAATTTTTCTATAGAACATTTTTCGGTCAAAAATTTTTTCTATAGATAATTTTTCGGTTAAAAATTTTTTCTATACGAAATTTTTCGGTTAAAAAATTGTTCTATACAAAATTTTTTGGTTGAAAAATTTTTCCATACAAAATTTTTCGGTTAAAAAATTTTTCCATAGAAAATTTTTCGGTTAAAAAATTTTTTGTAAATTTTTTGTAAAAAATTTTCTATAAAATATTTTTCGTTGCAAAAAATTTTCTTTAGAAAACTTTTCGTTGTAAAAAATTTTCTATAGAAAATTTTTCGATTAAAAAATTTTTCGTAAAAATTTATATAGACAATTTCTTAGCCGAAAAATTTTTATAGAAAATTTTTTAGCTGAAAAATTTTTATAGAAAATTTTTTATACCGAAAAATTTTCTATAAAAATTTGTTTGACCAAAAAATTTTCCATAGAAAATTTTTTATACCGACAAATTTTTTCTATAGAAAATTTTTTGCCTTAAAAATTTTTAA
This sequence comes from Stomorhina lunata, assembly GCA_933228675.1. Taxonomy (NCBI): domain Eukaryota; kingdom Metazoa; phylum Arthropoda; class Insecta; order Diptera; family Rhiniidae; genus Stomorhina; species Stomorhina lunata. Next base: position 38,596,420 of record OW121744.1, read on the forward strand.
TAGAAAATTTTCTATAGAAAATTTTTCGGTCAAAATTTTTTTATAGAAAGTTTTTAAAAAATTTTCAATAGAAAATTTTAAAATTTTTCCATAGAAAACTTTTTAGTTTTTTTTATGTAAAATTTTTTTCGGTTTTAAAATTTTTCTACAGAAAATTTTTCGGTATAAAAAATGTTCTATAGAAACTTTTTCGGTAGAAAAAATTTTCTATAGAAACTTTTTCGGTATAAAAAATTTTTTATAGAAAATTTTTCTTTACAAAAAATTTTCTATAGAAATTTTTTATAGAAAATTTTTCGTTTTTAGTTTTTCTATAGAAAATTTTTCGGCTTAAACAATCTTCTATAGAAATTTTTTTATAAAAAATTTTTTGGTATAAATAATTTTTTTTTAGGAAATATTTTGGTATTAGAAAATTTTTCGGTATAAAAAAAAAAAATTTCGGTAAAAAAAATATTCTATAGAAAATTTTTCGGTTAAGAAATTTTTCTATAGAAAAGTTTTCGGTTAATAAATGTTTCTATACATCATTTTTCGGTTAACAAATTTTTCTATAGAAAATTTTTCGGTTAAAAAATTTTTCGGTATAAAAAAAAAATTCGGTATAAAAAAGATTCTATAGAAAATTTTTCGGTAAAGCAATTTTTCTATAGAAAAGTTTTCGGTTGAAAAATATTCTATAGAAAATTTTTCGGTTAAGAAATTTTTCTATAGAAAAGTTTTTGGGTAAAAGAATGTTTCTATAGATAATTTTTCGGTTAAAAAATTTTTTGGTATTAATAATTTTTTTATAGAAAATATTTCGGTATCAGAAAATTTTTCGGTATAAAAAAAAATTTCCGGTAAAAAATATTCTATAGAAAATTTTTCGGTTAAGAAATTTTTCTATAGAAAAGTTTTCGGTTAAAAAATGTTTCTATACATAATTTTTCGGTTAACAAATTTTGGTATAGAAAATTTTTCGGTTAAGAAATTTGCCTACAGAAAAGTTTTCGGTTAAAAAATATTCTATAGAAAATTTTTCGGTTAAGAAATTTTTCTATAGAAAAGTTTTCGGTTAAAAAATATTTCTATAGATAATTTTTCGGTAAAAAAAATTTTTCTATAGAAAAGTTTTCGGTTAAAAAATTTTTGTATAGAAAATTTTTCGGTATTAGAAAATTTTTCGGTATAAAAAAAATTTCGGTATAAAAAATATTCTATAGAAAATTTTTCGTTTAAGCAATTTTTCTATAGAAAAGTTTTCGGTTGAAAAATATTCTATAGAAAATTTTTCGGTTAATAAATTTTTATATAAAAAAGTTTTCGGTTAAAAAAATGTTTCTATAGATAATTTTTCGGTTAACAAATTTTTCTATAGAAAATTTTTCGGTTAAAAAATTTTTCTATGGAAAATTTTTCGGTATAAACAATTTTCTATAGAAAATTTTTCGGTATAAAAAATTTTCAATAAAAAACTTTTCGGTGTAAAAAATTTTCTATAGACAATTTTTATACCCACAAATTTTCTATAAATATTTTTGGGGTGAAAAAGCTTTTCTATAGAAAATTTTTCTTTATAAAAATTTTTCTATAAAAAATTATCTATAAAAAATTTTCGGAAAATTTTTTGTTGTAAAAATTTTTCTGTAGAAAATATTTTATTATAAAAATTTTTCTATAGAAAATCTTTCGTTATAAAAATTTTTCTATTGAAAATTTTTTGTTAAAAAAATTTTTCGTTATAAAATTTTTTTTATAGAAAATTTTTCGATAGAAAATTTTTTGTTATAAAATTTTACGTTGTAAAAATATTTCTATGTACAAAAATTTTTTATTTTTCGGTTAAAAATTTTTTCTATAGAAAATTTTTCGGTTTCAAAAATTTTCTATAGAAAAATTTTCGGTTTCAAAAATTTTCTATAGAAAATTTTAGGGTTTCAAAACTTTTCTATAGAAAATTTTTCGGTTTCAAAAATTTTCTATAGAAAATTTTTCGGTTTCAAAAATTTTCTATAGAAAATTTTTCGGTTTCAAAAATTTTCTATAGAAAATTTTTCGGTTTCAAAAATTTTCTACAGAAAATTTTTCGGTTTCAAAATTTTTCTATAGAAAATTTTTCGTTGTAAAAATTTTCTATAGAAAATTTTTCGGTTTCAAAAATTTTCTATAGAAAATTTTTCGGTTTCAAAAATTTTCTATAGAAAATTTTTCGGTTTCAAAAATTTTCTATAGAAAATGTTTCGGTTTCAAAAATTTTCTATAGAAAATTTTTCGGTTTCAAAAATTTTCTATAGAAAATTTTTCGGTTTCAAAAATTTTCTATAGAAAATTTTTCGGTTTAAAAAATTTTCTATAAAAAATTTTTCGGTTTCAAAAATTTTCTATAGAAAATTTTTCGGTTTCAAAAATTTTCTATAGAAAATTTTTCGGTTTCAAAAATTTTCTATAGAAAATTTTTCGGTTTCAAAAATTTTCTATAGAAAATTTTTCGGTTTCAAAAATTTTCTATAGAAAATTTTTCGGTTTCAAAAATTTTCTATAGAAAATTTTTCGGTTTCAAAAATTTTCTATAGAAAATTTTTCGGTTTCAAAAATTTTCTATAGAAAATTTTTCGGTTTCAAAAATTTTCTATAGAAAATTTTTCGGTTTCAAAAATTTTCTATAGAAAATTTTTCGGTTTCAAAAATTTTCTATAGAAAATTTTTCGGTTTCAAAAATTTTCTATAGAAAATTTTTCGGTTTCAAAAATTTTCTATAAAAAATTTTTCGGTTTCAAAAATTTTCTATAGAAAATTTTTCGGTTTCAAAAATTTTCTATAGAAAATTTTTCGGTTTCAAAAATTTTCTATAGAAAGTTTTTCGGTTTCGAAAATTTTCTATAGAAAATTTTTCGGTTTCGAATATTTTCTATTGAAAATTGTTTGGTTTCAAAAAGCCTTAGACTATAGCATAAACTAATTAAATACTAATGCCAATATAAATGAGCAAAATGCATTGGTTTAGGGTGCATTGAACGTCCTTGTGGAAAAGTGTAAAAATGCAAATAAAATGTTATTTTTCTTCAAGTTTTTGCGGTTTGAAAGAAAACAAAAACAAGTGTTAAGACAAACAAAATCCAATAAACGTTTCGATTTATTATTTAGCCACAATAATTCAGTTTTTGCACTTTTTTACAAATAAAATTTGTCTTGACTTAAAAATGAACATTTTAAATGTTATACAATCGAATCGACGCAGTCCGTCGCTTATTATTTCACCTTGAATGCACTTGTTCTCTGTCAATGATGAGATATAAAAGTGGAAAAACTAACAATTCTATAAAATTAAAAACAATACAAAAAAATCATCTAAACGTTTTTTGTTAGAAAAGTATTAATGACTAAAAACAACCAGACGATAGATGACCTACAAAAATATATTCTTTAGACAATATTGGATATAATTTGAAGTTGAAATTTGTATAGATTTTTTAAACCAAATTTTTTTATAGAAAATTTTTTTGCAGAAAATTTTCAGTTATAAAAATTTTTCTATTTTTTATAACGAAAAATTTTCTATAGAAAATTTTTTATAACGAAAAATTTTCTATAGAAAATTTTTTATAACGAAAAATTTTCTATAGAAAATTTTTTATAACGAAAAATTTTCTATAGAAAATTTTTTATAACGAAAAATTTTCTATAGAAAATTTTTTATAACGAAAAATTTTGTATAGAAAATTTTCTTTGGAAAATTTTTTATAACGAAAAATTTTTTTTAGAAAATTTTTTATAACGAAAAATTTTCTTTAGAAAATTTTTTATAACGAAAAATTTTCTTTAGAAAAATTTTTATAACGAAAAATTTTCTTTAGAAAATTTCTTATAACGAAAAATTTTCTTTAGAAAATTTCTTATAACGAAAAATTATCTTTAGAAAATTTTTTATTACGAAAAATTTTCTTTAGAAAATTTTTTATAACGAAAAATTTTCTTTAGAAAATTTTTTATAACGAAAAATTTTCTTTAGAAAATTTTTTATAACGAAAAATTTTCTTTAGAAAATTTTTTATAACGAAAAATTTTCTTTAGAAAATTTTTTATAACGAAAAATTTTCTATAGAAAATTTTTTATAACGAAAAATTTTCTATAGAAAATTTTTTATAACGAAAAATTTTCTATAGAAAATTTTTTATAACGAAAAATTTTCTATAGAAAATTTTTTATAACGAAAAATTTTCTATAGAAAATTTTTTATAACGAAAAATTTTCTATAGAAAATTTTTTATAACGAAAAATTTTCTATAGAAAATTTTTTATAACGAAAAATTTTCTATAGAAAATTTTTTATAACGAAAAATTTTCTATAGAAAATTTTTTATAACGAAAAATTTTCTATAGAAAATTTTTTATAACGAAAAATTTTCTATAGAAAATTTTTTATAACGAAAAATTTTCTATAGAAAATTTTTTATAACGAAAAATTTTCTATAGAAAATTTTTTATAACGAAAAATTTTCTATAGAAAATTTTCTATAGAAAATTTTTTATAACGAAAAATTTTCTATAGAAAATTTTTTATAACGAAAAATTTTCTATAGAAAATTTTTTATAACGAAAAATTTTCTTTAGAAAAATTTTTATAACGAAAAATTTTCTTTAGAAAGTTTTTTATAACGAAAAATTTTCTTTAGAAAATTTTTTATAACGAAAAATTTTCTTTGGAAAATTTTTTATAACGAAAAATTTTCTTTAGAAAATTTTTAATAACGAAAAATTTTCTTTCGAAAATTTTTTATAACGAAAAATTTTCTTTAGAAAAATTTTTATAACGAAAAATTTTCTTTAGAAAATTTCTTAAAACGAAAAATTTTCTTTAGAAAATTTTTTATAACGAAAAATTATCTTTAGAAAATTTTTTATAACGAAAAATTTTCTTTAGAAAATTTTTTATAACGAAAAATTTTCTTTAGAAAATTTTTTATAACGAAAAATTTTCTTTAGAAAATTTTTATAACGAAAAATTTTCTTTAGAAAAATTTTTTAACGAAAAATTTTCTATAGAAAAATTTTTTAATGAGAAATTTTCTATAGAAAAATTTTTTAATGAAAAATTTTCTATAGAAACATTTTTGTTAACGAATAATTTTCTATAGGAAAATTTTAATAACTATAGAAAAATTTGTTTCTAAACATTAAATATTGTAGCTTAGACTTAAGATTTGTAAACACATTTTAATTAATTAACAATTATTATTTAACTGTAACTTGATTAAAAAAATCAAGTTTGCAACCCAGAGGCGTAGGCTTAAAATAGTTAAAATTAGGGGGAAGCACTTAAGGTAGTATCACAAGAAGTTTTTAAAAATAGACTGTTTAGGCTTTTTAATATATCGCGAACTTTATTTATGTCAGTGACGAGACTTTAAATAGAAACAGGGATAAAGGGGAACTTACCTTTTGTGTGTTGTTTCTTTTGATGCGAAGGCTTGAAAACCCCTTGAGGAATCCTCTATAAATCTTTTGATGTTGTTTTCTTTAATTTTTCACAATCTTACGTCTAAAAGAAGCACAAAATATTTTTCTTACACTTTTTTCCCTACAAAAGAAAAATCGTTTGCCTACGCACTTATAGGCGACACATAAATACAAAAAATAAAAATATGACGACGACGCGTCAGTTTCAAATGCATTTCATTAGATTTTGTATTCAGTTGAGTTTTTTGAGGTGAATGGACTCGAATTGCCTCAAAAAAAGCCAAGGCAAACGAATATGCACAATCTGTGTACAATGAATGATATTTTACAAAACTTTTAAAGTTTGCGATAGAAAACGACTAAAAAGCTAAATGGAAAATTTGCTAGTGAAGAAAAAATGATTTAATTGTGAGCGAAAAACAAGTCACATGACACAAAGTTACGAGATTGAGTGGAATATTGGCACATAATCAAGTTACAAATGAAAAATATGTTAGAAATATTTAGTAATTTGAACACAATCTCCACTTAAAGAGTGCTCTAAAAAAAATTTGCATTTACTATTTTAGACAAAATTTATCCATAGTGCAAGAAATAATTTATTTTTTGATCAAGTTAGTTTCTATAGATATGTCAGATACTATTATTTTAGAAATTATTAATTTTCAATAGTTATTTCAATCAAAATGGACTGCGAAAAAAAAGTTCGTGAAAATATAATTAAAACTTTTCAAAAAAATCCGTCATGGACTTTTAAAAAATAGCTAAAAATTTGAAAGTTGACCCTCGAACGGTTTCTAATGCCATCAGACGGTATAAGCAAAACCTGAGCATTGAAAGAAAACCTGGATCAGGGAGGAAAAAAGGTCCTACAGATATTGGCAAGGCAAAAGAAGTCGAGCGACTCTTTCGAAGAGCGCCTAACACTTCTTTAAGAAAAGCAGCTCGTACGGTGAAATATTCTACGAATTTTGCACGTAGAATCAAAGCTTATGCTGGACTGAAGACATACAAAGTCCAAAAGGTTCCAGATCGCAATGCTATAAAGAACTTAGAAGCGAAAAAATTGAAGTCTGATTTTATAAAAAAAATACACCTGTTATGTGATGGATGATGAAACATACGTACTGGCAGACTTTTCTCAACTTCCTGGTCAAGATTTTTATGTTGCTGATAAACGGGGCAATGTTCGGCAAGAGTTTCGCACAAAAAAACAAACAAAATTCCCTAAGAAGTTTCTCGTGTGGCAAGCTATTTGCAGTTGTGGCAAAAGAAGTAAAGTATTTGTGGCATCTGGCACAATAAACACAGAAATTTATATAAAGGAGTACCTACAAAAACGGTTGTTACCCTTTTTAAGAGAGCACAGAGTGACTAAATTTTTTGGCCCGATTTGGCATCATGCTATTATGGAAAAAAGGCACTTGAGTGGTACTCAAAGAATAATGTCACTTTTGTACCACGAGAGGCAAATCCATCCAACTGTCCAGAACTTCGGCCTGTGGAAAGGTATTGGGCTCTGGTAAAAAAGGAATTGAAGAACACAGGAAAGATTTCCAAGAACATGTTCGATTTTAAGCGCAGGTGGAACACATGCTCCAAAAAGGTATCAGAAGCAACTATAAAATCTTTAATGGGAGGGTTTCCGAAAAAAGTCGATAATTTTGCAAAACCCGAGTACTAAGTAAACATTTTAATGCTAAATGATTTTGTATAATATGTCATTATATTTGCGTATTTTGTAGAGTTTTTATATTAAAAGGTTTGATTTTTATTTAAGAAAATCCAACTACAAATTTTATTTAGAGCACTCTTTAAATCATAAAATTAAAAGTTTAAAATCTGCCATAACCGAACATTTTCTATATAAAATAATAGTAATAGGGTTCATGCAGTTGCTGCAAACTTAATAAAAACAAGTAAGAAAGTGCTATAGTCGGTCAAGGCCGACCATACGATACCCTTCACCACTAAGGTCAAAGGTGTTCTCTTTCCTGTACAAAGACAAATATTTTCTAAATTTTGCCATCATACAAACATTTTCTAAAAACTTATATACATATTTACGCTATTTCCGTCATTTGGACTTATATGAGAGCTAGGGTCAAATATGGACCGATTATTTCGAAATTTATCAAATTGATTACAGTTGCTACAAAAATTATGTATACAAAAATAAACTTAAAATTCCAATTATCTTTAGATTTATGAACGTTTTAGTGATTTTTGTCTCATTTAGTGCGTTTTGACAGAAAAGTTTGTATGGGAGCTATGGTCAAATGCGAACCGATTTCAACGAAATTTAGTACAGTGATTTAAGTTCACATAAGCAGTGTATAATTTAAATTTCATGGAAAAATATTGATATTTGTGGCCAATATATCAATTCCGGGAAGTGGGACCTATGGGAGGTACCATAAATAATGGACCGATTTTGACGAATTTCAATAGCCATGGTCCCACAATCAAAAAAGTGATCTTTGCCAAATTTCATCAAATTATGATTAGAATTGCGACATGTACTTTGATTAAATGGTTTACATGGGGGTCCAGGCAGCCGTCCAGACGGACGGACTGACATCGCTAAATCGACTCAGAAAGTGATTCTAAGTCTATTGGTATACTTAAAGGTGGGTCTAAAACAAATATTTCTATGCGTTACATACATTAGCACAAACTTATGATTTCCTTTTCTCCTATGGTATTTTTGTGTTCCCATAAGTTTTTTATATGGGAGCTAGGGTCAAATGGTGACCGATTATGACAAAATTTTGCACACTGGCTGGCATTGATATAAGTCTTCCTTGTGCTTAATTTATTCTTTCTAGCTCTTGTAGTTAAGGAGCTAGCACGCTTTTATCTGACGGACAGACGGACATAAACCCCCTTTTCTTTTTGAATTTTTGTGTTTCCGTAAGTTTTTGATATGGGAGCAATGGTCAAATAAATGGTGACCGAATGTGACAAAATTTTGCACACTGGCTAACATTGACATAAGACTTCCTTGTGCTTTCTAGCTCTTGTAGTTAAGGAGCTAGAACGCTTTTATCTGACGGACAGACGGACATAAACCCCCTTTTCTTTTTGAATTTTTGTGTTTCCGTAAGTTTTTGATATGGGAGCTAGGGTCAAATGGTGACCGATTGTGACAAAATTTTGCACACTGGCTAACATTGACATAAGACTTCCTTGTGCTTAATTTAGACTTTCTAGCTCTTGTGGTAAAGGGGCTAACCGCTTTTATCTGACGGACAGACGGACATAAACCCCATTTTCTTTTTGAATTTTTGTGTTTCCGTAAGTTTTTGATATGGGAGCTAGGGTCAAATGGTGACCGATTGTGACAAAATTTTGCACATTGGCTAACATTGACATAAGACTTCCTTGTGCTTGATTTAGACTTTTTAGCTCTTGTAGTTAAGGAGCTAGAACGCTTTTATCTGACGGACAGACGGACATAAACCCCATTTTCTTTTTGAATTTTTGTGTTTCCGTAAGTTTTTGATATGGGAGCTAGGGTCAAATGGTGACCGATTGTGACAAAATTTTGTACACTGGCTGGCATTGACATATTAGATATATATTGACGTATTATATACATATATATATGTTATAGTTTTAGATTTATTGGCATTTAAGTCTATTTTAGGTGAAATTTAGGCTGTTTCCGTAAATTTTTTGTATGGGAGCTATGGCTAAATGTGAACCGATTTCGATGAAATTTTCTATGCTGCCTAGGGCTTGTGCAAAACTTCTAATTACCAAATTTTATGATCATAACTATTATAGTTTGTTATTTATTAGCAAATAAGCGATTAGCCTAGACGAGGTTATATGGGAGCTATGGTCAAATGTGAACCGATTTTGTCCATTTTCAATACCAAAATTTTCTCAGAGATGAAGAAAGTTTTTTCTAAGTGTCAGTGAGCTAGCTCCTTTCGTTTAGGGGTTATCGTGATTTCAACGTTATCGGGTTATCGTGATTTATACGGGAGCTATGGTCAAATGTGAACCGATTTTGCCCATTTTCAATACCAACATTTTCTCACAGATGAAGAATGTTTTTACTAAGTTTCAGTGAGCTAGCTCCTTTCGTTATGGGGTTATCGTGATTTCAACACACAGACAGACAGACATCGCTCAATCGTCTTAGAATTTTATAAGGATTTAGAATATATATCGTTTTTGAGCCAATATTAAAGAAATTACAAAAGAAATGACAATCTCAGTATACCCCCCATTCTTTTTGATGGTGGGTATAAAAATAAATATTTCCCTGTCTCGGTCTTAATCTTTGTTTTTTTTATACCCACCATCAAAAAGAATGGGGGGTATATATATTGAGATTGTCATTCCGTTTGTAATTTCCTTAATATTGGCTCAAAAATCAAAAACGATATATATTCTGAAGCCTTATGAAATTCTAAGACGATTGAGCTATGTCCGTCTGTCTGTCTGTCTGTTGAAATCACGATAACGTCTAAACGAAAAGAGCTAGCTAACAGAAACTTAGCAAAAACATTCTTCATCTATGAGAAAATTTTGGTATTGAAATTGGGCAAAATCGGTTAGCATTTGACCATAGCTCCTGTATAACCTCGTCTAGGCTAATCGCTTATTTGTTAATAAATGACAAATTATAACAGTTATGACGACAAAATTTGGTAACTAAAAGTTTTACATAAGCACTAGTCAGCATATAAAATTTCATCGAAATCGGTTCACATTTAGCCATAGCTCCCATACAAAAAACTTACGAAAACAGTCTAAATTTCACCTAAAATACACTTAAATGCCAATAAATCTAAAAGTATAACAGATATAATCACTAAATTTGGCACAAGAAAGTCTTATATCAATGCCAGCCAGTGTGCAAAATTTTGTCGCAATCGGTCACTATTTGACCATAGCTCCCATATAAAAAACTTATGGAAACACAAAAATACATAAAGAAAAGGTTGTTTATGTCCGTCTGTCCGTCAGATAAAAGCACGATAGCGCCTTAACGAAAAGAGCTAGAGGGACAAAATTTTACAAAAGTATTTTGGATATCTTGAAAAAGATGTGTGTTGAAGATGGACAAATTCGGTTCAAATTTAGTTAGAGCTCCCATATAACCCCGACCCGGGAAACACAAGTGGTGAATACAATGAGATATAGGTTAAGTCTCATGGTATGTCTATGCTTTGGTCTTTAAATAGTGTTTTTAACACTTTAAATATAACAACGCAATAAATCAGTTCAATAGGTGCATAAAGGACCATTTTCCTAAATTTGTACTTTAGAACAACAAAAAGATAAATATGAAACTAAAATTAAAAATACTTGAAATATTTTGTAACTCTCTATAATTATCTAATGTTTTTACCGCTTAATAACATATACTCGTATGCAAATAGTTCCAAGAACATAATATCCTTGTCAAGGTCAATATCGTGTCACTATACAAATGAATACTTGATGCCCCCTTTACATGACATGTTAGAATTTTGTATTTGTGTACATTTTGACATTTTCATTCAATTTGTTGCCGTTTTTATACCCTTCGCCACTATAGGTGGAAAGGGTATTATAAGTTTGTGCTGATGTATGTAACGCATAGAAATTTTTGTTTTAGACCCATCTTTTAGTATACCAATAGGCTTAGAATCACTTTCTGAGTCGATTTAGCGATGTCCGTCCGTCTGGTGGCTGGCTGAACCCCCATACTGGACCCCCATGCAAACCTTGTAATCAAACTACAGATCATTTTTTGATAATGGGACCATGACTATTGAAATTCGTCGAAATCGGTCCATTATTTATATTACCTCCCATAGGTCCCACTTCCCGGAATTGATATATTGGTCACAAAAATCAATACTTTTTCATGAAATTTGAAACAAATACTGTTTATTTAAACCAAAATCACTGTACCAAATTTCGTTGAAATCGGTCCATATTTCACCATAGCTCCCATACAAACTCTTTTCTCAAAACGCACCAAATGAGACAAAATTCACTAAAACGCTCGTAAATCCCAAGATAATGAGAATTTTAAATTTATTTTTTGCATACATAATTCTTGTAGCAACTGTAATCAATCTGCCAAATTGCGAGATAATCGGTCCATATTTGACCCTAGCTCTCATATAAGTCCAAATTACGGAAACAGCTTAAATATATAAATTTTGAGAAAATGTTTGTATGATGGCAAAATTCTGCAAAAATTTGTCTTTATACAGGAAAAAGAAAACCTTTGACCTTAGTGGTGCAGGGTATCGTATGGTCGGGCTTGACCGACTATAGAACTTTCTTACTTGTTTTTTTTTTTGTGCAATTTCTTGGCAACTTTCGTTAGAGGTTTCCAACTAATATCCGTCTGTCTGTGACAACTTAAGCAGAATTTTTAACATTTAACTAGATATAAACGGGGTATGTTCTTCCATTTGATCTGAGTGTCCAAATGTGTGTGGCGACATGGAAAGTGGCAAAGTGTCATGTAGAACAAAAACCTATCGTCACACTAATTTAAAACGAATATAGATATTGCGTTTTAAAAATATTGTATGGAATAAAAAAACAAAAGATAGAAATTCAAATGACACAAAAGCCATAGAAACTACAAAGTTTTTATTGCTCTTCTTCGTCATGGGCTTATAAAATGAAAATAGTCATTATTTTTAGCTTTTTTAACATTTTGTTTAAACGACGTAAATTTTTTGTACCAAAAAATTTTCTATAGAAAAATTTTTGTACCAAAAAATTTCCTATAGAAAAATTTTTGTACCAAAAAATTTTCTATAGAAAAATTTTTGTACCAAAAAATTTTCTATAGAAAAATTTTTGTACCAAAAAATTTTCTATAGAAAAATTTTTGTACCAAAAAATTTTCTATAGAAAAATTTTTGTACCAAAAAATTTTCTATAGAAAAATTTTTGTACCAAAAAATTTTCTATAGAAAAATTTTTGTACCAAAAAATTTTCTATTGAAAAATGTTTGTACCAAAAAATTTTCTATAGAAAAATTTTTGTACCAAAAAATTTTCTATAGAAAAATTTTTGTACCAAAAAATTTTCTATAGAAAAATTTTTGTACCAAAAAATTTTCTATAGAAAAATTTTTGTACCAAAAAATTTTCTATAGAAAAATTTTTGTACCAAAAAATTTTCTATAGAAAAATTTTTGTACCAAAAAATTTTCTATAGAAAAATTTTTGTACCAAAAAATTTTCTATAGAAAAATTTTTGTACCAAAAAATTTTCTATAGAAAAATTTTTGTACCAAAAAATTTTCTATAGAAAAATTTTTGTACCAAAAAATTTTCTATAGAAAAATTTTTGTACCAAAAAATTTTCTATAGAAAAATTTTTGTACCAAAAAATTTTCTATAGAAAAATTTTTGTACCAAAAAATTTTTTATAGTAAAATTTTTGTACCAAAAAATTTTCTATAGAAAAATTTTTGTTAACGAAAAATTTTCTATAGAAAAATTTTTGTTAACGAAAAATTTTCTATAGAAAAATTTTTGTTAACGAAAAATTTTCTATAGAAAAATTTTTGTACCAAAAAATTTTCTATAGAAAAATTTTTGTACCAAAAAATTTTTTATAGAAAAATTTTTGTACAAAAATATTTTCTATAGAAAAATTTTTGTACCAAAAAATTTTCTATAGAAAAATTTTTCTACCAAAAAATTTTCTATAGAAAAATTTTTCTACCAAAAAATTTTCTATTAAAAAATTTTTGTACCAAAAAATTGTCCATAGAAAAATTTTTATAACAAAAAATTTTCTATAGAAAAATTTTTATAACTATAGAAAAATTTTTGTTAACGAAAAATTTTTATAACTAAAGAAAAATTTTTGTTAACGAAAAATTTTCTATAGAAAAATTTTTGTTAACGAAAAATTTTCTTTTTGTTAACGAAAAATTTTCTATAGAAAAATTTTTGTTAACGAAAAATTTTCTATAGAAAAATTTTTGTTAACGAAAAATTTTCTATAGAAAAATTTTTGTTAACGAAAAATTTTCTATAGAAAAATTTTTGTTAACGAAAAATTTTCTATAGAAAAATTTTTGTTAACGAAAAATTTTCTATAGAAAAATTTTTGTTAACGAAAAATTTTCTATAGAAAAATTTTTGTTAACGAAAAATTTTCTATAGAAAAATTTTTGTTAACGAAAAATTTTCTATAGAAAAATTTTTGTTAACGAAAAATTTTCTATAGAAAAATTTTTGTTAACGAAAAATTTTCTATAGAAAAATTTTTGTTAACGAAAAATTTTCTATAGAAAAATTTTTGTTAACGAAAAATTTTCTATAGAAAAATTTTTGTTAACGAAAAATTTTCTATAGAAAAATTTTTGTTAACGAAAAATTTTCTATAGAAAAATTTTTGTTAACGAAAAATTTTCTATAGAAAAATTTTTGTTAACGAAAAATTTTCTATAGAAAAATTTTTGTTAACGAAAAATTTGTTAGAAATGAATTTTTGTACTTGTTGTAAAAACACTTCACTTATTCAACATTTATATTTTTAAGTAGTCATAGAAATTTGCTTTATATTGAAAATTGTAATTGAGAAAATTTTCACACAACTTTTAAACTTCAAACAAAATAGTTTCTAATAAATATTTGTTATTTTATATAAAACGAAAATCGTGTAAATTTATTTACCAAGAAGTATTTTCATCAGGTTATGGGCCCAGGACTAGAAAGGAAGTTTAAGTAATAAATTTTAATAAAGAAGAAGTATTTTCATCAGGTTAACGCTACAAGGCGCGGCTTGTAGCTAAAGGCTGTAGTCAGAAATATGGTCTGAAATATGAAAGAAACATTTTCACCAGTCGTAAGGTATGAAACAATAAGGTTGGTTTTAGCGTTAGCTGTTCAACATGAGATGCACCTGCACCAGTTAGACGTTGTTACGGCTTATTTAAATGGAGATTTAAATGAAGTCATTTTTATGCAACAACCCGAAGGATTCGTTGACAAGCAACATCCAAATAAAGTTTTACGCCTCCATAAATCTATTTACGGATTGAAGCAAGCTGGTAGAGAATGGAATTTGAAGTTAAATGAAGTTTTAAGCAAGATGGGATTCAAGAGTTGCCATAATGAACCCTGCTTATATCAAAAGGTACATAATAATAATCTTATTATCGTTGTAGTTTACGTAGACGATATTATTGTCGGGTGCAAGGACAAGCAAGCAATTTTAAAATTCAAATCCGAGATTCGTAAAGAATTTGAAGTGACTGATAAAGGTTTGTTGGAACATTTTTTGGGCATGAAAGTTAAAAGAGATGGTGAAACTGGTGATATTGAGATTAGCCAGCAGAAATATATTCAAGAATTGTTGCAGGATTATAAAATGGAAAACTGTAAGCCATCGTCAATACCATTGGAGCCAAATTATCAAGTCAAGTGTACAGAAAATTGTGAAAAAGTTGATGTTACAACATACCAGTCAATAATTGGAGCCTTACTGTATCTGGCTCTTACCACAAGACCAGATATTTTACATTCAGTATCAAAATTAGCTCAAAGGAATGCAGATCCACATGCTGAACATTTTACAGCAGCTAAAAATGTACTTCGTTACCTAAAAGGAACACAAAATCTAAAACTAAAATTTACTAAAGGTAGTAATGAACTGGTCGGTTATGCAGACGCAGATTGGGGTGGATGTACCACTAATAGAAAATCGTATTCCGGATATATATTTTACCTTGGTAATTCTGCAATATCGTGGGAGTCTAAAAAACAAGGCACAACGGCCCTTAGCAGCACCGAAGCTGAATACATGTCTATATCTAACGCATCTAAAGAAGCAGTATATTTAAGAAGATTGCTACAACAACTTGGATTTTTAAAGAATGAAAGCATTGAGTTGAATGTTGATAATCAAGGAGCTCTTAAGTTAGCAACAAATCCAGTATACCATAGTCGTAGCAAGCACATAGACATCAAATACCATCATATTAGGGAAGTAGTTCAAAATAAGGAAGTTAGTTTGAAATACTGTCCAACTGAAGAAATGGTAGCAGATATTTTCACGAAAAATTTAGCTAAACCAAAACACAATAAGTTTGTGAATTTATTAAATTTGAAAGAATGATAATATTAATTATTTTTTTGTAAAAATATATATGTTGAGGAGGAGTGTTAGAAATGAATTTTTGTACTTGTTGTAAAAACACTTCACTTATTCAACATTTATATTTTTAAGTAGTCATAGAAATTTGCTTTATATTGAAAATTGTAATTGAGAAAATTTTCACACAACTTTTAAACTTCAAACAAAATAGTTTCTAATAAATATTTGTTATTTTATATAAAACGAAAATCGTGTAAATTTATTTACCAAGAAGTATTTTCATCAAAATTTTCTATAGAAAAATTTTTGTTAACGAAAAATTTTCTATAGAAAAATTTTTGTTAACGAAAAATTTTCTATAGAAAAGTTTTTGTTAACGAAAAATTTTCTATAGAAAAATTTTTGTTAACGAAAAATTTTCTATAGAAAAATTTTTGTTAACGAAAAATTTTCTATAGAAAAATTTTTGTTAACGAAAAATTTTCTATAGAAAAATTTTTGTTAATGAAAAATTTTCTATAGAAAAATTTTTGTTAACGAAAAATTTTCTATAGAAAAATTTTTGTTAACGAAAAATTTTTGTTAACGAAAAATTTTCTATAGAAAAATTTTTGTTAACGAAAAATTTTCTATAGAAAAATTTTTGTTAACGAAAAATTTTCTATAGAAAAATTTTTGTTAACGAAAAATTTTCTATAGAAAAATTTTTGTTAACGAAAAATTTTCTATAGAAAAATTTTTGTTAACGAAAAATTTTCTATAGAAAAATTTTTGTTAACGAAAAATTTTCTATAGAAAAATTTTTGTTAACGAAAAATTTTCTATAGAAAAATTTTTGTTAACGAAAAATTTTCTATAGAAAAATTTTTGTTAACGAAAAATTTTCTATAGAAAAATTTTTGTTAACGAAAAATTTTCTATAGAAAAATTTTTGTTAACGAAAAATTTTCTATAGAAAAATTTTTGTTAACGAAAAATTTTCTATAGAAAAATTTTTGTTAACGAAAAATTTTCTATAGAAAAATTTTTGTTAACAAAAATTTTTCTATAGAAAATTTTTCGTTAACAAAAATTTTTCTATAGAAAAAATTTTATAACGAAAAAATTTTATAACGAAAAAATTTTATACCGAAGAAATTTGCATGAAGAGATTCTGTAACATCGTCTAAGTAAATAAAATTGTTGCTAATTTTTGTGAATGGCGCCAAATTTTTACAATTTGTGAAATTCATGAAATTTAAATGACGAAAGAGAGAAAAAGCTAGAGATCATGCGCTCAAATATTGATTCTAAAAAATTTTTTTGAGCACAAAATTTGAGTATTGTTGTTTTCCGAAAAAGAATGTGTGTGTGTGTGTGTGTGTGTGTTTATCTAAATCCTCACAAGTTAAATTGTAGTTATTATCTCGAGATTATGTCGTCATGCCCCAATATTGCCAGAGTAATGTTGATTCAAAATTTTGGAAAATTGGATGAAAAATTGGTCGGTAAGCTCCCATATTAGACCAATTACCGGAAATATCTTTTGAAGGAGTAAAAATTTATTTTTTATTAGGTGACCATATTTTTCATTTCAACAACTCTATGCACTCCTGGTGGTGTATAAAAAAGATGGTAGCCACATTTTAAACAGCTTAAAGTTGAGTATTGAACTATAAATCAATTATATATATTAGATTGATCTTGTTTTGTTATAAATGACCTCAAAACCAAACAACTCGAACGTTTGAACTGTGGGGTAACCATATTTACATTAGGCATAATATAGTGTATGTCTAATGTAAATATTTTTGAAGAAAGTTGGGGTAGGGTATGCTCAACAAATACATCTCATATACATACATACTTATATATATATAATAGATATTATATACATTAAAAATCTATTGTGCATCAATGTTTTCTCAGTGTTTAAGAATTTCGCAATAACAAAAATTACCTTTTGCGTCGTAGAGAAATATTTGAAGAATTTAACTCCTCATCATCATCATATTTTCAATGATCATCTAAATAAATTTATTTGTTGAATGAAAAGGATTTTTAAACATATTCACACGTACATGGGAAATTAATATGAATTTGATTTTATTAGGATTAAAATATTGTAGATTAGTTCTTACATAAGAATTTTTCTATCGAAGCAATTTTTGATTTAAAAATTTTTTGTAATTTTTTCGGTATAAAAGTTTTTCTATAGAAAATTTTTCGTTATAAAATTTTTTCTATAGAAAATTTTTCGGTATAAAAATTTTTCTATAGAAAATTTTTCGGTATAAAAATTTTTCTATAGAAAATTTTTCGTTAAAAAAATTGTTCTATAGAAAATTTTTCGTTAAAAAAAATTTTCTATAGAAAATTTTTCGTTAAAAAAAATTTTCTATAGAAAATTTTTCGTTAAAAAAATTTTCTATAGAAAATTTTTTCGTTAAAAAAGATTTTCTATAGAAAATTTTTCGTTAAAAAAAATTTTCTATAGAAAATTTTTCGTTAAAAAAAATTTTCTATAGAAAATTTTTCGTTAAAAAAAATTTTCTATAGAAAATTTTTCGTTAAAAAAAATTTTCTATAGAAAATTTTTCGTTAAAAAAAATTTTCTATAGAAAATTTTTCGTTAAAAAAAATTTTCTATAGAAAATTTTTCGTTAAAAAAAATTTTCTATAGAAAATTTTTCGTTAAAAAAAATTTTCTATAGAAAATTTTTCGTTAAAAAAAATTTTCTTTAGAAAATTTTTCGTTAAAAAAATTTTCTATAGAAAATTTTTCGTTAAAAAAATTTTTCTATAGAAAATTTTTCGGTATAAAAATTTTTCTATAGAAAATTTTTCGTTATAAAAATTTTTCTATAGAAAATTTTTCGGTATAAAAATTTTTCTATAGAAAATTTTTCGGTATAAAAATTTTTCTATAGAAAATTTTTCGGTATACAAATTTTTCTATAGAAAATTTTTCGGTATACAAATTTTTCTATAGAAAATTTTTCGGTATACAAATTTTTCTATAGAAAATTTTTCGGTATACAAATTTTTCTATAGAAAATTTTTCGGTATACAAATTTTTCTATAGAAAATTTTTCGGTATACAAATTTTTCTATAGAAAATTTTTCGGTATACAAATTTTTCTATAGAAAATTTTTCGGTATACAGATTTTTCTATAGAAATTTTTTCGGTATATAGATTTTTCTATAGAAAATTTTTCGGTATAAAAATTTTTCGGTATAAAAATTTTTCTATAGAAAATTTTTCGGTATAAAAATTTTTCTATAGAAAATTTTTCGGTATAAAAATTTTTCTATAGAAAATTTTTCGGTATAAAATTTTTTTTATAGAAAAGTTTTCGGTATAAAAATTTTTCGGTATAAAAATTTTTCTATAGAAAATTTTTCGGTATAAAAATTTTTCTATAGAAAATTTTTCGGTATAAAAATTTTTCTATAAAAAATTTTTGGGTATAAACATTTTCTATAGAAAAAAAAAAATTTTTTTATGGAAATTTTTTTGGCATAATAATTTTTTATAGAAAATTTTTGTATAAATTTTCTTTTATAGAAAATTTTTGTATAAAAATTTTTCCTATAGAAAATTTTTGTATAAAATTTTTTTTCGATAAAAAATGTTTGTATAAAAATTTCGCGATACAAAATTTTTGGTTATAAAATTTTTCTATAGGAAATTTTTGGTTATAAAATTTTTCTATAGAATTTTTTTTTTATAAAAATTTTTCTATAGAAAATTTTGCGTTATAAAAATTTTTAATTAGAAAATTTTTTTGTTACAAAAGTTTTTTCTTATTATAAAATTTACTTGAGCTTATCCTTTTTTCTGTAACTTTTAGCATAAGCTTTTGTATATTATTCTATAGTAAGTTTTTACTCTTATTTCGCTTTTGCTGGTATAGCGTCATAACTGACAATTTATATTTTCTTACGAAAGCCTATGTTGCGGACGTTATAAAAAAGGATCTGGATTTATATATACATTTTGAACATTTTTTTAACTCAAAAATACTAAAAACAAAAAAAATTAACATAATCTAAAGATTTATATTAAAATTAGTATTCATTATAACTTTTAAGACTCCAGACTTTGCGGACGTTAAATGATTTCAAAAAAGATATCAAATAACAAAATGAGTTCTAACTCCTTTCACTATATATCTTCTTCTTAAACTGAATATTTTAAAATTTATTTTTTTTTAATTTCTTAAACTGAATATTTAAAAATTTATATTATTAGGTTTTGAGTTAGGCATCTTTTACACCAAAGGCTTATTCCGTATTATACATTTTTAAGGACATGGTATACGAGTTCGTAATACCTATAAAAGAATTTTTGTTTGCATAAATTTGCAAATATCCTTGGCATCATTTGAGTGCATTGCCTGCTTCACGGCTTGGCTCTGCTCTGCTTTGACTGACTGTTTCTGTTTTTGCTGGTGTTGGAGCTTGAAATTTTGCCTTGTAAGGACTTTTTGTTTCATTATTTGTTTTCATTCACATAAAACAACTGCCAAAGCTAAAGTTCTAAATTTCAAAGTTCAAACCAAACAAATAGGAAAAAAATGTTTTATTTTTGTTTCTCGATTTCTTAAGAAAATTTTCATGAAAGAGAAAATTTACGTTAAATTTTTTTATTTTGATTTTGCCACAAAAAGTTTTACATTTAATTCTATATCTAAGTTTTTCATCAAATAAAATAATAGAATTCACAAAAAAAAAACTTGGTTAAAATAAATGCACTTTACAAAAATTTTCTATAGAAAAATGTCTATAGTGAAAAGTTTTCATCAGAAAAATTTTTATAACGAAAAATTTTCTTCAGAACAATTTTTTTAATGAAACATTTTCTATAGAAAAAATTTTATAGCCAAAAATTTTCTATAAAAAAAATTTTTATACAGAAAATTTTCTATAGAATATTTTTATAACAAAAATATTGTATAGAAAAATTAAAAAAAAAATTTATACCGAAACATTTCCTATAGACAATTTTTAGTTATAAAGAAACATTTTCTATAAAAAACTTTTTGTAACGAAAAATTTTCTATAAATAAATTTTTATAACAAAAAATTTTCTATAGAAAAATTTGTACAACGAAAATTTTTTTACAACTAAAATTTTGTATAAAACAATTTTTATAACTAAAAATTTAGTATACAAACACTTTTATAACTAACAATTTTCTGTTGAAAAATTTTTGTAAAGAAAAATTTTCTTTTCTATAGAAAAATTTGCACAACGAATATTTTTTTATAAAAAAATTTTTATGACGAAAAATTGTCTATAGAAACATTTTTATGACGAAAAATTTTCTATAGAAAAATTTTTATGACGAAAATTTTCTATAGAAAAATTTTTATGACGAAAAATATTTATGCCAAAAAATTTTCTACAGAAAAATTTTTATGACAAAAAATTTTCTATAGAAAAATTTTTATGACGAAAAATTTTCTATAGAAAAATTTTATAACGAAAAATTTTTTATAGAAAAATTTTCTATAGAAAAATTTGTATATAGAAAAATTTTCTATAGAAAAATTTGTATATAGAAAAATTTCTATAGAAAAATTTTTATAACGAAAAATTTTCTATAGAAAAATTTTTATAACGAAAAATTTTCTATAGAAAAATTTTTATAACGAAATATTTTCTATAGAAAAATTTTTATAACGAAAATTTTTTTATAAAAAAATTTTTCTTAACGAAAAATTTTCTATAGAAAAATTTTCATAACGAAAACTTTTCTTTAGAAAAATTTTTATAACGAAAAATTTTCTATAGAAAATTTTTATAACGAAAAATTTTCTATTGAAAAATTTGTACAACGAAAATTTTGTGTAAAAAACTTTTTATAACTAAAAATTTTGTATACAAACATTTTTATAACTAACAATTTTCTATTGAAAAATTTTTGTAAAGAAAAATTTTCTTTTCTATAGAAAAATTTGTACAACGAACATTTTTTTAACGAAAAATTTTTTATAGAAAAATTTTTATGACGAAAAATTTTTATAACGAAAAATTTTCTATTGAAAAATTTGTACATCGAAAATTTTGAATTAAACATTTTTTATAATTAAAAATTTTGTATACAAACAATTTTATAACTAACAATTTTCTATTAAAAAATTTTTGTAAAGAAAAATTTTCTTTTCTATAGAAAAATTTGTACAACGAACTTTTTTTAAAAAAAAATTTTCTATAGAAAGATTTTTATGACGAAAAACTTTCTTTAGAAAGATTTTTATGACGAAAAACTTTCTTTAGAAAAATTTTTATGGCCAAAAATTTTCTATAGAAAAATTTTTATAACGAAAAATTTCCTATAGAAAAATTTTTATAACGAAAAATTTTCTATAGAAAAATTTTTATAACGAAAAATTTTCTATAGAAAAATTTTTATAACAAAAAATTTTCTATAGAAAAATTTTTATAACGAAAAATTTTCGAAAGAAACGTTTTTATGACGAAAAATTTTCTATAGAAAAATTTTTATAACGAAAAATTTTCTATTGAAAAATTTGTACATCGAAAATTTTGAATTAAAAATTTTTTATAATTAAAAATTTTGTATACAAACAATTTTATAACTAACAATTTTCTATTAAAAAATTTTTGTAAAGAAAAATTTTCTTTTCTATAGATAAATTTGTACAACGAACTTTTTTTAAAAAAAATTTTCTATAGAAAGATTTTTATGACGAAAAACTTTCTTTAGAAAAATTTTTATGGCGAAAAATTTTCTATTGAAAAATTTTTATAACGAAAAATTTCCTATAGAAAAATTTTTATAACGAAAAATTTTCTATAGAAAAATTTTTATAACAAAAAATTTTCTATAGACAAATTTTTATAACGAAAAATTTTCTAAAGAAACGTTTTTATAACGAAAAATTTTCTAAAGAAACGTTTTTATAACGAAAAATTTTCTATAGAAAAATTTTTAAAACGAAAAATTTTCTATAGAAAAATTTATATAACGAAAAATTTTCTATAGAAAATTTTTTATAACGAAAAATTTTCTATAGAAAATTTTTTTTAACGAAAAATTTTCTATAGAAAATTTTTTTTAACGAAAAATTTTCTATAGAAAATTTTTTTTAACGAAAAATTTTCTATAGAAAATTTTTTTTAACGAAAAATTTTCTATAGAAAATTTTTTTTAACGGAAAATTTTCTATAGAAAATTTTTTTTAACGAAAAATTTTCTATAGAAAATTTTTTTTAACGAAAAATTTTCTATAGAAAATTTTTTTTAACGAAAAATTTTCTATAGAAAATTTTTTTTAACGAAAAATTTTCTATAGAAAATTTTTTTTAACGAAAAATTTTCTATAGAAAATTTTTTTTAACGAAAAATTTTCTATAGACAAATTTATTAACGAAAAATTTTCTATAGAAAACTTTTTTTAAACAAAAAATTTTCTATAGAAAACTTTTTTTAAACAAAAAATTTTCTATAGAAAACTTTTTTTAAACAAAAAATTTTCTATAGAAAATTTTTTTATAACGAAAAATTTTCTACAGAAAATTTTTTTTAACGAAAAATTTTCTATAGAAAATTTTTTTTAACGAAAAATTTTCTATAGAAAATTTTTTTTAACGAAAAATTTTCTATAGAAATTTTTTTTAACGAAAAATTTTCTATAGAAAATTTTTCGTTATAAAAAATTTTTTATAACGAAAAATTTTCTATAGAAAATTTTTTTAACGAAAAATTTTCTATAGAAAATTTTTTTAACGAAAAATTTTCTATAGAAAATTTTTTTAACGAAAAATTTTCTATAGAAAATTTTTTTAACGAAAAATTTTCTATAGAAAATTTTTTTTAACGAAAAATTTTCTATAGAAAATTTTTTTTAACGAAAAATTTTCTATAGGAAATTTTTTTTAACGAAAAATTTTCTATAGGAAATTTTTTTTAACGAAAAATTTTCTATAGAAAATTTTTTTAACGAAAAATTTTCTATAGAAATTTTTTTTTAACGAAAAATTTTCTATAGAAAATTTTTTATAACGAAAAATTTTCTATAGAAAATTTTTAAATACGAAAAATTTTCTATAGTAAATTTTTTATAACTAACAATTTTTTATAGAATAATTTTTATAATGTTAATTTTTTTACAGAAATTTTCTATAGAAAAATTTTTATAACGAAAAATTTTCTATAGAAAATTTTTTATAACGAAAAATTTTTTATGGAAAATTTTTTATAACGAAAAATTTTCTATAGAAAATTTTTTATAACGAAAAATTTTCTATAGAAAATTTTTTTTAATGAAAAAGTTTCTATATAAATTTTTTAATACGAAAAATTTTCTATAGGAAATTTTTTATAACTAAAAATTTTTTATAGAATATTTTTTATAATATTAATTTTTTTATAGAAATTTTCTATAGAAAAAATTTTATAACGAAAAGGGTTATGTTGAATAATTTGTCTAACAAACAATTTTCTATGTTATTTTGAATGATATTTGATATGTAATATTTTTTTTTATTTTATTAAAAAAAAAAATTTCACCATAATTATTCTGATGTAATTTGATATGGATTGAGCTATTAAGTTAATGAAATTTTTGCAAATTGTTTGAAATATGCAACGCAATAATAATTAATTATTCTGGGAATAAATGCCACTAAAAATGGAAATATTTTCAAATATTAAATATTTAAATACAATGTAAATTAAAATTACATAAACGTAAATATTTTAAGTCAATTAGAGAACAAATTTAATTTTAGCCAAAAATACCGTTTACAATTTTTTTGTACATACGAGGGCAGATCAATAAGTTTGTGTCTTAACATCAACACTTTCTCTGTCAATATGCAACTTAATAGCTGTCTAAATTAGCTTGTATTTGACACCAGTTGATTGGATACTACTTTCAGATTTGAAATGAAAAAAGTGAAGATCTCTACATCCGAAACAATTGAAAAGATTCACGATCCATATCGTGAATCGAAGAA
This sequence comes from Stomorhina lunata, assembly GCA_933228675.1. NCBI lineage: Eukaryota > Metazoa > Arthropoda > Insecta > Diptera > Rhiniidae > Stomorhina > Stomorhina lunata. The sequence goes on from OW121744.1 coordinate 38,620,916, forward strand.
TACAAGTGGGAGAGTTTATGGGCACCATAGGCGTGGCATCTGACTCAGTGGTTTTAGTTTTGAATGATCACTTGGTTATGCGAAAAACAAACGCAACCATTTGACAATGTTTAGCGTTTTTCAATATCTATTGACGAGTTTTGTCGTAGTGAATCGAAGCCAAAGACCCTGGTTGGGGGTAAAACTCCGGAAATATGGTTCCGGATGAATTTATATGTAAAAAAGATTAAGTACGGGAAATTAGCGGGGGGATAAAGAAAAGATTACTTTTTTTTCTTTGAGTACGCACCTTTATTGTTTGATAGTTGTTTGGTAAGTAAAAATTATGGTTACAAATCATATTCATGTAACTTCAAGTATAACACTTAAAACTAAAAAATTACAAAGAGCAAAAAGCTTTGTGTTGTGAGAGCCTGGAATATTGGTATTCTCACTTAACACTTAGCGCCCTTTGGGTAAAACTTTACTTCATATATTAACAGACCCACACGGGGCTTTGTAAGCCAACAAAGCCATTAAGACCGTTATTAGGATCTACGGGGTATAATCCATATTGAATTCCTTTAAAAAGGGTTAAAAACGCAAAGACTTATTGACCTGGCCTCGTATTGTTTAATTAATTTATTGTTGGTTTGTTTAGTTATTTTGGATTTAAGCCAATTTCAGAGAAAAAAAATTAATATTTATCAAAAAATATTGAAAATTGGAATTTCTCAATTGATTTTATATTGGGTATGGACAATTTTTCAATAAAGGAGTGAAACGAAAACAAATTTCAAAATTTTTGTGTCGGAAATCTTTGTATAAAAATGATTTTATATGAAAAAATTACTTTAAAAAAATTTTTGAATCGAAAACTTTCCGATAAGGAAATTTTGAATTCTTAAAATTTTCTGTAAGAAATAAACTGTTCTATAAAAAAATTTTTAAATTGAAAAATTTTCTAGAAAAAAATGTTTAAATTGAAAAATTTTCTAGAAAAAAATTTTAAAATTAAAAAATTTTCTATAAGAAAATTTTTATATCAAAAATTTCTAAAATAAAATCTTTATATCGAACAATTTTTATAAGAAAATTTGTGTACCAAAAAATTTCTATTAAAAGTTTTTTTATATCAAAAAATTTTCTATAAAAAAAATTTTTATATTAAAAATTTTTAAATCATAACATCTTTTGTAAGAAAATTTTTATATAGAAAATTTTTCTATTTGAAAATTTTTGTATCAAAAAATTTTCTATAAGAAAATTTTTGTATAGAAAAACTTTTATAACAAAAAATTTTCTAGAAACAATTTTTATACAAAAAATTTTCTATAAAAAAAAATTTAAAACGAAAAATTTTCTTAAGAAAATTTTTTATAACGAAAAATTTTTGAATCGAAAAATTTTCTCTAAAAAATTTTTTTCAATAAAAGCAAAATTTTCTATAAGAAAATTTTTATAACGAAAAATTTTCTATAAGAAAAATTTTTAAAACGAAAAGTTTTCTTAAGAAAAGTTTTTATAACGAAAAATTTTTGAAACAAAAAATTTTCTATATTTTTTTTAAAAAAAAAAGAAAAATTTTCTACAATAAAATTTTTATATCGAAAAAATTTCTTTGAAATAATTTTGATGTCGAAAAATTTTCTTTAATAAAATTTTATATCGAAAGATAAGAAAACTATATCGAATAATAATAAAAAAAATTTTATATCGACAAATTTTTATAAGAAAATTTTTATATCAAAATATTTTTGCAGAAAATTTTTAACCGAAAAATTTTTATAAAAAAATTATAATATAAAAAATTATATATTATATATATTATAATAAAATTTTATATCGAAAAATTTCTAAAGGAAAATTTTTATATCGAAAAATTTCTAAAGGAAAATTTTTATATCGAAAAATTTTTGTATGGAAAAATTTTCTTTACAAAATTTGTATATGGAAAAATTTATATATGGAAATTTTAATATCGAAAAATTTTCTATAAGAAAATATCGAAAAATTTTCTATAAAAAGTTTTAATATCAAAAAATTTTCGATAAGAAAATTTTTATATCGAAAAATTTTCGATAAGAAAATTTTTATGTCGAAAAATTTTCAATAAGAAAATTTTTATGTCAATAAATTTTCATATCGAAAGATTTTGTTTAAAAAATTTGTATATCGAAAAATTTTCTATAAGAAATTTTTATATCGAAAAATTTTCTATAAGAAAATTTTTATATCGAAAAATTTTCTTTTAGAAAATTTTTATATCGAAAAATTTTCGATTAGAAAGTTTAAATATCGACAAATTTTGGATAAGAAAATTTTTATATCAAAAAATTTTCTATAAGAAATTTTTATATCGAAAAATTTTCTATAAGAAAATTTTTATATCGAAGAATTTTCTATTAGAAAATTTTTATATCGAAAAATTTTTGATTACAAAGTTTTAATATCGAAAAATTTTCGATAAGAAAATTTTTGTATCGAAAAATTTTCGATAAAAAAATTTTTATATCGAAAAAGATTTTGTTTAAACAAATTTTTATATCGAGAAGATTTTGTTTAAAAAAATTTTTATTTCGAAAAATTTTGGATAAGAAAATTTAAATGTAGAAAAATTTTCAATAAGAAAATTTTAATATCAAAAAATTTTCATATCAAAAGATTTTGTTTAAAAAATGTTTATATTGAAAAATTTTTTTTATCGAAAAATTTTCTATAAGAAAATTTTTATATCGAAACATTTTCTATAAGAAAATTTTTATATCGAAAAATTTTCAATAAAAGAATCTGTATAACGAAAACTTTCTATAAAATAATTGTAAATTGAAAAATTTCTATAAGAAAAATTTTATTTCAAAAATTTCTATAAGAAAATTTTTATATCGAAAAATTTTTATGAGAAAATTTTATATCGAAAAACTTTCTATAAGAAAATTTTGATGTCGAAAAATTTTCTATAAGAAAATTGTTATAACTAAAAAATTTTCTATAAGAATTTTTATTTCGAAAATTTTTAAATTGAAAAATTTCTATAAGAACATTTTTGTATCAAAAAATTCTCTATAAGAAAATTTTTATATCGAAAAATTTTCTTTAAGAAATTTTTTATATCGAAAAGTTTTCTTTAAGAAAAGTTTTGTATTGAAAAAATTTTCTATAAGGAAATTTTTATATGGAAAAATTTTATATGAAAAAATTTTATGTAACAAAATTTTTATATAGAAAATTTTTCTATAAAAAAAAATTTATATCGGAAAATTTTGTATTAGAAAATTTGTATATCAAAAAATTTTTTATATGAAAATTTTTATATCGACAAATTTTCTATAAGAAAATTTTTATATCGAAAAATTTTCTATAAGAAAATTTTTATATCGAAAAATTTTCTATAGAAAATTTTTATATCAAAAAATTTTCTATTAGAAAATTTTTATATCGAAAAATTTTCTTTAGAAAAATTTTTATATCGAAAAATTTTCTATAGAAAAATTTTTATATCGAAAGACTTTCTCTAAGAAAATTTTTATATCGAAAAACTTTCTCTAAGGAAATTTTTATATCGAAAAATTTTCTATAGAAAAATTTTTATATCGAAAAATTTTCTAAATAAAAATTTTTATATCAAAAATTTTCTATAAAAAAATTTTATATTTAAAAATTTTCTATAAAATAATTCTTATATCGAAAAATGCTAGATTATTTTTTTAAATGAATTATGAACTGGGCTATTGTAAACATTTTTTATTGTTTATTTTTCTGATTTTACTGTACAATTTAATTTATAATTTCCTTAATACAATGTATTTCCAAATTGCCAAATTTTGATTTCCTAATATTTTATATATTATTCTTTTCGTACAAAATTGCAAAAAGTCTGATGCATCCATACATCTCACGATGAATAGCTAAAATATTCATAATTTATAAATACATTCTAAATAATGTGTGCCCCGAAACATGATGAATATTTCAAATTGTGCCAAATGCGCAAAAAAATATTTTGTTTAAAATTTCAAAATTAAATGTAAAACATATAAAATTTTAAAATTTTACACATGATTTAATTATGAAATTAAAAATTTTTAATTTTAGGACTATAAAATATTCCTAAAGCAAATATCGTGAAAAAGCTCATGTTAAGCTAAATTTAATAACTTAATTTATAAATGATCAATTGACGTTGAATTTATCCTGAGCTAATTAGAATTTTCATATAAATGATGTATGGATTTATTTATAATTCATTATATTTTGTGGCTAATTTTGTTTGACAAACAGTCGAGGATGAAATAAGTTAAATTAATTTATCGGTCTTGTTTTATCAGAAAATTGATTTCTTACAAAACCTTGCAATATTTAGTGCCTGCAACACACCACGTCAGTTGCGGAGGGTTAATATTATTTTCCTGATTCTACCGAGGCGTATGCTTGTTATACTTCAGAAATAAAAGTTTCAACAATTATTGCTCATACGCCCATTCTTTTCTTCATTTTGCTTTCCTCGGCATTTCTAAAGATTTTGTCACGTCTGATGAATTTATTTTAACGCACAAAAGCTAAATTGAAAAAATGCAACTAGTTTTTGTCTTTATTTTATTTTTATTGTATTTAAATCTTTCCTTTCTTTAGTTAAACTTTATATAAAAATAAATTTTGTCCTTGTCTCTACAATGTATGATTGTGCTCGCCTTCATGTCATTGCTTTCACTTATCTACACACATACACACACACACTCGCACACACATATGAAATAATCCTTTTCAAAGAGAGCAAAGCAACAATAAAATAAATACGATGATGCAAGGCTGACTCATCTTTATTGTTGTTGTTGGTTCTGTTTATTTGCTTTTCTCTTTATGCATTTTCATATATTTAACCCTTTCTTGACCAAAAAGGAACAGAACTGAAACTAGAACTGAAACTAGAACTGAAACTAGAACTGAACCTAGAACTGAACTTAGAAATGAACCTAGAACTGAATCAAGACATGAATCTAGAACCGTGTCTAGAATTGAATCTAGAACTGAATCTAAAACTGAACCTAAAACTAAACCTAGAACTGAACCATAACTAAACCTAAAACTAAACCTATAACTGAATATATAACTGAACCTAGAACTAAATCTAGAACTGAACCTAAACTGAAACTAGAAATAAATCTAGACCCGAAACTAGAACTGAACCTTGAACTGAATCTAAACCTAAAACTAGAAATGAATCTAGAACTAAATCTAGAACACAAACTAGAACTCAATCTAGAACTGAACCTAGAACTGAATCTATAACTGAACCTAGAACTGAACCTCAAACTGAACCTAGAACTGAATCTAGAACTGAACCCAGAACGTAACCTAAAACTGAACCTAGAACTGATCATAGAACTAAATCTAGAATTAAATCTAGAATTGAACCTAAAACTGAACATAAAACTAAACCTAGAACTGAAACTAGAACTGATCCAAAAACTGAAACTAAAACTGAATCTAGAACTGAATCTAGAACTGAAACTAGAACTGAACCTTGAACTGAATTTAGAACTAAAACTAGAAATGAATCTAGAACAGAAACTAGAACTCAATCTATAACTGAACCTAGAACGTAACCTCAAACTGAACCTAGAACTGAATCTGGAACGGAACCTAGAACATAACCTAAAACTAAACCTAGAACTGAACATTGAACTAAATCTAGAACTGAATCTAGAATTGAACTTAAAACTGAACATAAAACTGAACCTAGAACTGAAACTTGAACTGAACCTAAAACTGAACCTAGAACTAAATCTAGAACTGACCCTAAAACTGAATATTGAGCTGAATCTAGAATTGAATCTGGAACTGAACCAAGAACTGAAACCAGAACTGAATCTAGAACTGAACCTAGAACTAAATCTATAACTGAAAGTAGAACTGAATCCAATACTGAATGTTAAACTGAACCTAGAACTGAATCTAGAACTGAACCTAAAACTGAACATAGAACTATATCTAGAACTGAATCTAGAATTGAACTTAAAACTGAACATAAAACTGAACCTAGAACTGAAACTTGAACTGAACCTAAAACTGAACCTAGAACTAAATCTAGAACTGACCCTTAAACTGAATATTGAACTGAAACTAGAATTGAATCTGGAACTGAACCAAGAACTGAAACCAGAACTGAATATAGAACTGAACCTAGAACTAAATCTAAAACTGAAACTAGAACTAAATGCAAAACTGAATGTAAAACTGAACCTACACTGAATATAGAACTAAATCTAAAACTGAATCTAAGTCAAGAACTGAATCTAGAACTGAACCGAGAACTGAACCTGGAACCGAATCTAGAACTGAACCTAGAACTGAATCTAGAACTAAACCTAGAACTAAACCTAGAACTGAATCTACAACTAAATCAAGAACTAAATTTAGAACTGAACCTAGTACTGAATCTAGAATAAAAGCTAGAACAGAATCTATAACTGAACCTAGAACAAAACCTGGTACTGAATCTATAACTGAACTAGAACTGAACATGGAACTGCATCTAGAACTGAATCCAGAGTTGAACCCAGAACTGAATCTTGAACTATACCTAGAACTGAATCTAAAACTGAAACTAAAATTGAAACTAGAACTGACTCTAGAGCTGAACCTAGAACTAAGCCTAAAACTAAATCTAGAACTGAACCTAAAACTGAACCTTGAACTGAACTAGAACTGAACTAGAACTGAACTAGAACTGAACTAGAACTGAACTAGAACTGAACTAGAACTGAACTAGAACTGAACTAGAACTGAACTAGAACTGAACTAGAACTGAACTAGAACTGAACTAGAACTGAACTAGAACTGAACTAGAACTGAACTAGAACTGAACTAGAACTGAACTAGAACTGAACTAGAACTGAACTAGAACTGAACTAGAACTGAACTAGAACTGAACTAGAACTGAACTAGAACTGAACTAGAACTGAACTAGAACTGAACTAGAACTGAACTAGAACTGAACTAGAACTGAACTAGAACTGAACTAGAACTGAACTAGAACTGAACTAGAACTGAACTAGAACTGAACTAGAACTGAACTAGAACTGAACTAGAACTGAACTAGAACTGAACTAGAACTGAACTAGAACTGAACTAGAACTGAACTAGAACTGAACTAGAACTGAACTAGAACTGAACTAGAACTGAACTAGAACTGAACTAGAACTGAACTAGAACTGAACTAGAACTGAACTAGAACTGAACTAGAACTGAACTAGAACTGAACTAGAACTGAACTAGAACTGAACTAGAACTGAACTAGAACTGAACTAGAACTGAACTAGAACTGAACTAGAACTGAACTAGAACTGAACTAGAACTGAACTAGAACTGAACTAGAACTGAACTAGAACTGAACTAGAACTGAACTAGAACTGAACTAGAACTGAACTAGAACTGAACTAGAACTGAACTAGAACTGAACTAGAACTGAACTAGAACTGAACTAGAACTGAACTAGAACTGAACTAGAACTGAACTAGAACTGAACTAGAACTGAACTAGAACTGAACTAGAACTGAACTAGAACTGAACTAGAACTGAACTAGAACTGAACTAGAACTGAACTAGAACTGAACTAGAACTGAACTAGAACTGAACTAGAACTGAACTAGAACTGAACTAGAACTGAACTAGAACTGAACTAGAACTGAACTAGAACTGAACTAGAACTGAACTAGAACTGAACTAGAACTGAACTAGAACTGAACTAGAACTGAACTAGAACTGAACTAGAACTGAACTAGAACTGAACTAGAACTGAACTAGAACTGAACTAGAACTGAACTAGAACTGAACTAGAACTGAACTAGAACTGAACTAGAACTGAACTAGAACTGAACTAGAACTGAACTAGAACTGAACTAGAACTGAACTAGAACTGAACTAGAACTGAACTAGAACTGAACTAGAACTGAACTAGAACTGAACTAGAACTGAACTAGAACTGAACTAGAACTGAACTAGAACTGAATTAGAACTGAACTAGAACTGAACTAGAACTGAACTAGAACTGAACTAGAACTGAACTAGAACTGAACTAGAACTGAACTAGAACTGAACTAGAACTGAACTAGAACTGAACTAGAACTGAACTAGAACTGAACTAGGACTAGTTTTAAAGGGTTAAAAGTCTGTTTTTGTTGCTGTTGAAAAGACTTTTTTTTATTTGGCTGCATGTATAAGTATTTACACGTAAAGTTTTTTATCATTCAAATGTTTTTGGTTTCTTTGCAATTTTCTTTTCCATTTCTTTAAAAGTCTATAAACTTGTCCAATTCGTCTGAATTTTGTTGTTATTTAAAATGGCAAGAGAGTGTTGACAGAGTGTTGTGTTTCCTTAACTCTATGACTCTATGACAGACATCAGTTTCGTGTGGTCTCTTGATGGCGAAAGATTTCAGCAAAAAATAGTTAAAATTAGAAAATAGAAAGAAATTTATAAAAAAAACGAAGAAAAGCCGAAGAGCAAAAATTGTGGTCAAACACAAAGTCAATACGAAAATGTTTTGTACAAAATATTCGTAAAAATATATGTTAATATATTTAAATCTAATTATGGTAGTGCATTATGTGTGACTTATAATGTGAGTAGTTTTGTTTTGTGTTTTCCAATTAATCTGATAAAATAGTTTTTATTTAATTTTATTTATAATTTTTGAAAATTGCACTAAATAGACAATTTTACTCCCAATAGAAAATTTTTTACAATTTTACTTTCAAAATTTTTAGAAGTTGAAAATTTGACATTTTATAAGAATTATTTTACTATTTCTTATTATGTTCTAGTTCAGTTCTAGGTTCAGTTCTAGTTCAGTTCTAGTTCAGTTCTAGTTCAGTTCTAGTTCAGTTCTAGTTCAGTTCTAGTTCAGTTCTAGTTCAGTTCTAGTTCAGTTCTAGTTCAGTTCTAGTTCAGTTCTAGTTCAGTTCTAGTTCAGTTCTAGTTCAGTTCTAGTTCAGTTCTAGTTCAGTTCTAGTTCAGTTCTAGTTCAGTTCTAGTTCAGTTCTAGTTCAGTTCTAGTTCAGTTCTAGTTCAGTTCTAGTTCAGTTCTAGTTCAGTTCTAGTTCAGTTCTAGTTCAGTTCTAGTTCAGTTCTAGTTCAGTTCTAGTTCAGTTCTAGTTCAGTTCTAGTTCAGTTCTAGTTCAGTTCTAGTTCAGTTCTAGTTCAGTTCTAGTTCAGTTCTAGTTCAGTTCTAGTTCAGTTCTAGTTCAGTTCTAGTTCAGTTCTAGTTCAGTTCTAGTTCAGTTCTAGTTCAGTTCTAGTTCAGTTCTAGTTCAGTTCTAGTTCAGTTCTAGTTCAGTTCTAGTTCAGTTCTAGTTCAGTTCTAGTTCAGTTCTAGTTCAGTTCTAGTTCAGTTCTAGTTCAGTTCTAGTTCAGTTCTAGTTCAGTTCTAGTTCAGTTCTAGTTCAGTTCTAGTTCAGTTCTAGTTCAGTTCTAGTTCAGTTCTAGTTCAGTTCTAGTTCAGTTCTAGTTCAGTTCTAGTTCAGTTCTAGTTCAGTTCTAGTTCAGTTCTAGTTCAGTTCTAGTTCAGTTCTAGTTCAGTTCTAGTTCAGTTCTAGTTCAGTTCTAGTTCAGTTCTAGTTCAGTTCTAGTTCAGTTCTAGTTCAGTTCTAGTTCAGTTCTAGTTCAGTTCTAGTTCAGTTCTAGTTCAGTTCTAGTTCAGTTCTAGTTCAGTTCTAGTTCAGTTCTAGTTCAGTTCTAGTTCAGTTCTAGTTCAGTTCTAGTTCAGTTCTAGTTCAGTTCTAGTTCAGTTCTAGTTCAGTTCTAGTTCAGTTCTAGTTCAGTTCTAGTTCAGTTCTAGTTCAGTTCTAGTTCAGTTCTAGTTCAGTTCTAGTTCAGTTCTAGTTCAGTTCTAGTTCAGTTCTAGTTCAGTTCTAGTTCAGTTCTAGTTCAGTTCTAGTTCAGTTCTAGTTCAGTTCTAGTTCAGTTCTAGTTCAGTTCTAGTTCAGTTCTAGTTCAGTTCTAGTTCAGTTCTAGTTCAGTTCTAGTTCAGTTCTAGTTCAGTTCTAGTTCAGTTCTAGTTCAGTTCTAGTTCAGTTCTAGTTCAGTTCTAGTTCAGTTCTAGTTCAGTTCTAGTTCAGTTCTAGTTCAGTTCTAGTTCAGTTCTAGTTCAGTTCTAGTTCAGTTCTAGTTCAGTTCTAGTTCAGTTCTAGTTCAGTTCTAGTTCAGTTCTAGTTCAGTTCTAGTTCAGTTCTAGTTCAGTTCTAGTTCAGTTCTAGTTCAGTTCTAGTTCAGTTCTAGTTCAGTTCTAGTTCAGTTCTAGTTCAGTTCTAGTTCAGTTCTAGTTCAGTTCTAGTTCAGTTCTAGTTCAGTTCTAGTTCAGTTCTAGTTCAGTTCTAGTTCAGTTCTAGTTCAGTTCTAGTTCAGTTCTAGTTCAGTTCTAGTTCAGTTCTAGTTCAGTTCTAGTTCAGTTCTAGTTCAGTTCTAGTTCAGTTCTAGTTCAGTTCTAGTTCAGTTCTAGTTCAGTTCTAGTTCAGTTCTAGTTCAGTTCTAGTTCAGTTCTAGTTCAGTTCTAGTTCAGTTCTAGTTCAGTTCTAGTTCAGTTCTAGTTCAGTTCTAGTTCAGTTCTAGTTCAGTTCTAGTTCAGTTCTAGTTCAGTTCTAGTTCAGTTCTAGTTCAGTTCTAGTTCAGTTCTAGTTCAGTTCTAGTTCAGTTCTAGTTCAGTTCTAGTTCAGTTCTAGTTCAGTTCTAGTTCAGTTCTAGTTCAGTTCTAGTTCAGTTCTAGTTCAGTTCTAGTTCAGTTCTAGTTCAGTTCTAGTTCAGTTCTAGTTCAGTTCTAGTTCAGTTCTAGTTCAGTTCTAGTTCAGTTCTAGTTCAGTTCTAGTTCAGTTCTAGTTCAGTTCTAGTTCAGTTCTAGTTCAGTTCTAGTTCAGTTCTAGTTCAGTTCTAGTTCAGTTCTAGTTCAGTTCTAGTTCAGTTCTAGTTCAGTTCTAGTTCAGTTCTAGTTCAGTTCTAGTTCAGTCCTAGTTCAGTTCTAGTTCAGTTCTAGTTCAGTTCTAGTTCAGTTCTAGTTCAGTTCTAGTTCAGTTCTAGTTCAGTTCTAGTTCAGTTCTAGTTCAGTTCTAGTTCAGTTCTAGTTTTTTTTTTTTTTTTTTTTTTTATAAATTCAATTCTTTATTTACAAATTTCATTTCTATATTTTTACATTAGTGTTTAAATTAAATTAGGACCCACGAAGCCATTTGCTGGCTTGTCTGTAGGTCAAAAAAAAAAAAATTTAAAATATAATGATTAAAGATACAGTGTTTTAATATAACTTAATAATATTTTGATTAATTAACAATTTATTGCGAACTAAGGAAAAATTTTTTAATTTCTTTTTTTCTTTTGAATTTACTTATGGTATTTAGTATACTTATAGGAACTTGATTTAAGATCATCGGCAATTGAACATCTAGTTTAGACTTTCCATAGTTATTTTTATACTTATCGTATTTGTAGCGTCCTTCTGTGCGAAGCCGGGTACTGTATGCGTGATTAATTTTATTCAAAAAACGTTCATCATTTTCGAAGTTAGAGATGAGAGTGATTTTGTAGATACTTTGTACATTCAGTATATTTAGTTCATTTGGTAAATTTTTAGTAGAATGTTTTCTGCGTTTATTGTTTCTGGAAGAGTTGTTTGTATTATTTGCGTTGTTGCTGCTGTTTGTATTTATTCTGTTGTTATTTTGCTCATTTATATTTTGTTCTATAATGTTGTTAGTGTTGTTGTTTTGTTCTATGATGTTTGTGTTGCTATTTTGCACTATTATGTTGTTGCTGTTGTTGTTTAGTTCTATTATTTCATTTGTGTTGTTTTGCTCTATTGTGTTGTTTGTATTGTTGCTATTGTTGTTTAGTTCTGTTGTGTTGTTTGTGCTATTGCCGTTGCTGTTTTGTTCTATTATGTTGTTACATATATTGCTGCTTATATTATATCGGTTATTGGTGAGATCTCTGAAATTATTGCTTAAAGATGTGATGCTGTTGTGATTATTGTTTGTAGTGACGCTGCTTATGTTGTTGGTTGTTGTGTTGAATGTTGTGTTGTTTGAACTATTTATGTTGATATTTCTGTAGTTTGTATTGTTTATGTTGTTATCAGTTGTATTATGGTTGTTGTATGTAATATGAGGCGTGTTGTTGTTGTTATTTGTAAAGTTTTGCTCTTGAGCAGTAAATGCTTTGCAAAAATTCTTCCAAAGAATTTTTAAAACTCGGTTTTGCGTATTTTGCAAAACAGAGCAATATGTTGAGCTTCCCCAAGCAGTAATGCCATGTCTTATATAAGACTCGGTTAGTGAAAAGTACGCTTGTCTTAGAACACTGTAGGTAGCTGAGTTGCTTAAGTGATATAGCATTACAGCGGATTTTCTTAAAAGCTTTTGGACTTCCTCAATATGAGCTCGCCATTTAAAGTTATGATCGATGAGTACACCTAGATATTTGTATGTGTTTACTAAATCAATTTTAGTATTGCATGTATCGTTTATGTTGTTATTGTTATGTATGCAATCGATATTGTGAAATTTAAGGTTAATTTTTGTATATCTAATGTGATGTGGTTTAATGTGCATTAGCTTCGTTTTGTTTGCATTTATGATTAGGCCATTGTCATGGCACCATTTTGTAGCAGTATCAAGTTCAGTTTGCATTAATTTTGTAGCAATATTTACGTTTTTGTTGCAGACAATAACAGCTGTGTCATCAGCATAAGCAAAAGAAGTGCTATTTTTTAAAACACTGACCAAATCATTGGCGTAGATGAGGTAAAGTATAGGTCCCAATTTTGAACCCTGGGGAACACCGTAGTTTAAAGATTTTTCTTCGCTTAAGTATAGGTCCCAATTTTGAACCCTGGGGAACACCGTAGTTTAAAGATTTTTCTTCGCTTAGATCGTTTCCAATTTTAACCCTAAATTTTCTATACTGAAGGTAGCTTACGAAAAACCTCAAGCTTTCACCTCGAATACCTATTCTTTCAAGCTTATTTAGTAGTTTTTTGTGGCAAAGTGTATCAAACGCCTTACTGAAATCGATGAACAAAACTAGGCAGTGATGGTTTTCACTAAGGTGAGAATTAATATGATTCGCAAAATGCCCTAGTAGTTTATTGATATTTTTGTTCTTTTGGAATCCGTATTGGTTTTGGTTTAATATTTTGAAACGATCAAGAAAATCATTCAGTCTTCTTACCATTACTTCCTCCATGATTTTTTCTAATACAGGTAATATAGAGATAGGTCTGTAGTTATTGTAATCGTTCTTTACACCATTTTTATAAATCGGACGTACAATCGATGTTTTGAAAAGTTCTGGCACAGTAGCTTCATGTAAAATTGAGTTTATAAGATACGTTATTATTGGTGTTAGTGTTAATGAATTATTTTTCAAATCACGTGATCTTATACAATCGATCCCCCGCACTTTTATTTGTATTCTGTGTGTTTAGTATATTATATATTTCTAATTCATTGGAATATTCTAGAAAGAATGAGTTTGTGAGTGTTTTTTTAGGGTAGGCAAGTGTTTGTTTGTTACACGAGTGTACAATTTTTTCCACATTTTGTTGCAAGTTTGATGCAAAATTGTTTAAAATCATAGATTTGCTTTCATTTTTAAAATTATTTAATATTATTTCATCCAGATTAGACTTTTTTTTACCGTTAATTTCATTTATAAGTTTCCAAGTTATTCTCATATCACTTCTATTTTCAATAAATTTTTTTCTGTAGTAATTATTTTTAGTGTAATTTATTTTTTTATTTAAAAAGTTTCTAAATTGTTTATATTCTTTTTCCTTTATTTTGTTATTTTTTATTATTCATCTACCATTTTTTATAAAGTTTATCCCGTTTTTCACATAACAATATCATTTCATTGTTTATCCACATATTTGATTTTCTCGGTTTTTTTGTATATTTAATATCACAGATTGTTTATATATATCACAGAATATTTGGTTAAATTTATCACAAAAAACATTTACATTATCACAGCTGTATGTTAAATTATGCCAATTAGTTTCATTTATTAATTTGTCTATTTTATTATTATTATATTTTTTTAATAACGTTTGGCGATCCCTGGAGATTTTCATTGTTTGGCGAACACTGGTTGTTTTTTTTCCTCTTTCGCTTTGGTCATTTTCCATACAAAACAATAAGCAGTAATGATCTGCTATTGTTGTTGTAATGACTGCTGAGTAGCCAGTTGATCTGTTTGTTTTTACAAAACAGTGATCAATACAAGTTTGTGTGTCTGCTTGAACATCCACACGCGTGCTCTCATTAATTACACTCTCCAAACCATTAGACATCATCATATCAAGATATTTTTTTGTTGTTAAATTGTTTTTGAGAATGTCGATGTTAATATCTCCTATAATAATTATTTCTTGCTTTCTATTTATTGCACTTATTATGTTTTCGAGCTCGTTGACGAAAATATTAACATTTGATGATGGGGGACGGTAAACAGAAAGAAGTGAAAGGGATTTTTTGTTTATTTGCACATCAATTTTTAATAGTTCAAATGAACTGGTTTTAACGCTGTTATTTGAAAATGTAATATTGTCTCTTATGTATATTGCAATACCACCTCCTTTACTGTCTCTATTAAGAAAGAGAGAGTTAAAGCCAGTGATATTGTAGAAGTTTGTTTCATTGTCATTTATGTTGGTTTCGACAAGTACAATTATTTTTATTCTGTTTAATATATTGTGAATAGTGGCGAGAAAAGTATTAAAATTTTTACGGATAGAGCGAATGTTCATGTGCAATACATTAATGGGATAACTTAAATATTTATTTTCAACCTGATTAAAGCTGTTTAATTTTTCTTGTTTGTAATTCATTTTGAGATTTTAAGCGTGGCTTATATCTTATAACGTTTTAAAGTTTGTGGATAAAAAAAAATAATTAGGCAATTAGTTCAATATCTGCTGAGTTTTTGATAAGAGTTGCTTGAGTGTTTTCAGATTTCCTTGCAAATATGGATCCATTTCTAGTCCATACAAATCTCCAATTGTTTTCTTTAGCTTTAGTTTTGGTTAGCCAAAGAAGTTTCCTGTTATGAGCAGTGAGGCAGTCATTGATATATATGAAGTTGTTGTTGTTGTTTTCGTTATTTATAATACTAGAATCAATCCTATGGCGTTTGATGTTTCTCATGAAATCCCTTTTTTTCATTTGTGAGGTAAATTCAACAATTATCTTATCGTTTATGTTTTTTAAACGATATGCATCACTAATGTCATAAACATTTATTTCAACATTAATTGATGATCCTATATTTTTGACAACATCGTAAGCACTCATATCTTTGTTTTGTATATTTTTTATTTCAATTTTTTTACTTATTAGCTGTTGTTCCATCATGTTTATTTTGCTATCCATATTCTTCATTTCTTGTTTATTTTCTTTGTTTTCGTTCCTCATTTCACCTACTTGAGCAGCTAGATTGGATAGAGTGGCGGTGATTTGCGAGAGAGCGTTTTTCATCTCTTCTTTAAATGAGATATCTGATTTTGTTACATTAACAGATAATTGCTCTATTGATGCTTTAAGCTCATTAATAT